>CM028342.1:46869551-47404551 GCA_016618105.1 Dendrobium huoshanense
TTACTCTGTGGATGGATTGATGTGTTTGGCGACTAGATTACCCTGTAGGTTAGGTACGATCTGGATGTTGACACAGTTTCTGCAGTGGCCACGCTCATGCAGGGCAATATAAAAAGGGGGCAAATTAAAAATGCATAAATATTATAAACTTTTGCACAGGTGCTTCAGCTGCTAAAGCCCCCCAAATCATAAAAAGAGCGTGGCCAGTGTGTTTACTTTCTTTTATGCTCATATATAACTGCTTGGAATAACTGCTTTATTTATATTAATTGCTTAGGATAACCCTGCAGGTGAGTCTAGATTTTTATTTTGATATCAATGTAATTGTTGTAAGTGTCAAGTGTTGTGAAATTCATTTTGAGTTGGGATACATAGATCAAAGCTGGGATTCCAAGAGGAAAGGATACCCCTTTGGGGAACACTCCTTTTCCATTTGGAAATCAAATTTGGATCATACCTCTTCCTTACCCAAAGAGGAAAGAGTGGCCTTCCCCTTAGAGGGAAGTGCCCTCTTGTCCATTTGGGTAATCCACTACGAAGATTCCAAGAAGATTGAAGAAAAGGAGTCCAAAGAAGAATGAGATTGAAGATTTGAAGATTTCTTGAAGATTGAGAGTATCCCACTCAAAATAACTTGCGTCATTACTAGGTTAGAATCCGGGTTGTTGTCAGTGGTGCCCGGCCACTTTACTTTCTGTAATATTCTAGTTGTAATAAGCAAGGCAATTCTGCCTATGGACATTTATTAATTAATTTGTATTTGATGTGATGATTTGATTGCCTTTAGGATTACTTGTTTTACTAGTTTTTTTGGCGATTGCATGCCGCTCTTGTTTTCGCCTGGATACGTGAGGCTCGTGAGGGTGTGAAAGTTTTCTACTCATAATTTAAAAGTCTAAAATTTTAGTGAGTCTAAATAACATAGAAAGATAACGAATCTAGGGAATTAGCCGGGGATCGACCCCGGGGTCGCATGCATATTTTTGCATTACTCTTTCCTTGCTTTAGACCCTTCCCGCCTGCGGTAGAGTCCGGATAGTCTGACCTATGAGGACGAGGTGCCGGACCTGGGGAAGTCCAGTCTTCTAAAAAATTATTTTATAAGCCTGTTTTTAAAATTTCAAGCATATTTGATTTGAGGTTGTTCCAGCATGCATTGCATTAGATACAAATTAAAGAGTCAAAATTTTAATTTCATAGTCCTTAGCATTTTTGCACCCAACATAAGTCAAAGGGGCAATTAGGAGAATCTCTAGATGTCGGCCCCAACTTTCCAAAACTTAATTATAACGTCCCTACCACTCTTTCATAAAAGACGGATTCATGTCTTTTAAATCGATTAGGTGGTTAGCTGGCTCCCCAATCCAGGCCGGGGTAAGTCCAGATCTTGCACTGCATTAGTTAGGATCGGACGACTGTGGTCCAGTGTCCAAAATAGATTTAGGATCCGGGGCAGATCTTTGATTATAAGACCCCAAACTTCGGGAATCTAATCCCAAATTTCTAATAAAATGCTTCAACTCTAATTAAATATCATTTCAATCCAAAATATAAAGCCCAACACTTAGATTAAGTTGGGACACTTCCGGATGGTTCTGGAATCTCAAAGTGTCCCCTACCTCTCATCCTTTAACTCCGTTAATAACTGCTCAATTTTGATCCATTCCCTTTTGATTTTCCAATAATTCTATTCATACTTTGATATCACTCCTAGAAATTCTAAACAAAATTCTGCCATTATTTTAATCGAGAGTTTTCGTAGGAGATTTTATTTTCCTACGATGTAATTAACTACGAGGGCTTGCGCTCGTAGGAGATTTAGAACCACACACGCACCTGATTTTAAAAATTGATTTTTCAAAACTCAATTGGATTTCTTTGGGAAAACTTAAATACTAGTGATCATTGTTATCATATTCAAAGAATTATCATCGAATGATATTTTCTCCCTTCGGGGAGATACATCTTTCTTTGATAAGGCTTTGGATGTGAACCTAACGATCACACTTCTTGAATATTGTAGCTGGATATTCAGTTGAACCTCATTTTGACCCTTCGGGGTCATATGAAGTTCTCTTTAGCATCCGGTCATAATATTCAGATGAATTTCATAATTCTAAATCTGAACACCGTTATGAAATTTTATTTTCACCTTCGGGGTGATATACTCTTTCTAACGAGACGATTCGATTTTAGAATTCAATTTTAAATCCAAAGAAAACCAATATTTTTCAAAATATGTTTTCAAAAATTCCACCAACAAAAAAATGGCACGCCCGGTGGGACAAATCTCTCTCTCCATCTTTAATAATGGCAAAATTTTGTTTCATCGGTAGTTTTAACTATCACTTTCTTCCGTTGGTCCCTTGCTCATTTCTTCCTTGGGTGAGTGTGGCCAACATCTAAAATAATAACAAAATATTAAAAGAGAGGTTCCACCTCTAAATTTGGCTTTATTTAGATTTTGTTCTGATTTTGACCTTCTGCCCCAGCATAGCCTGTGAGGCGACAGTGTCAAATCAGATCTCTGGATATCCTTTTTAATTTATGGATTTATGGTCGATAAATTTCTCGTTCAACATAAAATCCTTAAAATTGAAAAGAATTCAAAATTTTGATTTCATTCCAAACCTTTTTAGTTTTAACCCCCTCATTCCCCTTTGACTTCTAAGGGTGGGGAGGGTTAAACTATTCCTTTTACTTGGGCTTTCTCACAATTCCATAAGCCTTCGGGCAAGGGGAAACTCTGTCCGTTGTGTTTTGGAACCTGTAAGAAAACCCCTTTCAAATTCTCAAAATTCCTCAAAAAATTTCTTAAACTCCAAGTTGTCATGTGTTACCCCATACGATTTCCTCGTGGGCCAACATATGTCATACTTTCAAAAAAAAATAATAATAAAATACTTTTTACCACTCTTTTCAAAAAGATCTAATTTCAATCATTTTCTTTAACTTTTAGAAAATTTCAAATGGCTGGCCAACTGATTTTCTCCTTTGACCGAGAGTTGTCTTCGACTGTTAATGACCAAGGGAGCACTGTTATTTTGGAATGGGATTTAGTACTCTAGAGCTCTCTATGGATGGACACCAGATTGTTAGCTTGGATGCCAGTAAGGAAACTCCCCCAGTAGTTGAGTTAATTGTGGGATCTGCACCCACCTTGCCAGTAGTCAGTGATGATCAGAAAACAGTCTGAACCAGTTGTTGAGCCTCCCACTGAAATTAAGTCTGTTTTTGAAGAAGGGTCTAGTTCTGGACTTAGATTCACCACTAAGAATCAGAAGAAGAACTATTTGAGGAGACTTAGAAAGAAAATCTCTAAGGCTAAGAGAGTTCTACCCTTTAAGACCTTGGCTTAAGTAGAACCTGAGGCTGTTGAGGAGCTACCTATTCCTGCTTCCTCTCCCCTCCTAAAGGGAAGTCGCTTTTACCCCTGGCTTCAGCTCAAGGGGAGGAGAGGATAGCTAGGATAGCCCGTTCTCCACCATGCCCGGTCGACTACTCGACCAAGAAAACTCAGAAAGAAAGACATCTCCAAAAGACAAGGACTTTGAGAAATATAATTCATACCTGCGCTGCACAGACTGGACAGACTAAAGAAGAATATGTGAAACAATTGAAGGGAGTGATCTCACATCGCTTCCAAAAAGAAGTGTTGAAGGAAGAAGTATCTGAAGCAAAGAATTTAACCCCACAATTCGTTAGAAAGAATAAGAAGTATGTTAGACAGCCGCTACTTCAGTACTGGTTGATGGATATCACTGGGTGCCACGCCCTCTGTCCTCTCAAACAGAGGGTATTGTGTTGACTGGGTCCGAGAGAGGCCGCCACTCTACTGGTAGACCCCCGGTACCCCCACATAAACCTGTAAGATTGGCCTCAGTGATTGTTAAACCAAAGGGGGTTGAAGTTCAAAAGTCTGTGGATCTTAAAGGAAAAAGACCTAAATCTCCTGAAAGGAAATATGTGCCAAAGAGAACTAAGTTGGAGAATCTGCCACCACCTCCTAGAACTTCTAAGTTCATTCTGCAGCTCCAACGAGTTTCAGCCAACCCTACTCCGAGTTCAGTTGAATTGATGGATGTTCAGGCTAGTACTCCAGTTGTTACAGTTGACAGTCCTGCCACAGCCAGTCTGACTCCGGATCCAATAGTCACCGTTCCTGCTACCCAGTTGATGATCCCCAAAGTTCGAGTGTCATTCCTAGGCCCCTTAGTCAGGTGTCTGAGGACCTTACCTTACCAGATGTGGGAACTATCACTTTACAAGCTCCTACTTCTCCTGAGGAATATGTCCCTCTCCCTGTAGAGGATGCCACTCTTCTGACTACCAGCTCTGGGATAGTCGAAGAGGAGAGAATTGACCAGGATTTAGAAATGGAAGATGAACCGGATACAAAGTCTCAACCAGATCCTAATCCAAAACTTACAGAAATTTGCCCTTATGGATTCTGAAGAGTTGTTTGATATGGCTGAGTATAAAGGATACTTACCCCTTGACCCTAAATCAATTGGGGATAGACCGGTCGAGGAGGTAGTCCAAGAAATAAGAAACATTTTGTTGAACAAAGAAGGAATGGCTTCTTTTGACCCTGATATGGATGATCTCCTTGGAGATAAAGATGATTATGTTGGGGGCATTCATGTGGTTGAAACTAGAGGGTCTAATAAAGAAGCTGAGCCCAGCAAGCGCCGATTTGTTAAAGATGATGATCCGCATGCTGTTGAGTCAGAGTCAGATGAGTCTGTGAAAGATAGAGATGAAGAAATATAAAAAACTTGGAGACTCAGCTTGCTAGCATGATGTCACAAGTTAGAGAAATGCAAGAGAAGTTGGACAAATCACAGCAAGAGTCTTTTATGATCCACCAGTCAGCTCGAGAGCTCACAGAAAAGGCCAAAAGGGCAGAATTTATTCCAGACCTCTCGAGTCACCACCTGTGACTCTCCCTTGTCCAGTAGAGACACCTCCAGTTCACCCTGCAGTCTCCCATTCCTTCAATCCCACCTCAGAAGGATATCAAGCAGTTAATTGAGGACCAGGTAAGGGAGGCCTTAGCCCATGCTCAAGGAACTGTGTCTATTTCAAAGGGTAGACCCTACCCCGAGGAATATGACTTAGTTCCTTACCCAAAGGGCTTTGTGCCACCAACTTTTAAAGTTTTCACTGGAATCGAAAATCCGAGACAGCATCTGGCCCACTTCCGAGCAAGCTGTTGCAATGCAGGAGGGTCAGATGCTCTACTATTTCGCCAATTTGTAAGTAGTCTATCCGGCATTGCTTTTGAATGGTACGCCGATCTGCCCAACGGTTCAGTAAGAACCTTTAGCGACCTAGAAAACCTCTTTCTTAAGAGATTTTCTGGAGCGCAACAACGCACCACCGTGGGCGATCTCGTGGTTGAAAAGCAAAAGCCGGGAGAGTCTCTAGTTGAGTACATCTTGAGGTGGCGAAACCTCTCGATGAAGTGTGAACCCCAGTTGCAAGAACAACATGCTGTGGAGATTCTTTTGAAGAATATCCACGGTCCTGTTGCTTTTCTCCTGAAGGGTTTCACTATTAAAACTTTTGAGAAACTTCTTAATAAGGCTAGCAATTTGCAGGAAGAGGCTCCTAGGATGCCATTCTTACGAGAGCAGTCTGAAGAAAGGAAGGGTCCAAAATTGGTGAAAACATTTGAAAAGAAAGCTGTGGTCTCAGCAGTAGATAAAGGAAAGAGGCCAGTGATTAGTCAGCCTAGCACTCCACTTCCACCACAGCCGCCTCAGAAGCAGCCCTTTCAGATAGTTCCTCAACATACTAGAGATCCCTCCTTCATCCCTTTTAGAGAGAGATTGGCAAAGCCTTATCCATTTAAAAGGGAGTCAGTTAAGAAGATCTTCAGGAGTCTGTTAAAGAAACCAGATTTTCAGTTGCCAGAGGCTAGGAGGCCTGAGATGAGAGCAAGAAAGATGATCCCAAGTATTGCCCGTACCACAGGATGCTTAGTCACCCTCTTGAGGACTGCGTTGTGTTCAAAGATTGGCTTGAGAGGAACTACACCCAAGGTAACATCATAATACCTAAGGAATACTTGGTCGATCCAGAAAAGGCTTCAATTAAGACCATTTCAGGTAATCCTCTTAACTCTCTTGTTTTGTTGAAGATGGTTGGGACATTGCTTTGTCCCGGGTACTTAAAAAGTCGATTAACAAGTCTTTTCGTCTTTCTTAACAGCTGACTACGATAGCCCAGGCCCCGGTGTGGAAAGTTGACCTGGACGCTTCGCAGAAGGATGTTGAGCCACTTCCCTCTCCAGTAGTCTTAGGAACTACTGAGAAAAATGTAAAAGAAGAGAAATTTGATTTTGTAGAGAGGAAGTGTGTAGATGAGAGATGTATTAGAATGGCGGATGGCGGTGTTAAAACCCTTTCCCCTCTTTTGTTATCTGACTTTTACTTTGCCCCATCAAAGGCGAAGGGTCAAAAGATGAATAAAAAACATCCTTCTACTTCTGTCTTGATGATTAACCATGAATCTCAAATGCAAATTGATGACTCTCCTACTTTGAAACAAACTCCTAATGAAGCAAATATCGAGGTTAATCAAACCAACCTCCCCGAATCGACTATTCAAGAAGAGGTCGAATGTGAAGCTTTATCAGAAAGTGATTTCCCTCAAATCAATTTCCAAGGAAATCCTATCTTGATAGAACTTTCAGATTTTGACTCGCTTTTAGGAAATGATGATCCAACACCTATGGTGTGTGTAGACACTGCCCTAGTTTGCTCGCCCGAAGACGTTGAGCAGGTGCAACTCCGTGGCGGTAAAGTCTTACCCCCTAGGTTACCCCCTCAGGACAAAGGCAAGCAACCTTCATTCGAAAATCTAAGTCCGGATTCCCCTCAACAATCAGAATTCCCTTTAATTCCTCCGGGTTTCGAGTCTGTCGTTCCTAAGGTTGATTACAATGTTCTAGCCCACCTTAGGAAGTTGCCAGCAAAATTAAGTATTTATGACGCCCTCTTTCTTTCCAAAGAAATGAGGGAGTCTCTAATTAAAGCACTTCTCGATCCCGAGATTTGCTTAACACAGTTGGCTGCAACTTCAGAAGGTGAGGCTCTCTACTTCAAAGAGGTCCCTGGGGTTACCTTTTCAGACGAAGATTTACTCTTGGGAACTGCTGACCACAATCGTCCCCTCTACATCACTGTAGATGTGGGAAATTTCAAGTTATCAAGAGTCCTTGTTGATCCGGGTGCATCGGTCAACGTGATGAACATAAAGACTCTTGCTTATCTCAGAGTTGATACTAGCAAGCTTTCAACCGACAGGTTGGTGCTTCGTGGGTTCAACGAGAAGGGCGAGAGAGCTTTAGGTTCAATCACTCTACTCCTGGAAATAGGAGGTTTAAAAACTGAAGCTAAATTTCATATAATTGATTCGACTACGTCCTTTAACGCACTTCTAGGTAGACCTTGGATTCACGAATATAGAATGGTTCCATCTACCCTGCACCAATGCATTAAGTATCAACGAGACGGCATTGAACATGTGATTAAGGGTGATTTGCAACCATTCTCCATTCAAGAAATCGGAATCTACGAAGATGCTGCATATTTCATACCAAAAGGGTCCTCGTCCCGTTCTAAATTAGAGATCAAATTTGAGGAGAAAATGGTTGGACAAAAATTCAACCAAAGAAAGAAAAAGATAAGAATATCAATCCAGAAATGATTCAATCGAGTAGTGAAGACGACTCTGATATCGTTGTCCTTAGACCTCCAAGCACATTACCTCAAAGAGGTGGGAGGATGGCTTTAAGGGCACGAGGTCGAGGCCGCGCTTCATTAGACAGGAGAGCAGCACCTGTGTATATTGATTTGGAATCAGATTCCGATGGTGAACTAGAAAGTCAAGGTGCTGCCCTCTCTCTCGATTATCAAAACATAAATACTCCTCCAAAATTTGATCTCACCTTAGACCAGGACAGTGACCCTGAGGTAGATATTTCAAAAGTTAAAAGTGACGAGCCTGAATTAACAATGTATGAAAAGCTCACTAGAAGGATTGAGGCCCTTTCTCTGACCCCACTGTCGGCAGGCAGGGTTGTAGGGTTGGAAGTTAAAGTGGCCCCCAACTTGGATGGTGAAGTTAAGAAAGTCCAGAAATTCTTTCCTGGCTCCTCCTCCGCAAGGGACGAAGGTGATGTAACCCTTGAGGAGGCAGATTTTAATGAATTAATGGAATTACCTTTTGGCTACTTCCCTGTTTGTGTAAAAAATACTTTTTCTAAAGGTTCTATACCATACCGATGGACTAAGGGTCAAGCTAGATACCACGAGAATATTTGGCGAACAAAATAAATAAAAATCCAACAAGTGGTATTGGCTTTGGAACAGTTAGTTCATTCGATGATGATGAGTATTGCCTAATGATAACTTACCATCTCGATTCTCCAAATGTCCCTACAGATCCTCCTTGTCCTCTAGATGGACTCTGTTTGGAGACTTTAGACGATCCCGATGATCTTCAAGTTCGGGATGCACCCCCTGAATTTGAAGAGGAAATTAAGTCGACAGTCGATGAGTTGAGAGAAATTAACCTGGGAAACGATGATGACCCCCGTCCGATTTTTATAAGTACTTTGTTGAGCGAGGGTGAAACCCAAGACCTAATCCAGTTGTTATTCGAGTTCAGGGATTGCTTTGCTGGACATATGACGAAATGCGGGTTTGCCTGCTGAGGTAGCAGTTCACAAACTTGGAGTTCGGCATGATGTCCATTCCCTGTTAAACAAGCTCCTCGACGCATGCGCTTAGAGATTGAGCAACAAGTCGTTTCTGAAGTTAAGAAATTGGCAGAAGCCGGATTCATTCGAGAGGAGCAATATCCCTCTTGGGTGGCCAGCGTCGTGCCAGTTCGAAAGAAAAACGGTCAAATTCGGATTTGTGTCGACTATAGGGATCTGAATAAGGCATGCCCTAAAGATGAGTTCCCTCTACCAATACCAGAACTCATGGTGGACATTGCCTCCTCACATGCTATTTTCTCATTCATGGATGGCTCGTCGGGTTATAACCAAATCAAAATGGCCCCTGAAGATGAGAGAAATACGGCGTTCAGAACCCCTATTGGAATCTTTTGTTATAAGGTAATGCCATTCGGCTTAAAGAATACCGGAGCAACCTACCAACGGGCCATGACCCGTATCTTTGACGACTTAATTCATAATCAAGTTGAATGTTATATTGACGATTTAGTTGTCAAGAGCAAGGTTAAAGAGGCTCACCTGTATGACTTAAGAGTTGTTTTCGAACGGTTGCGCCGCTACGATTTAAAATGAACCCTTTGAAGTGCGCCTTTGGCGTCACCTCGGGAAAATTCTTAGGATTCGTGGTGAGGCACAGCGGAATCGAGATAGACCCTGCTAAAATTGAAGCCATCTTAGATATGCCATCCCCTAAGAGCCTTACTCAGTTAAGGTCTCTACAAGGTAGATTGGCATATATAAGGAGGTTTATTTCTAATCTTTCCGGGAGATGTCAACCCTTTTCTGTCCTCGAAAAAGGATACTAAATTCGTATGGGGCGAGAAGTGTCAGAATGCTTTTGACGATATCAAACAATACCTTTCTAACCCGCCAGTCTTGGCAGCTCCGATTCCGGGAAAGCCATTAATCCTCTACACCGCAGCTCTAGATGAGTCTTTAGGTGCCCTGTTGGCTCAAGTTAACGACGAAGGGAAAGAGAATGCCCTCTACTACCTTAGTCGAAGACTCCTTCCTACTGAAATTCGATACCCGTCAATTGAGAAGCATTGTCTTGCTTTGGTTTTTGCAGCTCAGAAACTGAGGCATTACATGCTCTCCCACTCAATCAGTCTGATTTCAAGAGTTAATCCTTTGCAATATCTTATGACCCGACCTACGTTGTCAGGACGTTTAGCTCGTTGGTCTATGATATTGTTGCAATTTGAGATTACTTTCACTCCTCTTCGTGCTGTGAAAGGACAGGCTGTTGCCGACTTTCTGGCAGCACACCCGCTGCCAGCAGATTCTCCTCTGAACGATGACCTACCCGACGAACAAATCATGAGTTTGGGGGAATCTGGCGAGGCCATCTGGGAATTATATTTTGATGGGGCAGCATCCTCTCGTAGGATTGCGACCCAACAATCTGTAATTCCTGGAAAGGCTGGAGTCGGTCTAATTTTTATTACACCAGAAAAAGGAATGATGCACTTTTCCTACCACTTATCGGAGCCTTGCACAAACAACGAAGCTGAATACGAAGCTCTGATAACTGGTTTGGAACTTGCGATTCTAATGGAGATTAAAGAGATTAAGATCTTTGGAGATTCCCAACTGGTTATTAACCAAGTCGCCGGAACTTATAAAGTCTTGAATCCGAATCTCCTAAGATATCACCAGTATACACTTCACCTGTTGGAACAAATCCCTATTGCTACTTTGTATAGGGTTCCCCGTGGAAGCAATTCCACGGCGGATGCCTTAGCAAAACTTGCAAAGGAATTTGCATGTCCTGAGGAGGATTCCATCCCTATAGAGATACAGGGTCGTAAGACCCTCTCCCTTATAGATTTGGAACATATTAGTAAGACTCCCCTTCAGATCCTTTCTGCCTCTTCGACAACTGACGAAGAAGGCGATTGGAGACGACCCTTAGTCGATTACCTTAAAGAAGGGAAGCTTCCCCAGGATAAATCACTCTCCAACCAGATTAAGAAACGTGCCCTATCATATGCACTAGTTAACGATCTGTTGTACCGTCGGTCCTTTGATCACATGTGGCTGCGCTGTTTGAACAAGCGAGATGCCCAGAAAATTGTTAATGAAGTTCATTCAGGACTGTGCGGTGCTCATCAATTGGGTCCAAAAATGAAATTGAAGATTAAAAAAATTGGATACTATTGGCCTACAATGATTGACGATTGCATGAACACTGCAAAGCACTGTCATCAATGTCAGGTCCATGGTGTGGTTTTACATCAGCCGCCTAATGTGTTACACCCTACGATAGCCTCGTGGCCCTTCGAGAGTTTGGGCACGGATATCATTGGGCCGATTGACCCTCCCTCTGCGAGAGGTCATCGTTTCATATTAGCAGCGACTGATTACTTTTCAAAATGGGCGGAAGTAATTCCCCTACGAAACGTAACATCACACCATGTCTTAAAATTCTTTCGTGACCACATTGTATATCGATTCGGCGTACCTCGCAGAATCATATCCGATAATGGGTCCACATTCAAGTATACAAAAATCAATAGTTTTGTAAGGCGCCATAATATTGATTGGAGATATTCGACGATCTATTACCCTCGGGCGAATGGATTGGCCGAGGCCTTCAACAAAACCTTGGTGCAAATTGTCAAAAAGACCCTCGATGATAACAAACGGCAGTGGGATGAGCAGTTGGTGGAAGCTTTGTGGGCTTATCGTACCACTTATAGAACCCTGACCCAATCCACCCCGTTTGCACTAGTGTATGGATCTGAGGCTGTTCTGCCCTTGGAAATACAAATCCCTTCGCTCAGAATTGCAGTTCAAAATCAAGTTACCAATGAACAAAATGCAAAACTACGATTGGAAGAACTCGAAGGCCTTGAAGAGCGACGTCTCCAAGCTCAACAAAGTTTAGAGTTGTATAAATCCCGTATGGTTCAAGCCCATGACAAGTTAGTGCGACCTAGGACCTTCCAAGCGGGAGACTTGGTATTGGTCCTTCGGAGGCCTATCTTGGCCCATCGGAAGCTGGGAGGCAAGTTTGAACCTACGTGGGAAGGACCCTTCGTTATAGAGATTGTCTACGAAGGAGGCTCGTATCAGTTAGTAGATTGTAAAGGGAACCACCCGATCCTACCTGTCAATGGGCGTTTCCTTAAGAAATACTATGCTTGATGTAGCTCATTTTATCAATTAATAAAACTTCCTTTTCTTGATTTACAACTTGATTCTACCTTTTCTTCTTAAGCTTTTTTTTTTTTTTAACGCTCTTTGCCTTCTCCTTAAGGTTAGGTCTTTCCTCCCCTTAGGATTAGACCCGCTAGTGGTGGAGTACGCCCTCCGTGGCACCACCCTAGCATTTGACTCAGGGATTAGTGGTGGAGTACGCCCTTCGTGGCACCATCCTGATTCCCATTCGCTAGTGGTGTAGTACGCCCTTCGTGGCACCATCCTAGTTTGCCAGTTAATCTGCCTATTAGGAGTAAGTCTTCTATCAGCATCCTATAGGCCTAAGGTTGGGTGATGCCCTTCCTTAGACCCAAGGTTAGGTATTCCCTACCTTGGTTTCCAGTTGATCCGTCTACTAGGAGTAAGTCTTCTATCAGCATCCTGTAGACCTAAGGTTGGGTGATGCCCTTCCTTAGACCCAAAGCTAGGTATTCCCTACTTTGGTTTCCAGTTAATCTGCCTATTAGGAGTAAGTCTTCTATCAGCATCCTATAGGCCTAAGGTTGGGTGATGCCCTTCCTTAGACCCAAGGTTAGGTATTCCCTACCTTGGTTTCCAGTTGATCCGTCTACTAGGAGTAAGTCTTCTATCAGCATCCTGTAGACCTAAGGTTGGGTGATGCCCTTCCTTAGACCCAAGGTTAGGTATTCCCTACCTTGGTTTCCAGTTGATCCGTCTACTAGGAGTAAGTCTTCTATCAGCATCCTGTAGACCTAAGGTTGGGTGATGCCCTTCCTTAGACCCAAAGCTAGGTATTCCCTACTTTGGTTTCCAGTTAATCTGCCTATTAGGAGTAAGTCTTCTATCAGCATCCTATAGGCCTAAGGTTGGGTGATGCCCTTCCTTAGACCCAAGGTTAGGTATTCCCTACCTTGGTTTTACCAGTTTTCCTTATCCAATAGGTGTAAGCCTTTCATTAGCATCCTATAGGCTTGGGGTTGGGAGATGATCTCCCTTCCATTTTCAAAATTATACTTCCATTCGGTCAACGCCAATGTGTGCAGCAGAAGTTCCTTCTACTACACGCATTGGGGGTCCATTTGTTGACCTCATTTTTGTATGAGGTCACTAAGACCCTTCCAGAATCCAGATTTAATCCTAGACCCTAGGATCCACTCTAGACCTTAGGATCCTTCTAGATCCAAGACCTTAGAGCCTATTCTAGAGCCTAGGATTCCCTTAAATCCTAGATCTTAGAATTCTTCTAGATCTTAGGATCACTCCAACTTCAAATCAATCTCCACCTTTGATCAACCTCAATTTTAAATCAATTCCTATATTTGATCCACTCCAATTTCAATTTGATTCCTACCTGTGATCAATTTGAATCTCAAACTTCATTCAATTCAAATCCAAATTAATTCAAACTTCAAATCAAATCCAAACCCAGAATTCAGACTCAAATCCAAACTCTAGAGGCCCTGTCCTAAACACCCTTTTCAGAGATTTTTCAAACATTTCAAAACCCAGTCAAATGATCTCTGATTCAGGGTCTATCACTTGCAAAGTGATAAGACATGTCTCTAGAGGTTACCCTCCAACTTTGAGCTCATTCTGAGGTCTTTAACCCCAGAATCTGAATTAAAATTCAAAGGCTGTAAAACCTTCAAATATTCCTATGCCACTGAACCTAACCCCTTTGAGATCTTGACCCTGGAATCCTCATCAAACTCTCCAATCACCTCCAGACCCTTGATTTTAACCCATTGAGCAGTAAACTGCATTTTCCAGACCCATTTTTGACCATAGTTGATCAATAGGTCAAAATTGACCAGGATACCCCTATGGGGCTCAATTAGAGATTTCAAACCAAATGAGCTCCAAATTGGATGCAACCACCTTTAACAAATTTCAAATGTCATTTCAAATCTTTTGAACTTATTTCCAATTCTTGAGTCAACCTGGTTGACCAAGTCAACTGGTTTGACCCAAGAGGCCCTTTAAGGGTCCAAACATGTGTTTTGACCCAAATGACCTCTCTAAGTCATCCAACCACTTTCATTAACCTTAAAATATCATTTCAAACCTGTTGAGCCCAAACCCAGACCCTGGGTCAACCTGGTTGACCAAGTCAACCTAGGTTGACCAAACAAGCCCTTAAGGGTTCAAATAGTGATTTTGACCAAATTGACCCCTCCAAACCCTGGGACCACAACCAGTAGACTCAGGATGACATTCTGAATTTGTTGAATCCATTTCTATCCCCTGAACCCAATTGGTTGACCAAGTCAACTAGTTTTAGCCTAAAAGCCCATTAAGGGCCCATTAAGCTTTCTTAATTCAATTGACAAATATGACTCTTGAAATCACCCTCCAATCCACCTAATCAACCCATTTGAATTACCTAGGTGAAAATTCCATAACCCTTGATGGGGTTGACTGGTCAACCAGTCAACTCAAAGCTTAAAGGACCATTTGTATGGTCAAACCCTTCAACCCGTTGAACCTAGCTCAAGCCACACCCATCCAGCCATTTGGAAAGGCTCCATGACCTGTTTGGATGCCACATCAGCCCCATTGACCAGTTGACTGGTCAATTTAGTCAAACCAAGGGTTTAGACCCTTTTAAAAGGTCTTAATCAGCCTTTTATACCTTTTTCCCTGATTTAACTCCCCAAGGCCGACCTATTAGTGCTCTAAAGCTCTCTAATAGACTCCCTAACCGAGCTCCACCCCCTGTTTAGCCATAAGTGGCAATTCTTCCCTCCACTCATCCCAAGTCCACCCAATGGGAATGAGGCATGTCCAGCCCTTGCTGCAGCCTTCCAGCTTTCCCAGGGACAGGTGGCATCATCTGGAGAGTCCAGGAGTAGATCCCAGCCATCCAATCCAGCCCAGGCCGCTTGAATAGGGAAAAAGGTGATTTTTGAAGCATTGGATCAAAGCACCTTCTCTCACTAACCTTAGCCTCCCAGAGCGAGTTCTTAGTTCGGTTTGGACCTCCAGAGCCTCCTCTACCTCCCCACTACAAAACCCAGGTGGTTGCCCGTCACCGGCGGCGAGTTCTCCGGCGAAACCACCACCCAGTCCATCCCAAGCTTGTAGCGGCCAATCCAGACGTGTTCGAGCTCCATTTTCTGCTGGGGATCTACACTTGGACAATCTACAAGCTCATCCATCCAGAAATATCGAAGATCCAGCGGTATAATCCCTTAAAACTCTAGATTTAGTACACATTAGATAGGGTTATTTAGCTCTTCGTATAGGATGTTTTAGGTTAAATGGACCCTTCCCCACAATTTCTGTTCATGCCTTCAATCTTAATTTAAAATTTCATTGAAAATGATCGAACCGATCAAAAGAACGAGGCAAAAAACGTTTTCTAGGGCGTCACTCAAGGTTTCCGGTGAGTGTACGTTTTCTGGACCGTTGATCGTTCGATCAACGGTCCAGATCGAGCCCTTCCGCGGTCTGATCCAACCGCGCGTTCGATCTGTCGTTCGATCAGCCGTCCGGCGACATCTGAGCCCTCGGATCAGAAACCGCGGAGTCGAATCCCACCGTCCGATCTCGTCCCGCAGAGATCAACCGCGGGATTCGATCTCATCCGTTGGATCAGACCCGCTGTGATCCAACGGCTGCCATGAGCCGCTGACGTGGTTAAGTGAAAACTGCGTGAAGCGGCCCGCGGCCGACGCGTGTCCCCGCCGTCACGCGGTTTCGATCCCGCGAATCCGCGCGTGCCGCGTGTCTGACCGCCGCCGTTTAATTAAGGAAAATGTGTTTTAATTTGTTTTAATTACAAAAACTTTAAAAAATCATAGTAAATTAAATACAAAGTCAAAAAATGAGTACAATATATCAAACTTTTCAGAATTTCATCTAGTTTATTTTAAAAATAAAATCAAACTGTTTTGGTTATTATTTTTTTGGTAATTTAAGAAATACAGAAAAGTATATTTTATTTTTAATTAAATATATATAAATTATTTTTATCTGAAACTTGGCATGCATGTTTTTAAGTACATGGTTGATCTCTAGGAAAATTTTCAGGATTATTTAAGTAGATTTGACATTGTTTGGAATTATGTAAGTATTTTGATAGTTTATTAATATTTTATTAAATATTGAATATTTTAAAAAAAAAATTTAAAAAAAAACCTATTATCTTAATAAATTTGAAATCAGTGGATCTCTCAAGATTCAAAATTTTATTTTAGTGATATTTCAAATTATCTTATTTTAAAATTAATATCCTTATAGATTTATATATAAAAAATACCTATATTTTGAAAATTATCTTAAAATTATATATATTAAACCTTTAACATAATTGAGAGATCTTTTGAAACTTTAAACCTAGATTGAGCTTGATTGGATAACATTGATGGGGAGTGATTAGTGCATAGTTGTGCTTCAACTATTCACTAATCAAGATTTAAGTTAAGTTGATTATGTTAGTATTTGCATGCTTAGGTTGTACACACACATGCACTTAGCCTAGGCTCTCCTAGCTTTAGGATTTGATTGTTTCTATGTGCTTATGTCATGTTAAGTTAAGGGTTAGAGAAACCTTGATTCAAACCTATTAAATCTAGTGACATTAAGGACAATAATTAAGGACATGTTTAGAAAACTTAGAATATTTTCAATAATTAGGATTCACTTCCTCTTGAGTTGGAACTTCAAACACTTGAACCTAGTGACATGTATAGCCATTAGGAAAAATTTTCACTGAATTTAGAAGTTATTAAGATCTTTAATTAATTTTCCTAAGTTTAAGCCTTAATTAAGCCTTTAAACCTTCCCGAAATTCTAATAAATCCATTTTGAACCCAAAATGATGTTTAACCCCTCTAACTGACCATAATTAAACCCTTAACCCATGAAAATTAAAACCAAAATTATTTGACAGCAATTGGAACCTTAATCTAATTTTAAGTGAGAATCAATATTTAATTAATTTAATTAATTAAAAAAATATTAAAAATTCCAAAAATTTCCCAAACACTTGGAAATCTCTCCTTAGGTCATTTCTGACCTTTGGAGTTGATTTCAAGGAGTTTGGGATTCATTTGGAGGAAAATCACAAAAAAGCCCTCTAATTAAGAAATTCCCAAAAATTCATTAAGTAGTCAAAACATTCAAACCTTCATAACTAATTCCAGAAAAATCCAAATCATCCAAACTCACTTGCATTCAATTCCTAATAAGGTCTAATATTTATTAAAAATATTAAGTTCCAGAAATTTGCAATATTTTAAAAAGTCAACAAATCGGTCAACTTTGAGTCAAAACTAGTTCAAAGCTTCAAACCTTCGTACTAAAATGTAGAAAAATCCGATTTCAACATGCTTACCTTCTAACTGATCGTAGTAAGGTCTAATATTTTAATAAAATACAAACATTCTAGAATTTGAGCTTAATAAAAAATTCAACTTTTGACCCTTTAATTAAATGATTAAAATATTCAAAAAAAATCATAAAGCTCAAATCATTCTAAAACTCAAAAAATATTGGTTTAATGCTTAAAACATTCAACAAACTTCTAAAAACATAACAACCACCCTAAAGTTGAAGTTTATTGGCTGGACTACTCCGGGCTGCGGGGCTAAGTGTCCTAAGGAGGCTGGTTCCTCGAGCCTGGTGGCACAACGCCACGAATGAATTCTAAAGGGTATCAAACCTTAAAATGAATTAATTTTTAATTATTTAACATTTTAAGAATCCCTAATTCAATTACATTAATTTGGTTTATCGGCTGGACTACTCCGGGCTGCGGGGCTAAGTGTCCTAAGGAGGCTGGTTCCTCGAGCCTGGTGGCACAACGCCACGAATCAATTAATGGCAAACTTAAATTAATAAAGCTTTTAAAACTAGTAATTAACTCATTTTTGTATTAATCCATTTTTTTTTTAAATTCTAACCAATTTAAATAACTTAATTAACCCCGATTGCTACTGGGTAACCCAGGCCTACGAGGCTATTAGCTTAGCCCCAAGGAAGGTGAAATAAACTTCACGGCCTCGGTGTGAAACAAAGGTAGCAATCAATTAACTTCTAAAAATATTTCTAATTAAAATTCTTAATTCATTAACATTTAAATTTTAATCTAAACCTCCCCTTTCAAGCCTTAACAAATCCAAACTTTTAGACAACATTAATTAATCACCTACATTAGGATCTATCCCAGCCACACGACCTTTCTCACATACTTTAGATGATGTGCTAGGACAACCAACTCTAGATCTAGGTTAGGCCGGTGTTTACTTTACTGCTGTGTGCCGGATTTTTCGTAGTTTTCATTGCATGATGTGGATGAAATTGCTTTGCTGTGTCTGCTTACTTTTTCTGTACCCTGTGGATGGATTGATGTGTTTGGCGACTAGATTACCCTTAGGTTAGGTACGATCTGGATGTTGACATAGTTTTCTGCAGGTGGCCACGCTCATGCAGGGCAATATAAAAAGGGGGCAAATTAAAAATGCATAAATATTATAAACTCTTTGCACAGGTGCTTCAGCTGCTAAAGCCCCCCAAATAATAAAAAGAGCGTGGCCAGCGTGTTTACTTTCTTTTCTGCTCATATATAACTGCTTGGGAATAACTGTTTTATTTATATTAATTGCTTAGGATAACCCTGCAGGTGAGTCTAGATTTTTTTATTTTGATATCAATGTAATTTGTGTAAGTGTCAAGTGTTGTGAAAGTTCATTTTGAGTTGGGATACATAGATCCAAAGCTTGGATTCCAAAGAGGAAAGGATGCCCCTTTAGGGAACACTCCTTTTCCATTTGGAAATCCAAATTTGGATCATACCTCCTCCTTACCCAAAGAGGAAAGAGTGGCCTTCCCCCTTAGAGGGAAGTGCCCTCTTTTCCATTTGGGTAATCCACTATGAAGATTCCAAGAAGATTGAAGAAAAGGAGTCCAAAGAAGAATGAGATTGAAGACTTGAAGATTTGAAGATTGAGAGTATCCCACTCAAAAGAACTTGCGTCATTACTAGGTTTAGAATCCGGGTTGTTGTCAGTGGTGCCCGGCCACTTTACTTTCTGTAATATTCTGGTTTGTAATAAGCAAGGCAATTCTGCCTATGGACATTTATTAATTAATTTGTATTTGATGTGATGATTTGATTGCCTTTAGGATTACTTGTTTTACTAGTTTTTTTTTGGCGATTGCATGTCGCTCTTTGTTTTCGCCTGGATACGTGAGACTCGTGAGGGTGTGAAAGTTTTCTACTCATAATTTTAAAAGTCTAAAAGTTTAGTGAGTCTAAATAACATAGAAAGATAACGAATCTAGGGAATTAGCCGGGGAAAGACTCCGGGGTCGCATGCATATTTTTGCATTCTTCTTTCCTTGTTTTAGACCCTTCCCCGCCTGCGGGTAGAGTCCGGATAGTCTGACCTATGTGGACGAGGTGCCGGACCTGGGGAAGTCCAGTCTTCTAAAAAATTATTTTATAAGCCTGTTTTTAAAATTTCAAGCATACTTGATTTGAAAGTTGTCGACCAGCATGCATTGCATTAGATACAAATTAAAGAGTCAAAATTTTAATTTCATAGTCCTTAGTATTTTTGCACCCAACATAAGTCAAAGGGGCCAAATATGAGAATCTCTAGATGTCGGCCCCAACTTTCCAAAACCTTAAATGCAACGTCCCTACCACTCTTTCATAAAAGACCGGATTCATCTCTTTTAAATCGGTTAGGTGGTTAGCTGGCTCCCCAATCCAGGCTGGGGTAAGTCCAGGTTTTGCACTGCATTAGTTAGGATCGGACGACTATGGTCCAGTGTCCAAAATAGATTTAGGATCCGGGGCAGATCTTTAATTATAAGACCCCAAACTTCAGGAATCTAATCCCAAATTTCTAATAAAATGCTCAACTCTAATTAAATATCATTTCAAGTCCAAAACATAAAGTCCAACACTTAGATTAAGTTGAGACACTTCCGGATGGTTCTGGAATCTCAAAGTGTCTCCTACCTCTCATTCTTTAACTCCGTTAATAACTGTTCAATTTTGATCCATTCCCTTTTGATTTTCCAATAATTCTATTCATACTTTGATATCACTCCTAGAAATTCTAAACAAAATTCTGCCATTATTTCAATCGAGAGTGTTCGTAGGAGACCTCATTTTCTTACGATGTAATTAACTACGAGGGCTTGCGCTCGTAGGAGATTTAGAACCACACACGCACCTGATTTTAAACATTGATTTTTCAAAACTCAATTGGATTTCTTTGGAAAAACTTAAATACTAGTGATCACTGTTATCATATTCAAAGAATTATCATCAAATGATATTTTCTCCCTTCGGGGAGATACATCTTTCTTTGATAAAGCTTTGGATGTGAACCTAACGATCACACTTCTTGAATATTGTAGCTGGATATTCAGTTGAACCTCATTTTGACCCTTCGGGGCCATATGAAGTTCTCTTTAGCATTCGGTCATAATATTTAAGATGAATTTCGTAATTCTAAATCTGAATACCGTTATGAAATTTTATTCTCACCTCTCGAGGTGATATACTTTTTCTAACGAGACAATTTGATTTTAGAATTCAATTTTAAGTCCCAAAGAAACCCAATATTTTTAAAATATGTTTTCAAAATTCCACCAACACTACTCTGCCTCACCGGGGAAGGTGAAAGAGATTTAAGGTTCTTTACCTGAGAAAGGATTTGTGGTTGTTTGCCAACACTTGGAGGGAGAAAAAGTATTCAAGGTTCTTTGTTGTCTTCTAGAGGCAGAAAAATGAATATGGTCCTCTACCACACTGGGTAGGTAGAAGATATTTTGTAAGGGCTTCTCTACCTAGCTATGGGGGATAAAAAAGAGTCACTAAAGGTTTAGAACTTTTATTTTTGTGTGATTTTTTTTTTTTTTTGTGGTTGAGAACTTTGATTTTTTCTTTTATTATGAAATAACTTATTCTACATCAAGTTATAAAAATATTTTTTTATTAAAGAAATTTTTAAATAATAAATTCACCCCTTTTTGGTTAGCCTCGGGAGGGTTCTTTGATGTTTAATAACTTTCACAAACTTTCATAACTTAAAAATTTAAATTTTGTTTAGCTGATTGAACTAATCTAAGTGAAACCAAAGGAGACTTCTTGAGTTATCCCCTGTATATTTATCCCATGTACCTATCCCAATAAGCCCAACCCATAGGCTAGCTTATGTTAGTGAGATTAGCTAACCAAAGTGTTCAAAACCAATGATTTATTATTCACTTCCCTTTTTAGGTCAAATTGGCCTACGCTAACCCATGTGTTGTCTCCCCCTACAACCATGGAACTTGTATATTATCATTAAGCCCATATTTTGACTCGAGGTGGTTGAAATCTTTGCCAAATAAACTTAAATTTTATGGTTCAGCTCTGACAACTTAGCTAGCTGACCATATGGGGGTTATCTCCTCCTATGAGATACTGGCATGTTGTTGGACCATCCTCAACAATTCTAACACCTGGTAGAATCTTACCTAGCTAGAATTTGAACCAAATATAGTTTTAAAAACTTTTTAAATACTCCTCAAATTTTAACTAAAGTGTTCTAGAATATGATCCTTATAGTCTTTGGATGCCCTCCCAAGTTCTCCCTAAGTCTCCTAAGCCCTCTAAAGAGCTACTAGATCAAGTTTAAGTGAACTTTGATGACTACACTTTGGCAAATATCTAACTTCTTTCCTACTATTCCTTAGTCTCTGCCATCTAAAGGATAAACATTCATTGGATTCGTTCCAGCATGAAAGAACTAAAATCTCCTTCAATTGACCACTAAGTAAAGTTAATTTCAAAACCCAAGCTTATTTTAGCATAAGTTTGGTTAATGGTGATGGAAACCTTCAATTTAGGGCCATAGAGTTTTTGGACTGAAGGTTTTGATTCAAATTATTCTCTTGGATCAATTTGATAAAAATCAATGTGTTGGATTCATTAGAACAAGAAAATTAATGCACATGGTTGAAATAATCATGTAGTAGGTTGAAGATGAAATTACATTCCTCCATTCTATTTAAATCCAAGGAATGACTATGATCTTGTCGGATAAGATTTCATACTTCACTCTTGCTATTTTGACCCCTTTAATCTCAACTATGCAATCTTAGATAAAATGAATAATATTAATGCTATGCTATCTTAGGAGACCTCCACCATTTTACGAGCTAATCATTCAATGACATGTGTAAAAGTGCAAGTCCAGTCAGCTTGCCTTATTGTATAAATACTCATATTCAGTGGATTTAATTTTGTGAATTTATTGAATGTTTAAATCTATAACTCCTCACATAATAAACCAAATTACATGAATAAACCATCTATGGATTTTGAATGAAAAGGTCTATCAAATGCATATGAATTTAATATATAGTAATTTAAGTAATTTAATATATACAGTCCTCTTTATTTGTTTAATTACTTCATCTAGAAGAATCCAATTTCCTTCAAACTTTTTAGGGAATATTTTATGTGATGTTAAACGCATTCCAAATTTTTAAAGGGGATTTGAATCTTGGTTAGGCCTTAATTAAGTTTTTTAAATTCCTATGTAAGAATCTGAGCTACAAATTTAAAAATGTATAGGAGAGAATCCTTAGAGAATTTATATGTATTTTTCTACATATTATTAATTTCATTATTGAGGGTTACTTAGAATTTAATTCTAACCCAAGCTTTTATCTAGATTGCATATTATAATTTTTCTTAAATATAGATATATTTACTTAGAAGATTTATAATAATCCAAGGGAGACTTTTATGATCTTAAATTAACATTATTTGATACTTGGATAATTGCTGACTCATGGTTTAAATTTCATATCAGTTGGAGCTCATTTGGTTTATCTTGAGCTTTGTGCCCTTCTCAATAACATTAATTTATGTTTCTCAATCGATTTTACAAATATTTAAATTAGAGTGGATGCCACATCCACTATTCATTTTCTTATGCATCAGTCAAATAGTGTTTGTAATCCAGAGGTTTTTTTTTATCTTATTAGAGAAATTAATTAGTTGTTGATGTTTGTTAACTTCTCCATGTCTCAAGTGCGTAGGGAAGGTAACGTGCGCACTGACAGGCTAGAAAATTTGGGTTCCACATTAGACAATCCTATGAATTTTTCCATTTCTAATCTTCCTTTAATTATTAATGGCATGATTAGGTTGGATGAAATGGGATTGCCTTATATTAAAAAATAGTTCCTTATTGTGGTTCTATTGTTTGCTGGTTTTCAGTTTTCTGTCTTCATGATTTATGGTTATGTGGTTCTATTGGTGATGGCTTTGTTTTGGTTTTTTGCTTCATTTCATTACAACATCATTGTGTGTATTGTAGTGATGGGCTTGAGCTATCATTTCATCCTTTTGTATGCTGACGATTTACCTATTTATTGCTCTCCTACCTCCATGAGGTGTGATGTGATCTGGCATTGGCTGTGTTGTAGGGATGCTGGTAACTTTGGGAGCAATGTTGGGGATGGGGGCAATTTTAATTATCTCTATTTTGGTGTTCTATTTGACTTGTAGTTAGGTTGTTTGGGCTCATGATGTTAATATTTGCTAATACTAGGGGCCTTTTCTTTATTTGTGAATTTTATTTTTAGAGGTGGTTGTAGTTGTTTCACTCCGTAAAGGGGTTTATTGATGGTATATGTGGGCTTCAATATATGGTTTTTGCTAGGCTGGTACTCTTCTAATAGTTTTTTTTTTGTGTTCTCCTTGTTTTGTGCCTTTATTCTAAGTACCTCTTTTATTTTAGATATGTTCCAAGTTCTTGGTTGTGGCCAATTGGTTATGGTGGTAGGATTGAGTGAAATTCGTGTTATCTAAGCGATGGTTGTTTGGTTTGGACCTTCCTGGGATCTAAAAGCCTGTCCCTTTGCTTGGTTCTTTTTGCGTTGGATAGTTTTTTGCGGGTCTTGTGCTAACTAGCTCCTATGGTATTATTTAATTTGTGACTTGGGTGGCATCTTTTTCATGTGCATGGTTGGGCCTTCCAGCTACTATGGTTCCTTTTCGTGGATGGATAAGAATTTATATATTATCTATTAATGTTTTGATCACTTATTTAGAATGGTTTATGATGTGTATAATTCGGTTGACACTCTGCTCCTTATCAATAATATTTTATGTAATGTTAATTGACATAACCTCTTACTTATCGACAAAATGATCTACTCCTTCAGTTTTTTTTTTTTTTTTTTTTTTTGAAAAAACCTACATGTTAATAAAGAAGGAATTACAAGACCTTAAAGAATAAAAATCCCCCTAAAAATACAAGAAATAAAACAAAATCTTTGGGCTAATGATCAAAACTAATACGAAACACAAGCAAAGGAAACAAATGGCATCCAAATAAGGAAACCAAGCATAACAAAAACCCAAAGAAGGCCAACCGACGAAGTAGAAGCCAATAAAAGCACCACAACAATCCACACCAAATAATCAGTAACAACCATACACACCATGGAGGTAAGCATGACAGGAACAGAAGACGAAGTCAGGCTGCCACTGGTTCCAAGGCTTGGGCCATCCAAGAAAGAAAAATCAAAGACCACCATAACTAGCCTCGTTTCATTTTGGACTTCTGCTTCTTATGTTTAGCACTCTTATTGCTAAAGTAAGCATGAACAATTTGAAGGAAACTCAAGTCGAAATTATTCCGAGAAGTCGAATCATCCTCATTGAAACTTTCATCATCATCTGAATTTTCATCATGAAGCCAATCACCATGTAACACCTCACTATACCTAGGTAGGTGAGAAATCATTATATCCCTAGGTACAATAGTTATAGTCCCAGTAAAAATTGGATCATCAAAACTTTTAGACAAAGGATCATCACCATCAGAAAGTGGTCAAGTAACCATAGTACCAGGCCAAAAACCACCCTCAGGTGAAGTAGCACCAACATCACGATGCACCAACATCACGATTTTCATCACCCTCCCAAACATCAAGTTGCTGCACCACACCGACAACATCCGACAAATCAGGACAGTCCAAAGAGGAAACAGCAATAGCACAGCCCTTCCCCAACGGACTCAGATCAAAGGGCTCAACAACTTCCTCATTTAACAAATAGGGCATACTAACAGGTAGAACAGTATTAGACAGTACCCAAACACAAAGAAAAATCTGTGAGAAAACATTCTACCATAATCAAGGTCATTGGAAAGCTTGATCAAAACATTATTCGAATTCAAAATAGTGATCGAGAACTCGCCAGAAAGTTTGAGGTTGAAAAAAAAAATTTTAATAGCATCAAGCACCAGCTGGCAAAGCGGAAACTTCCCAACCAACATATATTCAAAGGGCTTAGCAAGATGAAGCACCTCACTCTCTGAAATCCAAAGCGCTGGCAACCCCCTTTGGGTAGTAACTTTTAAATCAGGGAATTCATTGAAAGATTTTGAATGAATCTTACTAGTGAGAAATCTAGGATCAGAATGCTTGATGGAAGACGACATCACAAACAAATCCCACCAGAGAGAAGAGTAACTCCCCATGAGCCAACGAAATAGCCAAAGCGGAGACCTCAACATATCGAACGACGCCACCAGGAGATGGCTAGGGTGAAGCCCTAGCGGAGTCTCAAGGCATCATGGGTAGTTCATGTTTTAATTATAGTTAAGAAGCTCGTCGGTGATATATCGATTTGCAGCCATGAGGGGATGAATGGGAGGTGGAAGCATGTGGCGGCTCAATGAGCTGGATAGCTAGGCGCATAAGGGGGAGCAGGCATGGGCAACATGTGTTGAGTCTAGTAATTAGGTTGTTAAGCCTAAGTAAATGTCCCAAGGCTACCAAGAGGGGGGTGAATTGGTAGTTTTTTAAAAATTTTAAACCCTCTTAAAACTAATGTTGAACCGAAATGAAATTTTCTTTTAAAGTTTGTAGAAAATTGTTTTTCAACCACAGAGTTGTTAAAACAGAAATTTAAAATGCGGAAACGTAAAAGCAATAAAGTAAATGACACCAGATTTATAGTGGTTCGGTCTATAACCAGACCTACATCCACTCCTCAGAGGCACCCTCTGAGTATTGCACTAATACCACAAAGTGACTCTCCTTTAGCACCCACAGCAAGGCGGAGAAGCCTGTACAAAACCCTCTTTTCACCACTCCCCGGTGCGGCAGAGAACCGTCGTCCTTTTACACAATCCACAGTGCTGGCAGAGAACCGTCGTCCTTTTACACTCTCCTAGTGTGGGCAGAGAACCCTACAGC
Source organism: Dendrobium huoshanense (assembly GCA_016618105.1). NCBI lineage: Eukaryota > Viridiplantae > Streptophyta > Magnoliopsida > Asparagales > Orchidaceae > Dendrobium > Dendrobium huoshanense. The sequence goes on from CM028342.1 coordinate 46,895,695, forward strand.
TGTTCACACTCTCCAAGTGTAGGCAGAGAACCTTCTTCCTTTTACACTCTCCTAGTGTAGGCAGAGAACCCACGGCTGTTCACACTCTCCAAGTGTCGGCAGAGAACCGGACCTTCTTGAATGATCTTCTCACAAGAACCTAGAAGAAAGAAAGAAAGGAGTGAAGAAATCCAATTTCACAAGTAGAGATTCTTACCTTAGCAATCCAAGTGAAGCCTTCTTGCTCCAATGGTAGGAATCCTCCTTTGAATGCTCTCTTCCACTCTCCCCTTGACTATTCTCTCAATAGGCACGAAGTTCAAGTGACAAAAAGATTGGGTGGCAGTCTAATTTGAAGTATTTATACAAAAGACAAGAAAAACCGCCCAAAAACTGCAAGTTTTCAATTCTGTACGCAGTGGATCGTCCGGTACGATCGTGGATCGTCCTGGACGATTTTACTTAAACGATCTGAAACGACCCAATTTGTATATGTGTACGAAATGACTTCGTACAGCTGATCGTCCTGTACGAACTAGGTTCGTCCAGTACGAACGGTTATTACAAGGTCGGTTCTAGAAACTGCTGAAAACTGTCCTAAGTCGGTTTATCGTTTGGACGAAAATTTGATCGTCTGGACGAAAATTTTCCAGAGAGCTGATCGTCCTGGACGATGATTTATTTCGTCTGGACGAAAATTTTCCAGAGCGCCCATCGCCGGGGACGATAATATGGTTTCGTTTGGACGAAAATTTTCCAGAGAGCTGTTCGTCCGGTACGAAATTTATTTTCGTCTGTACGAAAATTTTCCAGAGCGCCCATCGCCGGGGACGATATAAAAATTCGTCCTGGACGAATAGGACTTAGAAAAAATTTTTCGAAGCAAGTTCCTATTCGTTCCAAATGCTCTATAGGAGATAACTGACAGATCGTCCAGTACGATATATATCGTCCTGTACGATCAGTAGAGAATTTCAAGATCTCCTTAGTTTGTGTGTGTGATTTTATTCACTCAATTACAATCACTCCCTTTCAAAAATTAATTCAAAGAAAAGACACTTCAAATAAACAAAATTTCTCATGTTGAATTTGATTTGAAGTTTTCGTAGTCTGGAGTCTGATTTTCCTGAAATGTTAGTACACACAAGAGCAAGTGCAAATCTTCTAAATTGTTAGGAGATAATTATACATCTGAACAATAATGTTTGGAATCATCAAAAATACATAAGTTGCACAAATATAAATCATTCAAATAGCAACTATTCAAACAATCTCCCCCTTTTTGATGATGGCAAAACAATTATTATTAGTATGGTTTCAAGTTAAAACACTATCTCTTATCTCCTAAACTCCCCCTGAATTTATGAGTATATTAAAAATAAGGAGGCATTAAAGAACAAAAATTTTTGTTTTTCAAAAAAAAATTTTAACACAGAAAAACATAAACCACAAACAAAAACATACAAACAAAAACATAAAAAAAATACAAACAAAAACATAATAATTTCTCCCCCTTTTTGACAACAACAAAAAGTGAAGAAGAATAAGACAAGAAATGTAAATAATAATATGAAATTCATTGTTAAAATTTTAATCTAAATTGTGATTTGACATAGGGTATGCAATTTTAAACTAAAGATATTAGGTCAATCATAGAAATTCATAAAATTTATGAAAAGATATAACATTGTAAGTAAGAAGAATTTATGAAAGACATGATTCAATTTAGACATTTTGATTATTGAAAATCATTACAAGTGAGATGTAAGAAACATTCTATATTTCAAAGTTCAATAGAATATAAATGAACATTAGATCAACTTGAATTAAGAGATTAAACGAAATTTGGAAAGAAGAGAATTACCTCATGTGGTGCTTTGCACATCTTTTCAAAGTTTTGGAGCACATTTTTGTGCATTTGTCTTTGGTTGGGCTTATTTTGTGCCTCTTTTTCACTTTGCAAATTTTTGCGAATCCCTTTTGATTTTTGTACATTTGTACAATTTTCAAGAGTAATTTGACCAATTCTTTCCAAAATCTATAATCTAACATTTCAAATATTTCTAGGTGCATAAATATCATTTGAGCATAGAAATACAAAATAAGATAACATCAAAATTGTAATAACAATATTAAATTTTATGTAGTCTAAATGAATAGACATGAACTTAAAAATTCTAACTACAACAAGTTATAAACAAATTATAAATTTAGAAAGTCTAGATTTTCTAATATAGATAATCTCATATTACAAACAAATTTGAGCACAATGTAGATTAAAAACAATATTAATGAAATTCATAAAGATTAGCCACATTTCAAAACAAATCTAAGACAAACAAACTTTCATTAATTAAAAAGAAAATTACATAAAAACATTGAACCAAAAAAAAAACATAACAACAAAACAAAAAAAATACACCAGACACACATAAAAAAAAAAACTTCTACTGTTCTGGAGGAGGAGGAGGAGGAATGCCGCCAAAGAGATTGAAGTAGGAGGCCATTAACATTACATTGGTATTTATTTCATGAACTTCATCTCTAATATTACCAATGTCATGTTGCTGCTGCGTAAGATGAGCATCAAATTGATCAAACCTTTGATCAATGTGAGTCTCTAGTCTATCAAATCTCTCAATCAGATTCTGGTAATCTGATTGAGAAGCAGAAGCTTGCACTCCTTCTTCTTCTTCTTCTGAAGCACTATCATGTGCTTTTTCTTTTTCTTTTTCCTCCCTGAAGAGCAGTCTGAAAGATGCATCGTTGTAATAAACTGGCTCTTCATATTCCTCATCAGGATGGACTATATTGTACTTCTTCTCCAAAACATAACAAATCAAGTGCCCTAAAGAAATATTCTTCTTCCTTTTCTGATTAGGATGTCCTATTTCTGAAAGCCCATAGATATGATCTAGGATGAGTTGGGCTTCATCAATAGGTTGTCTTTTCATGATTAAAAAAGTTAGACAAGAAAGAAGAGGAGTAATGTTAATCCTATCACCAGCTTTAGGAATAATTGAGGATCTAAGGATATGCTGGATGATTCGGGCATCTTGGGTCATACCGGCCACTCTAGCAACATGATTGTCAATTCCATTTTCTCTAATTACCCTATTGATTTCATACCAATGGAAGACGTTTTCTGACATTAGGGTGTGAGCTCTATATCCTTCAGTCCTTAAGTTTAAAAATGCACCAAGGTCGTGCTTGGTGATCTCAATTTTTTTCTTAAAAACAAAAGAACTAATGATAGAGTGGTCAGAATTGAAACTCATGTTGGCTAGGAAGTAATGGAAGGTTTGCTTATTGTAGAAGTGGACAAGAGAGAGAATGAAATGAAATTGGGTTGAGGCAAAGAGGTGTAATACCCGAAATTTCAACTCCGTTTGGATAAGAATGCGAGACGGAGTGATTTTTGCAGAAGCAAAACGAGGAAAAGATTCCTCATTTGCTTTGGAAAGGAAGTTGTCTGGAGCATTCCTGTTGGGTTTCTTCACCAAAACTTTTTGTCTCTTGCTAGAGGAGGCCATAGTTGATTTGATGTAGAAAGGGATTGAAAAAGATGTTTGAAAGTGTGATTTTCAAGTTTGAAAGCCCTCATATTTAAGGAAAAACGATATGTTCGTCCTGGACGAAAATATTCGTCCTGGACGAAAAATTATCGTTCGTCTGGACGAAGTAATTTCGTACAGACGATCCAATTCGTCCAAAATGTAACGGCTTTTCGTATTCAACACAACTTACGATGCGTCCCTTCGTACAGGCTTTTTGACTTGACCGATCGTACATACGAAAATATTTCGTACAGACGATCAGAAAAGCGTTTCGTTTTAATGACTCTTGAAAACCGTCCCCTACAATGAATCGACACATGTTCGTACATACGAAAAAATTTCGTACAGACGAAAATCGTATTAAAAACTGTCTTATCCACTCAACCGCTGCATTCAATCGTCCCGACGTTTGAGAGAAAAAAAATTCGTACTGGACGATCACAGATCGTACAGACGATCCAATAAAAAACTGCTCTCAAAACGGTTTAAATTCGCGCAAACTGTTTCTTAACACGTCGTCCTGTACGAAAAATTTCGTCCTGGACGATTTCCTCTAAAAACAATTTTTTAATTTTGACTTTTTTAATTTAACAAAATAAACAAAAACAATAAAAATAATAAAAAAAAAACAGAAAAACATAAGATACAATCATACATCCAAAAACAATTCATTCAAAAACACACAAAATTCACAAAATCACAAAAACAAAATACAACAAGTATCAATGTTGCAAAGACATTTTGATTAAGCATTCAAATCAATAACACCAAGCCTTGTTCTTAAAGTACTGAAGGTATCAAAGGCTAAAGGTTTTGTAAAAATGTCTGCAAGTTGATTTTCAGTTGAAACATGAATGAGTTCAATTTCTCCTTTGGATACATGATCCCTTATGAAATGATGCCTTATATCAATGTGTTTGGTTCTAGAATGTTGAATAGGATTTTTGGAAATGCAAATAGCACTAGTATTGTCACAATAAATTGGAATAGTGCCTATAGTTAATCCTAAGTCAATCAACTGTTGTTTTAACCAAAGTACTTGTGCCACACAACTTCCTAATGCAATGTATTCTGCTTCTGCAGTAGATAGTGCCACTGAATTTTGTTTTCTACTAGACCATGAAACTAATGAATTTCCAATGAATTGACATGTTCCAGAAGTGCTTTTCCTATCCACTCTACAGCCTGCAAAGTCAGAATCTGAGTAACCTATAATTTCAAATGAAGAGCTAAACTTAGGATACCAAATTCCTAAGTTTTGAGTTCCTAGTAGATATCTTAAAATCCTTTTCACTGCTGTCAAATGTGATTCTTTTGGATCTGATTGAAATCTAGCACATAAGCAAACACTAAACATAATATCTGGTCGGCTAGCAGTCAAGTAAAGTAAAGATCCAATTATCCCTCTAAATTTCTTTTGATCAACAGATTTTCCCTTAAGGTCTTTATCTAACTGAACTGAAGAACTCATTGGTGTACTAACAGGTTTAGCATTGTCCATTTCATATTTTTTGAGGATGTCCTTAATATATTTGGTTTGACTAAGAAAAGTACCTTCCTCAAGTTGCTTAATGCTAAAACCTAGAAAGTAATTTAAATCTCCCATTAGACTCATTTCAAATTCACTACTCATTGTTTTAGAAAAATCATCACAAAGATGTTTATTTGAAGATCCAAAGATGATGTCATCCACATAAATTTGAACAATAAGTATATCCTTTCCAATTTTCCTTAAAAAGAGAGTTGTATCCACACTTCCTTTTTCAAAAGATCTTTCAAGTAGGAAGGTGCTTAACCTCTCATACCAAGCCCTAGGTGCCTGTTTCAATCCATATAATGCCTTTTTTAATTTGAAAACATGATTTGGAAATTTAGAGTTTTCAAAACCTGGAGGTTGTTCTACAAAAACATCTTCTTCAATTACTCCATTTAAAAAGGCACTTTTGACATCCATTTGAAACAATTTAAAACCTTTAAAACAGGCAAAGGCTAGTAAAACCCTAATTGCTTCAAGTCTAGCTACAGGAGCAAAAGTTTCCTCAAAATCAATTCCTTCAATTTGATTATACCCCTTAGCTACTAATCTAGCCTTATTTCTAATGACTACTCCTGAGTCATTCATTTTATTTTGAACACCCACTTGGTTCCAACAACACTTTGATCTTTTGGCCTTGTAGTTAGTTCCCAAACTTTATTTCTTACAAATTGATTTAACTCTTCTTGCATGGCCAATATCCAAAATTCATCTGAAAGTGCTTGATCAATGTTAGTGGGTTCAACAGTTGAAATAAAGGCTGAATGATTGACTTCCTTGTTTAATCCATGCCTAGTTCTAACACCCTCACTTGGTTCACCTATGATTAATTCCTTTGGGTGGTTTTTAGAAAATCTCAAATCTCTAGGCAAAGGGTCTTCTCTTTCTAAATTTTCTTCCACATTTTCTTCCAAATTTAATCTATCTATCTTTTGGGAGTTTTCTTCAATTTCTTCTTCAACAACTTTTGGCTCTTCCATGTTTCCATTTTCATCAAAAACAACATGTGTGGTTTCTTCAATGACTAAAGTTCTTTTGTTGAATACTCTATAAGATTTTCCAACACTTGAATATCCAACAAAAATTCCTTCATCTGATTTTGGATCAAATTTTCCTAAGGCAGATTTTCCATTATTATGTATGAACACCTTGCAACCAAATACATGCAAATGAGACAAATTTGGTGTTCTACCTTTTAGCAACTCATAGGGTGTTTTATTCAAATTTGATCTCACATTCACCCTATTCAGAACATAGCATGCAGTGCTAACCGCCTCAGCCCAAAATATCTAGGAAGTGAGTATTCTGCTAACATTGCTCGGGCGGCTTCTATTAATGTTCTGTTCTTTCTTTCAACTACTCCATTTTGTTGAGGAGTTCTAGGTGCAGAAAAATTGTGATCAATCCCATTTTCTTTACAGAAATCTTCAAATCTTTCATTTTCAAATTCTCCTCCATGATCACTTTGTATACAAATTATTTCACATCCTAGTTTTCTTTGTATCCAAGTTGAAAAATTTCTGAATTCCTCAAATGATTCACTTTTATGAAAAAGAAACTTAACCCAGGTGAATCTTGAAAAATCATCTACTATAACAAATCCATATATCTTTCCTCCTAGACTAACAGTGCTTACTGGTCCAAAAAGATCCATGTGTAGAATTTCTAAAGGTTTACTGGTCCTAAGATCTTTAATGGACTTAAAAGAGGACTTCACTTGTTTTCCTAATTGACATGCATCACACAAATGGTCCTTAGTAAAGTCTAGTTTAGGTATTCCTCTCACCAAATTCTTTTGGGTAATTTTTCTAAGATTTTTCATACTAGAATGACAAAGTCTCCTATGCCAAAGCCATGATTCATCAGAAACAGTTTTCAAACAAAAAGCAGTAGGAGATTGAATACAATTTAAATCTAGCATGTAAACATTGTTCACCCTTTTTCCATTTAAAACAATTTTTCCATTTAGGCTAATTATGCAGCTAGTAGGTAAAAATTTTACATTATAGCCCTTATCACAAAGCTGACTTATGCTAAGCAAATTATGTTTCAAGCCTTCAACTAATAAAACATTATCTATGAAAAAGTTTTTCAAGTTTCCAATCATACCTGATCCAACCACTTTCTTTGTGGTATTATCTCCAAGTGTAACCTTGCCTCCACTCCTGGCTTCCAGCGTTATGAATTGAGCAGTATCTCCAGTCATGTGCTTAGAACATCCGCTGTCCAGGTACCATATACTCTCACGAGGTCTTGTGTGAGAGTATACCTGCAAAATTCTCAAATGTTAGACCTGGGAACCCAAACTAGTTTGGGTTCACCTTTATGAAATTTATAATCAGATGCATGTGTGATATGTCTAGGTTTATGCATCTTAGTTCTCCACACCAAATTAGATTTAATCTTTAAAGTGCAGGTGTGAGATATATGTCCCAAAAATCCACAATTGTTACATTTAACATTAGGAAAAATATTCCTATGTTTTCTCTCATATGATTGTCTTCTAAGGGATTTCATGAATTTAGGATAATATTTAGGATTTGTAAAATCTTCAAGTTTAGGGGGGTTCCTATTATCCTCAAGAGCTCTTATAGTAAGTTTGTAAAATGAATTCATTTCCTCCAAGATTCGATTTGTATAACTTACCCTATATGTCTTGTGTTCAGATTCATCCTTAAATTTCTCAAATTCTTTTTCAAGTTCAGCATAGGATGATTTTAAATTCTCAAAATTTTTATTCAAGTCATCATATTCATCAAGTAGTTTCATGTGGTTGCTATCAATTAAAGCATGATCTTTCCTAAGGATTTCGTGTTCCTTATTAAGCTCTTCCAATTCTAAAACTATACAAGCATGCATCTTTTTAGTTTTCCTATATGCATCATGCATGTGTTCAGAAACTTCAAACAATTCATTATAAGTTAAATCACATACCTCTTCTTGATCTGATTGTTCAGCTTTATCTGCCATCAAGCAAAGGTTGGTGACTTCTTCTTCTTTATCAGTCTCAGATGAGTCTGAAGCTGAGTCCGCCCAAAAAGCCTTTTGAAACTTCTTCTTGCCCTTCTTTACCATTGGTTTCTCCTCTACCTTCTCCTTGCTAGGAGAGGCTTTGAGTTTTGGACAGTCAGTCTTTATATGACCTAGTTTCCTGCATTCATAACAAATTACTTCATTAGAAACCTTGCCATTTCTATTATACTTACCTCTATTCCATTGCTGGCGTCTCTTCTGCTTCCTCTTTAAAAAGCTTTTGAATTGTCTAGTCATCAGTGCTATATCATCTTCATCCTCAGGTTGTGAGTGTTCACTTTCTGACTCTTCCACATTTAGTGCAATATTCTTGTCCTTTCTTGGTTCACCTGCATCAATCTTTCTTTGACTTACTCCTTGCTCGTAAGCAATGAGTGAACCAAGAAGATTGTCAATAGAATAAATGTTCAGATCTTTTGACTCTGTAATTGCAGTAATTTTAGCATCGTATGCAGTAGGTAAACAACGAAGAATCTTATTAACCATTTCAGCATTAGTTAATTCCCTACCAAGTGCATGCAAAGAGGTGACAATTTGAGTGAATCTTGTGTACATGTCAGATATAGATTCATTAGGTTTCATGCGAAATAGTTCGTAGTCATGTAACAAGATATTTAGCCTAGATTGCTTAACCTCATTTGTCCCTTCATAAGTAATACAAAGTCTATCCCATATGTCTTTTCCGCTTTTACAAGTAGAAACTCGCATGTAGTCTTCAGATTTTAAAGCACAAAAGAAACTATTTAAACATTTTGCATTTAATTGTGTTAAGTCACGTTCTTCAATAGTCCAATCCGCATAGGGTGCATCTACCCTAATTCCATCAACTAATCTAGTTGGTTTTGTGTAACCTTCCTGGACTAACATCCACATGCGATAGTCAAGTGACTGTAAGAAAGTAGACATGCGTGTTTTCCAAAAATCAAAAGGAATATTGTCAAACAGTGGAGGTCTAGTGATAGAGTAACCCTCAGGAGTGTTTCGGTTTCCAAATGTAGCCATCTACGTTAATCAAAAAGTAGTTCAAACTTATGATTTTGAAACTATGCTCTGATACCACTTGTTGAGTCTAGTAATTAGGTTGTTAAGCCTAAGTAAATGTCCCAAGGCTACCAAGAGGGGGGTGAATTGGTAGTTTTTTAAAAATTTTAAACCCTCTTAAAACTAATGTTGAACCGAAATGAAATTTTCTTTTAAAGTTTGTAGAAAATTGTTTTTCAACCACAGAGTTGTTAAAACAGAAATTTAAAATGCGGAAACGTAAAAGCAATAAAGTAAATGACACCAGATTTATAGTGGTTCGGTCTATAACCAGACCTACATCCACTCCTCAGAGGCACCCTCTGAGTATTGCACTAATACCACAAAGTGACTCTCCTTTAGCACCCACAGCAAGGCGGAGAAGCCTGTACAAAACCCTCTTTTCACCACTCCCCGGTGCGGCAGAGAACCGTCGTCCTTTTACACAATCCACAGTGCTGGCAGAGAACCGTCGTCCTTTTACACTCTCCTAGTGTGGGCAGAGAACCCTACAGCTGTTCACACTCTCCAAGTGTAGGCAGAGAACCTTCTTCCTTTTACACTCTCCTAGTGTAGGCAGAGAACCCACGGCTGTTCACACTCTCCAAGTGTCGGCAGAGAACCGGACCTTCTTGAATGATCTTCTCACAAGAACCTAGAAGAAAGAAAGAAAGGAGTGAAGAAATCCAATTTCACAAGTAGAGATTCTTACCTTAGCAATCCAAGTGAAGCCTTCTTGCTCCAATGGTAGGAATCCTCCTTTGAATGCTCTCTTCCACTCTCCCTTGACTATTCTCTCAATAGGCACGAAGTTCAAGTGACAAAAAGATTGGGTGGCAGTCTAATTTGAAGTATTTATACAAAAGACAAGAAAAACCGCCCAAAAACTGCAAGTTTTCAATTCTGTACGCAGTGGATCGTCCGGTACGATCGTGGATCGTCCTGGACGATTTTACTTAAACGATCTGAAACGACCCAATTTGTATATGTGTACGAAATGACTTCGTACAGCTGATCGTCCTGTACGAACTAGGTTCGTCCAGTACGAACGGTTATTACAAGGTCGGTTCTAGAAACTGCTGAAAACTGTCCTAAGTCGGTTTATCGTTTGGACGAAAATTTGATCGTCTGGACGAAAATTTTCCAGAGAGCTGATCGTCCTGGACGATGATTTATTTCGTCTGGACGAAAATTTTCCAGAGCGCCCATCGCCGGGGACGATAATATGGTTTCGTTTGGACGAAAATTTTCCAGAGAGCTGTTCGTCCGGTACGAAATTTATTTTCGTCTGTACGAAAATTTTCCAGAGCGCCCATCGCCGGGGACGATATAAAAATTCGTCCTGGACGAATAGGACTTAGAAAAAATTTTTCGAAGCAAGTTCCTATTCGTTCCAAATGCTCTATAGGAGATAACTGACAGATCGTCCAGTACGATATATATCGTCCTGTACGATCAGTAGAGAATTTCAAGATCTCCTTAGTTTGTGTGTGTGATTTTATTCACTCAATTACAATCACTCCCTTTCAAAAATTAATTCAAAGAAAAGACACTTCAAATAAACAAAATTTCTCATGTTGAATTTGATTTGAAGTTTTCGTAGTCTGGAGTCTGATTTTCCTGAAATGTTAGTACACACAAGAGCAAGTGCAAATCTTCTAAATTGTTAGGAGATAATTATACATCTGAACAATAATGTTTGGAATCATCAAAAATACATAAGTTGCACAAATATAAATCATTCAAATAGCAACTATTCAAACAACATGATGGAAGCATGATAGCGTACGACGGTCGGCCTTGGTCTAGGCGAGGAAATCTGGTAGCTAGGTGCGGGGCTGAAGAAAGAAGAGCGACGCCATTCCTAGGTTTTGTTTTTACAAGGAACTATCTACTTCTCCAGTAATAATTCCTTTTGAATTAATTTTATTTGGGTTTTGTTAATTGGTTTCTTAAGTGTCCCTAAAGGCCTTTTTTACAGGTTTTTGGAAACTAGTACTCGTTTTGTGCAGAGTCCTCTTTGGATGGGAAAGGCTGTGTTGAATGCTGTTTCTCTTTTCCTTTTCTATTTCATTTCTTAGAATGTTATAAGGTATTTTTGTACTTGTTCTTAGTGGGGATCTCCAGCTCTTAGGTTTTTTTCTTTTTCTTTTGTAGTTCTTTTGAGCATTAGCATACTAGCAATCCCCTTAAAAAGTTGTAACCCTTTTTTTATATTAATGCGTACGCTTCTTTAGTGGGTTTTAACAAAAAAAAATGAATTCAATATATATATATATATATATATATATATATATATATATATATATATATATGCATTCAAAAAATATCAAAGCAAATGTCTATTTTCTCTCTCCACTTCTGCCATTTTGTGTTATGGCGATCATGGTGTTTTTTGTTCATCCCAGCTAGTTATTATTTTGCTCGATTTGCGGGTCTCTTTTTTCCATTTCTATTTCCTAACGCTGTCTAGCCTTAGGTTTTAGTTGCTTTTATGAGATGGTGTTCAGTACGTCATCTTCTTTGCCAAACCCATAGGGTAACCCTCCTATGGTTTCGGTTGTTTCTTAGTCTAGTATTTTTTTTTTTATGAGGGAGGTAAAGCTGCTAATCCTAAAACACATTCTTTCGTGACATTATTTCAGGCGCTTCTTCCTCTAAGGATCCAATTTTTTCAATAATGAAAGCTTTTGTCAAATATTTTCTAGCTCTTTTATTTACTGATGATGATATAATGAAACTTGCTTTTCCATATATGTTTACTTTAGTTGGAAAATTTTCCATACTGAGACCTAAACTCGACACGATTCATTTTTTTTTTTTTTTTTTGAACTTTAAACTTTCTGGTGTGTATTCTATCATATTGTTAGATCTTGGACATATTAGTATATAATTATCTAATGATCTTTATTATAGTTGTGTGTTTTCAAGGAGATCTTACTATATTAATAATTGTCAAATGCATTTATTGGAATGGACTCCCTATTTTGACATTTAGGAAGAATCCCTAATGTCCTTATTTGGATTTCATTCCCTAATCTTTCGTAACATTTTTGTAATTTTCATGTTTTACTTGCCTTGGGTTCCATTTTTGGAAGGCCTTTACAATCTGACCAATCCATTGCTTCTGGATCAAGACCATTCATGGCTCGAGTACTAGTTGAATTGGATATTAGCAAGAAACATCCCAAAGAGATTTGTCTTGGTTCTAAAAAGTTGGGGTACTTAAAAAATGTGGATTTTGAAAACATTTTCGATTTTTGCTCTCATTGCAAGGTTCATGGACATTCAATTAATGATTGCTTTATGATTCATCCACAACTTACAAATACTAAGAAAGGTGCAAAAATTTTAGTGGAATCGAATATTGATGTTGGGATTGAAAAGGATATGTAAAATCTGAATCAATATAATTTCCTTGATATGGAAATTAGTAAGAATAAGGCTTCTGATGACTACAATGAGAACGTTCTTCTAGAAATCTCTACTAGGGATTTAGAGAATAAATTTGATGAAAATGATGAACTTGACAAACTTAATGATATATTTGGAGAATTTGAGAGTCCTTCTTTAATTAATTTTGTTGGACTGATGTTGGGAGGAACTAACCAAAATAATCATAAATTGGTGAACATTAATGATAAGGAAGTGGTTATTATTAATAAAGAAGGATTGGCTCAATTTAATTGTTCCTTAAACCAAATGAATGGGAATAATGCTACTCTTAATATTGTTCAATACCTAAAAATCATTTAGTGTAAGTGGAGCTAAGAGATGATGTTGTGGAAGAAGGAGAATATGCTACCCATGAATCTAAATCGCCTAAAGGCATTATTGTAGGAAACATTATTACTTCTATATCCACTCCTCTTAGAAAGACTGACATTAATGATGAGGGTCACCAAAAAGTTCTTAAGAAGAAAAAAAAGAGTAGTAAAAATTTAGTTTGTTGGACTCCTAGAACCACTCATGCTTCAAATGGTTCATCTTCTATTAATGGTTAATGTTCTTGTGTGGAATATTAGGGGAGTGGGTGGCACTTTATCTAAGGATTGAGTTAAAAACTTATGAAAGGTTTTGTCAAAGGTTTTCTAGCTCTTTTATTTATTGATGATGATATAATGAAACTTGTTTTTCCATATATGCTTACTTTAGTTGGAAAATTTTAATACTGATACCTAATCTCGACATGATTCAGATTTTGTTTTTGGAACTTAAAACTTTCTGGTGTGTATTCTATCATATTGTTAGATCCTAGACATATTACTATATAATTATATAATGATCTTTATTATAGTTTTGTGTTTGCAAGGAGAACTTACTATATTAATAATTGTCAAATGCATTTATTGGAATGGACTCCCTATTTTGACATTCAGGAAGAATCCCTAATAGTCCTGATTTTGATTTCATTCCCTAACCTTTGGTAACATTTTTTGTAATTCTCATGTTTTACATGCCTTGGGTTCCATTTTTGGAAGGCCTTTACAATCTGACCAAGCCACTGCTTCTAAATCAAGACCATCTGTGGCTCGAATATTGGTTGAATTGGATATTAGCAAGAAACATCCCAAAGAGATTTGGCTTGGTTCTAAAAAGTTGGGGTACTTACAAAACATGGATTTTGAAAACATTTTCAATTTTTTCTCTCATTGCAAGGTTCATGAACATTCAATCAATGTCTGCTTTGTGATTCATCCACAGCTTGCAAATACTAAGAAAGGGGCCAAAATTTTAGTGGAATCGAATATTGATGTTGGGACCAAAAAGAATATGTAAAATCTGAATCAAGATAGTTTCCTTAATATAGAAATTAGTAAGAATAAGGCTTCTGATGACTACAATGAGAATGTTCCTCTATAAAACTCTACTAGGGATTTAGAGAATAAATTTGATGAAAATGATGAACTTGACAAACTTAATGATATCTTTGGAGAATTTGAGAGTCCTTCTTTAATTAATTCTATTGGACTGATGTTGGGAGGAACTAACAAAAATAATCATAAATTGGTGACCATTAATGATAAGGAAGTGGTTATTGTTGATAAAGAAGGATTGGCTTAAGTTAATTGTTCCTTAAACCAAATGAATAGGGATAATGCTACTCTTAATATTGTTCAATACCTTAGAATCATTAAGGGATGATGTTGTGGAAGAAGGAGAATATGTTACCCATGAATCTAAATCGCCTAAAGGCATTATTGTAGGAAACACTATTACTTCTATGTCCACTCCTCTTAGAAAGACTGATAGTAATGATGAGGGTTACCAAAAAGTTCCTAAAAAGAAAATTAAGAGTAGTGAAAATTAGTTTGTTGGACTCCTAGAACCACTCATGCTTCAAATGCTTCATCTTCTATTAATGGTTAAAGTTCTTGTATGGAATATTAAGGGAGTGGGTGGCACTTTATCCAAGGATTGAGTTAAAAACTTATGTAGGATTCATGATATTCACCTACTTGTTTTAATTGAGTCTTTAATTTCTAATGTTAAGTTAGAATATGTTCGTAGAAAACTTGGGTTTTATTTAACTTTTTGTAATATTACTAATAAAAATTGGATTTTTTGGAGGCATTTTATTTCCTTAGACATTATTATGGATTTACTCCAAATGGTTCACACTAATGTTAGTTTTAATCAATTATCTTATTATGCTTCATTTGTTTATGCTTCTTGCTTTAAATTAGATAGAAGTTGTTATGGAAATAACTCATTGATTTCTCTTCTTCTATTAAGGCTCCTTGGTTAGTAGGGGGATCTTCATATTATTACTAATGCTTCTGAAAGAATATGGGGCAATCCTTCTAATTTCCAATCGATGGAGGACTTTAATGATATGATTTTGAATTGTAATATTCATGTCATTAGTTTTTCTAGTAATGTTTTTACTTGGAATAGGGTACTATGTGGCAAAGATTACATCAGATTTTTTTAATGATTACTAGATTTCTACATATCAAACAATTCATATTGATCATTTAGCGAGAACTTTATCTAACAATTCTCCTCTACTGCTTAATATTTCAATGAAAAGTAGAAATATTTTTAACCCTTTTTTATTTCAACATATGTGGCTTCTTGATGATAATTTTTTAATTGTTGTTCAAAGTAACTGGCATTCCCCTCTTTTTCCATTTCATGATATATTTGGTATGACAATGTTGTGGTTCAAAGTTATGAGACTCAAACAAAACTTATCTTGGTGGAACAAATGCATATTAAAGAATATCCTTTCTAATATTGTGCTTACTGAAAATAATATGAACAATGCTGATATTATGTACATGCATGATCCCTTTTCTAAAAATTTGTCTATTCTAAATGAGGCTAAGACTACTCTTTTCAAACTTCAGGAAAAAGAAGAAATTTTTTGAAGATAGAATGTTGATTCTAAATTTCTTGCGTAGGGTGATTGTAATACCTCTTTTTTCATAATATTGCTAATCACAATAAAGTTATTAGACATATTCATAAAATCACATGCCCTTATGGTAATCTCATAGATAACCCTGATTTGATTATTTCCTCTGGTATTGATTACTTTAAAAATGAATTTAATAAACATTTCAGTACATATTTAAATATTGACTTCTCTTTTATTTCTATTCTTCTATCCTATTCAACTTTGGCCTATTGACTAGGCAACATAGAAAAAAATTCCAAATTTCTCAAAGTGGTCAAACCAATTCAATTTACATATCCACTCCTTATTAGCTAATTCAAGGCACTTAGATTATTCCTAAAAATGCTCTAACTAGCCCTAACTCATGGTTTAGCTTAAAATAACCCAAGTGGTGCTCCTTAGATGAGAGCGACTCCATATCATTTTCCCTCTTTACAGATCACTCCTTTGCCATATAACTTTTTTGGATAAATGTTGAGCATCCATGGAAGAGCTCTAATGCATCATAGCATTTCATGTAAGCCCTAGGGCATCAATTGGGAAAAGAGTGCAAAACCCTTCATACCAAGATTATTCCACCCTTAGATCTCCTCAAGGTAGAATTTCTTTTCATTTTTCTCTCCAAGGAATTCTTCTACATTTCCTTGATACTTTCCTATTGATTAGAGGCTTCCTATGATGACAACCACAAGGTCTGAGTCATCTTCTATTCAAAGATTTATATCTTCTTTATTGTTGCTTCTCTAGCTTCAAGTCCTTCATATAAGTTGTTCCTCTTGATCTAAGGAGGATAAGAAGCTCTCAAGCAAGCCCTTAGATCATTCCTAATATGTTAACTTTGAAACCTTTGGTCTTTACTTAGGTTCCTAAATAGTTTGCATGAACTATCATATGGAGCTTCCAAACTACATATGATAGTTGCTTATGTCAAGAGGAAGCTATATTTAGAGTTTGATGTAATGGGGTTTATTCTACATCAAGTTTAAACAAGTGTTTACGATTAGCTTTTTAGGTATCCAAAGAAGGAATATAAAATTTAGGTTGTTCGTCTTAATTGTATTCATTTGAACTATCCTGATTCCACCACATCATGTGTTATGACTAAACCTGCATTAATCCTAGTTAGACATTACATATGAATGATTATATCTTAGTTGTTAATCTTTAGTCATGAAGTTCCATTAATCCAAAATGTTGTCCATGTCCTTAACTGGCTAACCACTGCCAAACCACGTGACCTAGTTCACTCCCAACGAGTGGAATGCATGCCTCATCAATGCCAGCACTGCCAATCATATTTACTTTATTTAAAATAAACTAAAATAGCCAGAATTTTAAGAAAACACTTTAAATCATCTACTATGCTAAATCTTAAATTCTAGAGTTCAATGGAACTAGGGTTAGCTCTTCAATATTTTAAAGATAAAATAAGAGTCATCTAATCCATGGTCAAAGAGTAGTTTACATTTAAACCTTCACTATTTTCCATTAAATACTCTCTAACCTTGTGTCATTTTGGGCTCAAATTTGGATAGGGTGTGGTAGGGGATGTTCCATACATATAGGTCATTATTTGACCAAAATATTTAGAAATTTGTTACATTTAATCCATAGAGAGTTAGGTCACCAATATTGTGTGGTAAGTTGACATATATACAAGAGCTAGATATAATTAATTACAAATCCATTTAAACACTAGAGACACCTAGAAAGAATAACATAGGATATAATACACTAAACTTAGAAAAATTATAAAAATCTCCCTTAACATCTAATAGGGATGAAACTCAAACCTAGAGAATTCAATGAAATAATGAACCCTAGGATTTTAATTTCACCTAATTGCAGTTCATTAGGCTAGTTAAAATACAAACCTTAAAATCAACCCCTATTTGACGCTGTAATTTCTAAAATTCATTATTAATTAAAGGAAAACTATAAAAATACAAATTAAATTTCAAACAACTCTAAATCAAACCTACAATCAAAGAAAACTAAAATAAATAATCAATTTTAATTAAAATTAATTAATTTAAAATTAAAATTAATTAGTGATTAATTAAATAAATTAATATAAAATTAATTATTATGCCAATTAATCCCAAATTTTAGGGATTGATCCAAGGGTTATTCCTAAGCTATGGTATCAATCACCTGAATATTTGAGATTGAGGCTTCATATTAGGGAAACTTATTTATTGATTTTTAAAATGGAGTTTTATCTATTTTAAAAAGAAAAAAAAGCCATCCCAAATGAAACCTAAATTGATTAATCAAAAGTTAAACCAAGTTACTTCTATAAGGAAGGAATTTAAAAAACTAATAAAAGTATTAAATAAATAGTAATAAATCATAAATAAAATAAATTAAATTTGAAGAATCTTAAATCAAATTTAAAACATTAAAATCAAATAGAATTACTCAATTTACCACTATTGAAATAACTAACTTTATTTAACTAACTATAATTTTCTTTATATAATATTTATTGGTCGTATTATTTTATAAAATATATATAATATATTACACAATATACTCTTAGAGTAAATATCTACTCATTTTTTTATTAAAAAATAGAACCAAAAAGGGGGAGGACGACACCCCCCTTCCTCGATTCTTTTGAATAGTCTAGAGGCCAGCTATGTAACACCCAAATTTGGAAGAATTATTTATTTATCACTTTAAGAATATACTAGAGCTACTATAAATCATCAATATAAATAATAACCAATGAAAGTTACTAAAATCTTATACATCAAGATATTTTACTATTTATTTACCAAAAATATTATTTATACTAGCAAGGATATCACTATAACACTAGTATATCATAAGCTCCTAACTACAAAAGAATAAATGAAAAACATACAATAAAATTTAAAGAAAACCTGAGGATCTTTTACAATTTCACTCCAATTTGTCAAGAACTAAAATTATTTAAAATCCAAATAATTAGCTCAAAAGCTCAATAGTAATCCAAAACTCACTAAAGCTTTCACTATAAGGACTAAAGAATCAATATGCTTTGCTCAGTTTAATAAAATCAATAACAGTCAATGCAGTTACTGACCAAATATTATCAGTAAAACTCAAAAGGATCAATAATAAAAGTAGGAAATCATTATAATAAACCTAAAAATTAATAATTTATATAAAATTTAATAAATCGATAAAATAACTGTGTAAAAGTTATTCATAAATCACTAAAGGAATCTACCTTATATATTAATATGCATCATCAATTTATGTATTATCAATGCATCAAATACTGTCAATGATATTAATTTATTTGTCAATGTCTTTAGTGCTATCAATAAACATATGCAATAATGAATGATTTAGCAAGGTAGGACATCTAACTTTAATGTTGTGTTTTCAACATCTTTTATCTCAACTAATTTCTAGTTAGTCATCAGTTATATCAATTATCACTTATCCACTTAATCAATAATTATATTCAATTAATTAATTATCACATTAAATTAATCAATTATCATTACATGTGGATTCATAAAATTAATAGAGTCGTTACTCTTTGCTTTTTGGTGTAATCGGTCATCTATTATAGGCTATAATTAGGATAACACTATAAACAATCTTTAAAGAAAAGCTTGTTAGCACACTCTCATAAGTAGGATATTATGTTTTAACAACCAACCCATTTTATAGTGTTAACAGCCAGCCTTTCTTGCTTATGTAAATGCCACAATCAAAATGCAGTAGGAAATAATCAATTCCGATCATTTCAAGAAAATCTATATAATAATCAAAATTATAAAAAACTTAAATGATATTTAAGTCACATAAAAAATAGAGGAAATCTCTACATAAAATTGATAGATGAAAAAGCCCCTCAAACTACCTACTCTCTCTTTTATCTCACTTCAACAATGCACTCTGCTAATTTTTTTTTTTTAATTTAAAAATGATTATTTTAGCAGAGTTGTTGGGAATTTCTTTTTTATGCAGCTCATGTGGCGCCCTTCTTGGACCTAACAGTAAATGGGCGTGCCAGACCTAAATTCAGAGGGGACAAAACTCTTTTTTGTTTCAGCTACTCCCATGAACGTAGACTAGAATATCTTTTTTGTCCTAAACTGGACAAATACATATAGATCTTTGGGTTCCGAGGAGGGAGTCTCTCTCTCTCTCTCTCTCTCTCTCTCTCTCTCTCTCTCTCTCTCTCTCTCTCTCTCTCTCTCTCTCTCTCTCTCTCTCTCTCTCTCTCTCTCTCTCTCTCTCTCTCTCTCTCTCTCTCTCTCTCTCTCTCTCTCTCTCTCTCTCTCTCTCTCTCTCTCTCTCTCTCTCTCTCTCTCTCTCTCTCTCTCTCTCTCTCTCTCTCTCTCTCTCTCTCTCTCTCTCTCTCTCTCTCTCTCTCTCTCTCTCTCTCTCTCTCTCTCTCTCTCTCTCTCTCTCTGTATATATATATAAGTTGCGGGCTAGAATATACACGATGATAGAGTTATAATATTGTGTAGCGTTGTATAGTTATCCAGCTTACATACAAAGAACACAATATTTTTTTACATAGAAAGCACTGGAAAGGGGAAAAATTATGAGGCATTGCCTAGTTAAAATGATTCCACTAGTGTTTAGGTATATTACAGTGGGTTGACTCATCCTTAAGGGTGATCAAATTACAGATATCAACCATATAGCTGAAATCTAATAACAAATGGGGATAAAAGTCAAGTGTCACTTGGTGGACTGGCAGAAGTCTGACATTACTTAAAAATTCAGGCTTCAGTTGGTAACCTAATAATGGTTTTGCAGAACTTCAGTGTTGGGTGGTGGTCTGGAAGAATGCCGAGTATAAGGTAGTGGTCTGGTAGAAGTCTGGGCCTTATGTGGTTGTCTAGTAAAACAATGGTGTTAAGTGGTGGTCTGGAAAAACACCAAGCATTATGTGGTGGTCTGACATAACTCCAAGCTTCAGATGGTGGACCATAAGAATAATGACATCAGAAGGTGGTCTGGTGGAACTCTAGGCATTAGGTAGTGGTCCAGCAGAACTCTAGCATCATGTGGTTGTCCAGTAAAACTCTAGAGACATCTGGTGGCCCGGCGAAACTCCAAGTGATTGATTGTCAAGGAGGCAAGAAGGTAAGAGCGGTCTTCGATCTCTTTCTTATTCTCTTAAGCATAGGGTCCTATTTCAAGAGAAAGGGGGGCTCTATTTATAATTTTTTTAGAGTGGCATATCCTGTAAATAGGAGGAAGATTAAGGCTAAATGGGGAGTGATTTGGATGGATGACTGACATTGAATCCCTTGATTATAGACCATTTGCTAGACATTTAAAGATCTTAATGATGTCAAAATTTTGTGCTCTTAGGCTCATTGCATTCATCTCGTCAATCCGATCAATTCAACTATAAGTATGTCACATTTGAAAATCATTTATTAAACCAAATTGGGGTTTAAACCTTCCTACAACACTTTAGGTCCTTGATTTGGACCCATTTCAGCTTGGATTGAGTCAAATTCTGTGACATTGGGTTCGTATTTCTGAGAAATTCTTGATTGTAAGTTTACTAAAATTGAAGTTTGAATTATCCCAAATTTAATTTTAGAAGATTTAGACTTAATTTTTCCTTAAGATTCATGCATGATCAAGATAATTTTTTGAGGATGTACTAGTTGCCCCCCTTTTTTTGGAAGTCGAGGCTTCGAAAGAATGAAAATATGCATTATAGTTCCTGGGGAAATTGTTATGATATTTGAAATTTGAAAATATTTTGATATAGGGATGAGTTCTTAAACAGCCTTGAAAGTGCCAAAATTGAGTTTGAAATATTGACAAATGGTCCTTAGGACCCTAAAAAAGTTTGATTTGACATTTCTAAGCCCAAAATTCAGCCCGAAGATGTGTCCCAATGAAATAGACGCACCGGGCTGCACTTGGCCATCATTGATGTGCCATTATTGCGCTGCTGCCCGGCCTGCCCGCGCACCACTTACTATTGCCTACTGACCGCACGGCTATCCGTGCTGCCTAAATTTCCTAGTCATGACTAAAATGGCTGGTTGGCACCAATCGCAGTGGTTCGCCGATGGTTCTACTAATCGTCAGCTAACTACCAAAAATTATAAATATATACTCCTATTTTTATTATTTTTTCAATACCTCTTTTTTTTAACTTCCCTAACTTCTCCACCCTACTATAAATACCCCTTTAGGGTATGTAAAACTTCTCTTCCTCATCTCTTCTCTTTCTCAAACTAAGGCATTCCCCTAGTCCTGTTAAGGAGGTATCCCCTATCCAGGTCTAGGGCCCTTACTGAGTAAGAGTCTCCTCCTATATTCCTTCTTTCTTCTCCTCAAATTGAGGCCTTCTCCTGGTCCTATCTAAGCGATATCCCTTATCTAGTTCTAGGGCCACTTACTAAGTTGAAGGAATATTTTCCTCCTTCCCCCCCTTCAGTTCTCTTCTTATACGGGTGGCCTTCTTTTATCTTTAAATAAGTGATATCTCTTATATGACTATAGGACCCCTCCCTATATAGAGGTCATGATGGAGAATCACCAGTCTTCAAGACATACCATGATAAAGAGAGATTTTTAGTTTATTGGCTATTGAGGTCAAACAAACCATTGTTAAGAGATACAGGTCGGAAGGGTCGTAGTTAGGCATCGAAGGTCGGAAGGATCGTAGTCAACAGGGAGGTCAAAAAGACCATAATTTAGCAATATAAGTTAGGGAGGACCGTTATCAGGTAACAAGTAAAAGTACAGTATCGAGTAGAGGTTTGATGAAATTTTAGCGACAAGCCGAAGTCTGATGATAGGTGGAAATTCAACATTGGGTAGAAGTCTGATGAAAGTTCAATGACGGGTAGAAGTCCTGTGATGGGTTAAAATTCAGTGTCGGGTAGAAGTCCAACGAAAGTCTGGCAACAAGTAGAAGTTAGACAACAGGTGGAAATTTGATGTCGGATAGAAGTTCGATGAAAGTCCAACGATGGGTAGAAGTCAGACTACAGGTGAAAATTCAATGTAGGGTAGAAGTCCAACAAAAATCTGGCAATGGGTAGTCCGATGATGGGTGGAAATTTAGCATTGGGTAGAAGTCCGACTACGGGAAGATTTCCAATGATGGATGGAAATTCATCATCATCGGGTTGAAGTCCAAGAAAAATTTGGTGACAGGTAGAGTTTTGACAATGGATGCAAATTCTGCGTTAGGTAGAAGTCTGACAAATGTCGGTGATGGGCAGAAGTCTGATGACAAGTAAAAATTCAGCATTAGGTAGATGTCCAATGAAGTTTCAATGACGGACAGAGTCTGATGATGGGTGGAAATTTAGCTATAGGTAGAATTATGATGAGAGCTCGACGACGGGTAGTAGTTCCACGATATGTAGAAATTCAGTGTCAGGTAAACATCCATTGAAATTTAGGAGACGGGCAGAAGTCTGACGATGGGTGGAAATTCAGTGTTGGGTAGAAGTCTAACAAAGTCTAATGACAGACAAAAGTATGACGATGAGTGGAAATTCAACATCAGGTAGAGGTCTTATAAAAACTTGGTGATGAGTAAAAGTTTGACTATGTGTGAAAATTCAGTGTCGGGTAGAAGTCTGATGAAAGTTCAGTGACGGGCAAAAGTCTGATGATGGGTAGAAGAGTGTAGGTTAATAGAATCCGTCAAAGATATATGACCTATTCGAGATTATATGTCAGAGCATTGCTTGATGATGTTAACTTATATGGAAGAGGTTGAGAGAATCTACTAAAGATGTATGACCTATCTGAGGCTGTATGTCAGAGTATTGCTCGATGATGTTAACCTATATGGAAGAGGTTGAGAGAATCCACCAAGGATGTATAACCTATTTGAGATTATATATCAGAGCATTGCTCGATGATTTTAATCTGTATGGAATGTTGCATATCTATTTTTTAGAAATAGAATTTTGATGATTGCAAACACTTCTATTTTATTTTGACTGTCTTGCTTACTAACGTTTTAGGGCCACAGGATCAAGACTGCAAGTTGAACCAGCTCAAGATTGGATAAATTAGGTCTGAGTCAGTTTGTAATGTACTTTTTCCCTTTCTTGAGTCAAATATAATCTTTATAGTGCCTGATGCTAAGTAACCTTGCACACACACACCTGAATGAATTTTTTCTGTCTAAACTTTGAGTTCTCTATTTTAAGTACATCATCCAGGATGATCCAAATATCTTCCCGGATGATCCATCAAAAATAGAAACCCTGATTAGGGCATCCTGGTTAAGGCAGCCGTCATTAAACTGATCGACCTGAACAATATTGTATCGGCCGGGACGATAGGCTCAAATCAGAAAGAATCAGCTGCCATGATCTATTTAGGTATTCTTTATTTTAGGACATCGTCCAGGATGATATCTTATCTGCCTGGATGATACAAAACAATTATGCTTAAATTAATTTGGTAATTATGGAAAGTAATTAAGGCTGATTGCATGATCGCATCGACCGGGGCAATTGCAGGATCGACCGGGATAATGGCGTATACGATTGATATCGGCCTACTTCAATTCAGTGCGATGTCCAAGATGATTTGGCTCAGATTTGAACTAATCAGCCTGGACGATGCAACCAAAATTAATCTAATCGTTCCAAACCGACCGGGCTGATTGAGCGAAATTTATGCTGATCGGCCAGGCCGATACCCCTATCGGCCTAGACGATAAAGTCGGTTTGTATAAACTAAGAGCTATTCCGAATCTCTTCTATTTAAAATCTCTTACTTTACCTTAGAGAATACCTTGAGTGCTGTTGTCTTGACCTAAGAGAGCCTAGGGAGAGGAAGAGAGAGATAGAGAGGGAGAGAGAGAGAGAGGAACTTGTGAGGGGGAGTTTGTGAGAGGGTTCACAAAGGTTGCTCCAAGCAATGTTCCAAGTTGTCTTCTTCATTCTTCATCCTTCGGAGGTTCTTGAGAGGTCTACTTCAGCAAACGATCTGGGTTCTCTGCTTGCTTCAGGATAAAGCAAAAGGAGTTGGTTCTCTGCTGCACCGGGGTTGGTGAAAAAGAGTCTGTTGTAAAGGCTTCTCCGCCTAGCTGTGGGAGCTAAATGATAGACACTTAGTTAGTGCAATACTCTGAGGGTGCCTCCGAGGAGTGGACGTAGGTGAAGGTTTGACCGAACCACTATAAATCCGGTGTGATCTTTCTTTATTTTATTTCCGCATTTATTTTTCTGCACATTAATTTCTTTGTGGTGATATTGGTTTGATTTTTATTTGTGCTTTGCTTAAGAAAATATTAAAATACCAATTCCCCCCCCCCCTCTTGGTTAGCCTCAGGCTAGTTCATAAGGGCTTAACATCCCTAATGAACTTTCATGGAAGAGGTTGGATTGAATCCCCCTGTGATCGATCTTCTAGTGAAGTGATTAAGACATAATAAATATTATGTATTTCTCAAATCATGGATAAAGAAATTATATTCATCAATAGTTTTTATTGTCATTTTTTATCCTTTTTAAAGAATGAGACAATATTAGAACATAGTGTATGGTGATCCAATGATCATTATAATATAGGATTTCTATGTATAGAAATTATTATTTTAGTTATGATGATTCACCCTCTACCTTATAAACTAACTCATTTCAAATCATATACTACCATATTTGGATAATAGTCCTTGAATTATGGTCTCTATTACTTATTATGAGTATTTTCTATGTATAAGATTTATTGGTCCTACCTCACTAGACAACTTTCTTTATCATTTCTCATGAAATCTCTTATATGAGAATACCCTCGTCTCCTTACCCTTATCAACTAAAAAAATGTGTCTCCATTGGAAATCAATCACTCTTAACAACCTCTCGAGGCATGCTTATATTTTAATTTTCACTCCCAAAATCAAAACTTTCATCTTTGAGTCTTGAATTTACACTTTAACTCCATTTTTTACTCTATAGGTGGGTCAGTTATTTTTTTGTGAAGTAGTTAATTTTACTCCATCCAATCCTTCTACATGAGCCATTTTAATTCCTATAATTGCTTCTAGGTAAATTGATATCTCATTTATACACATTTAAGTGTTCACATTTTTTTTTCTTTTAAGTACTCTTTTTACACTTTCTATAACCTTTGATCAACAAAATTTTATTTACATATGACTTACAAGAATGTTATGATCAAATCTTCTACTAGTGTAAATATTACTTTATCTCTTATTACTTGACACATTTATGGGCACTAATTATTTAAATAAGTAGATTTAACACACTAAGATTCCATAAGGTTATTCATCTCCAATATAATTCACTTTCATTGTACTATAGTTTAGGTTGCACCATTACTAGATAGTATGTAGGTTTTACAAACTTCTCCAATTATTAAGAAGAGTGTGAGAGAAATGTTAGGATTTTGAAATCCTAAATTAGGTGTGGTTATGACCATAAGTTTTAGCTATGTTTAATCGAATAACAAATTTTCAACTATAATAACTATTCAATATTTGATTTTAAGTTGTGATATTTCTAAACAAAGTAATAACTTCTAGATGCCTAAGGCATAAAAAAACTTATAGAGCTTTTAAGTATGAGTCGTCCATGAGTTTTTATATCATTATATGGGTTTGTATACTATACAACCTATTTTCATGGTAACAATGCAAGAGGAATAGGATTGGTGGTTAAAAATAGTCAAGGCAACCTGATGATGGTGGTTGGATGGAGTATACATTGGGATAGTTTGGAGGTGGAATTTCTTGCAATAAAATACATTAGAAGAATTGTTGATAGATGGATATTTGGTATGCAAGGGATCTTGGTTGAGGGGGATAATGCAAGTGTTATTGTACATATGCAAAAATTGTGCAAAGAGGCTAGATGGAGAGATTAAGCTCATGAAAGTGACCAGTTCAATTGGATAAAACTGTTCAAATCGATGGTGTTTGTGCATAAGCCGATGGAGAGTAATAAAGCAGCCCATTTTTGTGCTCAACAAGCTATTGAAAGGGGTTTTTGTGGAAATATGGGGATGATAATTCTTTGTATTTGCATTAAGAATTTCTTAAAATTATTGAGGATGATTACTTGCTTAGTGTTTCTCTTTTTTAGTGGCCATTTTTTGGCTTTTTTTTTTGTTGATTGGGTTTGTGACCTTTGTTTTCTATTTGCAATAAAGCAATATGTTCAAGTATACTATGCAACCTTTTGTAATATGTTGACTTAAATAATCCTTATTTTAATGCAACTTGAATACTAAGCAAATGCATGAACACATCAAAACATATTTTTAAGATGATCAAAATCATTATGTTGAATAGTGAAGCTCATAGCACTACAGGAAAATAATTCATTACCGGTGGTTTGTTCCGACGGTTATCATAAGCTTTTCAGCGGTTTGACAAAATTTCGGTGGCTTTTCGGCGGTTCAAAAACTGTCGGTAAAAACCGCATAGGAAACCATTTATGGCAATTTGTTTCCGATGATTTTTTTCACCGGCAATTTTTCGGCGGTCCATATCGACAGTACTGTTCTGGCGGTCATAATGCCGGTGACCGCCGGTTATTTATCGGCGGCTTACCAGTTGTTTAAAAGACAGTTTTGCCAGATTTTTTCGGAGGCCAAATGGCCAGATTATCATCGTTCTTAAAACGGTGATCGTTGATAAACCGTTGGTAAATCATCGGCGATTTACTGTCAGTCAAAATTGAAAGAATTACCTGCAGTGCCACTACCGGATTATTGCCAGAGAACCGCCGGTAACCATCGACGAACTGCCGGTAAATACCGGCGGCTATAGTGAAATTTCGGCGGCTATGATTAGCCGTCCGCTATGATCACCTTAACACCAGCGGTTTACGCCAACGGTAATGCGTTGGTAAGAAATAATACCGGCAGGCTAACCGTCGGTTATTGGACCGCCGCTATTCTCGGCGGTGTTAAATTAAATAACCGCCGGTAAACACTGGCAGTCTACCTACTGGTTAAGCTGCCGTTAATACCGGCAGTTACATAACCACCGGTCCAGACCGCCGATAATTGATGAATTTCCTGTAGTGTAGGCCAACAAGATTGATGTGTGCAATAAAAAATCTAGCTCATAAAATAACTATTTGTAGCAAACAATGAAACATACATTTTACAAAGGAGTTAAAATAGAGAGCTATGTAAAGATATTACAAATATATGTTAAACATCAATGCAAACATCAAGCAATTTATTTTGATGATGGATTTATTTTTATTTATTTATTTTTAGATGAAAATACTTGAACAACTTTGTTTGGATATATGAAATGTTGATTTCAAATTTTGTGTAGTAAGTATGAAAGATGAATTTGAACAATCCAAGTAAAAGCTTCATGAAACTTTGAAAGCAATTAAAAAAAGGTAATTTTAGATGATGGTTTTATAGATGAAGTGAAATATAAATTACAAAGTATATGAAATTTAAGTTGAAAATCTATAAAAATAAACTAAGAAAAAATGTAATTTAATAAATATAATAAAATTATTCATAATAAAGATTTTAGAATATCTAAAAAAACCTTTAATTATGAAGCAAAAATCCATAAAATATCATTTGAAGCCAAAAGTATCTATTTATATCAGAATATTTAAAGGGTTTTAGAATGTAAGCGTTGAAATTTGTTGTCCCAAGAAGTGTTGCTTGAAGATTGTTGGAATTAAATAAATTTAAAAAAAAAATCATGAAAAGAATTTATATCAAATTTATATTTGCCCATGATCAATACCAGAATCTTACTTATAACACTCAAAAGGATAACATAATAATTAAAGGTAGAGAGAGAAAGAGAGAATTTTAGAAAGAGAAGTTCTTGGATTTCACTAGTTATTCAAAGTACATGGTTAAGTGTTCAAGACTTCATATCTCAAAATCTCTCCTAGATTGCAAGGTTAAAAACTTTAGGCTAGAGTTCTAGCCCTTTGAAAAAAGCAACAAAAAAAGCAACATAAAGTTAAGAACATACATCCAAATATGCGATGCATGTAACCAAATGTATAAAAATAGATGTAGATAATGAACATGTGGATTATTACTAGTTTAAGTCTCCAACTTGATGCATGCTTGAAGTAATTTAATGATAAGGAGGTGTTTTGAAGTTGATGGTTGAAATCATTAAATGGATGCGTATGGCATGAACAAGTAGCTTTTAAGCTTGGGAGTGCATTTCTTGCTAAGTATTGGATTGAATTGGCTTTGGTGAGTTCACTATCAGTTTGTCAAGTTCATTATGGTCTAGGAGTGTTCATTATCTTCATTCTTCTTATTCTATGCAATTACAATAATTTTGACCTTGCATGAATCAAACTTTTGACATATTTATATGTATATTTAGTTTTTTTATTTCTTCTAACTTTAAAAAGCATCTTAACTAAGAAGAAACAACAACAGTCATCATCCCACTAAGTGGGGTTGGCTACATGGGTCATTTTTCTTCATTTTTTTTGTTGGTAGATATGTTTACACAACTATCTATAGAAGATACATTTTGCATATTAATACATATGCCTAGTAAGTTAGACCCTAATATTTAAATTTATAGTAGAATTCTATTCCTCTTTTTGATGCTATCAAAAGGGGAGAAGAATTAAGTGTTGGTCATAAACCTACTACAAGCATATATTTAGTGTAAGAATTAATATTTATTTTATATACTACTTATATTTGAAAAATGAAAGATATATATATATATATATATATATATATATATATATATATATATATATATATATATATATATATATATATATATATATATATATATATATATATATATATATATATATATATATATATATATATATATATATATATACCGTAAAATGTGTAAGATGATTACTTGTTTGTTATAATCCATAAAATTATGATGAAAGGTCAATTTGCACCTTCATTTTAATTCTGACCAACATAAGTTTGTTATAATAAAAAAGGAGGAGATTATCAGCTTTACGAGCCTCACGGTCTATTTTATTAATTTTGATGATAACAAATATATGCTTAAATGTTCTAATATGTATGTTAAGTATTTTAGGTGCATTAATCTTATAAATGTGTAAGATGACTACTTGTTTGTGATGTACATTAACAACCCAAGTTCAATCAAAATTTGTGCATAAAAGAACCCAATATGGTTTATGATGGATAGCTTGGTGCTTTAAAAATAATAATTCAAGTTATATTTATTTAGGAGTGTCTTAGAGGTCCATAAAAGCTTACTTATATGACTTAGTTTGGTCATAAATTAATATATTCATTAATGTGATTTATATATTATTAATTAAGGATAATAAGATATAATTTAAAAACAACAATATTTCTTAATTAAATAAATATTAAGTTAATTTAGATGCTTTTAAATGTTTCATATATTGCATAAATATATTTAAATTCTATAAAAATTCTTAATTAGGGTAATTAAAAGTAATAAGCCTATATGCTTATGCTTGAAATTTTATTAAGTATACTTATGTATTTATTTTCTCTATAATTTCCCCCGTTATCTTCCTATGTGGTACTCTTAACTTATAATTATAGAACATTCTCCCTTCTTCTTCCTTTCTTTTCATGGTAGATCTTGCTAGGGGAATCTTATATATAGTTTCTGCTCAACATCTTTGCAAGATCAAATCTTTAGTTCGAAAGTCTTAACACGCTCAATCGAGCAACTTCTCTTGATGTTCTTAATTTTTCTTTTCTTTCTCCAAAATTTTCTTTGCTCATCTTTTATTTTTAACCTAATATTTTTCTTAATAATTTTTATTGTTGGGTGAAATACTAGTTAAGGATCTTAAATTAAGTTTTCTAGGTTTTAAATTCCCTTCATCCATTAGATTTGTAAGCAAATTCTTTTTTTTTTTTTTCATAAATTTCAATTTCAAATCTAATTCATTTTGCAAGTATTATATGTACATGTTTAATTTAATATAACCACTTTAGCTGATTTAAAAAGTTATGATTTAAATCAACAAGCAAAATACTTTTAGGTGATATATATATATATATATATATATATATATATATATCACTATCAAAAAACTGAAGTTTTCGTAGTCCTTAATAGCAACTGTCCAAAAACCGGAGCTATAGAAGGGTATAGGCAGCAGTTTTAACCGATGTTGTTCTATTATTATAATAGTGGATTTATCCACCGCTAAAACCAGCATTATATTCCTCCCCATCTGCCCTAACCTAGTCATTTGACTGCTCTCTTTCGCTCACTGAAATGTGTGCTCGTTCGCTCGCTGAAATGTTCGTCATCGCCTCTGAATCGCCATCACCTACGAATCGCCATCCACGACTGAATCCACCGGCATTGACGTCTAACCCATTCCCGTTGATGAATCAGTCATCACCGATAAATTCTGAGTCGCCATTTAGTTGCTCGGTCTTAGGTAATTTCCAACTCCTCTCATCTGCCCTAATATTTGTAGTCCGGATTCCATTTTGTAGCAATTCTTAAATATACAAAAATCTTGAATGATTCTTGTGATGCATTTAAAAGTTTCTGGTGATGCCTTAAATTTCGCATGCATGTTCGCCATTTAGTCGCTATTTCAGCGTACGGGTCGCTCAAGTGGCTTTTCTGATTTTTTAATTGCAAGGTGTGATCTCATGATAAAAATTTGTGCAAAGTTTGGAATGCATTCTACTTGATTATTAATATCTCATTAATTTCATATTATTTTCAGAGTGGCAATGACGATTCATCCAATGCATGATAATCTTCTGCAAGCTTATGTTTCTTCTGTTGATAAGCTGTAGTTTTTA
Source organism: Dendrobium huoshanense (assembly GCA_016618105.1). Taxonomy (NCBI): domain Eukaryota; kingdom Viridiplantae; phylum Streptophyta; class Magnoliopsida; order Asparagales; family Orchidaceae; genus Dendrobium; species Dendrobium huoshanense. The sequence goes on from CM028342.1 coordinate 46,926,968, forward strand.
TTCTGATGCTTTGAGTTGAATGGACTGTAATGGATATTTCATGTATTTTTGAACTGATGTTGTTATGATTTTGAATTGTACAATGGTTCTTGTAATGTTTGAACTCGATATTTTCACTCTTCCTAAAGCAAGTTAGCTGGAGACTTTAGTTAGTGTTTCACTTTGAACATTTGATTTGTTTGCATGGCATCCTATTATCTTGGTTTATCTTTGCAGAGAATTCTGGTAACATTAGTGTGGTTGAGATTATGCTTATTTTGGTGATTTTGGGTGGGTTTTTTGTGCTTAGTAAATTTTGCTCTTGTTAAGGCGGCCTATTTTGATTTGATACTTGCACCAAAATCCTTTTTTTAATCTTTTGAGCAGTGGACTATGTTTTGATTTAAGTTTACTTTATGTCTTTAGTTTGGCTGTATCTTATTCAATTCATGGCCAATGTTATCATTTCATATAATGTTTTATTGTTATGTAGATAGCGCCATAAATAAAATTCATTTTTTTTATTTTTGGGACGTTGTGGTGGTTATAACCGCCACAACCCTGCAGAACTGTAGCGGTTATAACCGCCACATACCTGAATTTTTTTTATTTTTTTTAATAAAAGTAGCAGTTATAACCGCTTCATTTATGTAACATTACAGCGGATATAACTGCTGCATTAATCTACATTTTTAAGTTCTATCCCACTGGTCTTGAAACCGCCGCTGAATATCTTTGCAGCGCATTGTAATAACGGCGGACATCCAGCAGCCCTAAAACCGTTGCAAAAATATTAGTAGCAGGCAAAACCGCCGGGGAAAAGTAGAATTTTGTGCTGTGAAAGCCTGAATTTTTAGTAGTGATATATATATATATATATATATATATATATATATATATATATATATATATTAAATTTTACATTCGATTTACAATAGGTGAGGTAATTATAGAAATTTTATAAAATCAACATAAATGTTTGAGTCTTTTATTGTAAGATAATTTGAACTTATATTATCTACAATAACTTTAATTTTCTTTTTCTTTTTTTTTTAATCTAAGCCATTTAACTTAATGAAGTTCATATTATAATTAGTTTGGGTTGTTCTCGTCTTTATAGGATAGTACTTTGGTTGCAAGAAACCTTTTTTATTTAAATAAGTGAGGTTTGCACATCAACCCGAAATTAGTGGATTCTAACTTGAGTGTTGTATAGAATGAACGTAGGTCGGCTTAGTTTTTGGGCAAAACCATGTAAAAATATAATACCCGCTATTTTTTATACTTACAACTATTTTTCTTTATTATTTACTTGTAAAATCATTAAATTGTGTGTTTGTATATCCTTTACCAATTAACATCAAAATTATATTAATTATTTAATTTAATCAAAACTATTTAAAAACTCCAATTTATCCCCTCTTCGGATGCCATAGTCATCCAATAGAAAGGCACAAAAAACAAAAGCACAAAGAAAACTAGAGAGTTTTAGAGGCTCCAAGCTTCAATGTCCAAGACTCCATGTGTCAAAAATCTCTATTATACTCCCTAATTATAGATTTAGGCAGTGTTTTTGGTGTTACAGAAAAATTTGTATAAGGATAAGAAATAATATCGAAATACATGAGGCATATAATCAAAATTATAAAAGTACACGTGGATAATTAAAGCATGGATATTTACTAGTTGAAATCACTAGCTCGATAGTTTAATTCATTAATAGATACAGTGAGATTGTTCACTGTTGGGTCATTGACTTGTTAAGTATAGTATGAGGCAAGTAGCTTCTTAGATTAGGTGAGTTGGCCTGATTAAACTTTGGACAAAATACACTTTAACAAGTTAATTATGAGCCTGACAAGTTTATCATGGTCCAGGCTAGTTCACTACCCTTACTCGTCTTATTCTGCCAAATTGCCTTGAACAAGCCTGATGTTATTTGCACTGAACTCTTGAGATATTTTGATGTACAATTTGAATAAATGTTGAATTTTTTTAATCCAATATAATTTATATGGATAGATGAAGAACACTTAGAGTTATTGTATGATTTCAAAAGTTTTTAGGGCATATAGTGAATAACAATTAATTGGGGAGTTTTTGTTACGAGGTAAATGAAATGAATTTAAAGGAGAAAAATAATTGGATAATGAAGTGTAGTTCTAATTGGTTTTGTAGAAATGCATTTCGATTATATTTAAAATCTTTTTAATCTCCTATATATTTGTTGTGTTAAATATATTGAATGTTATTTTGACCCATTAGGTAACTTTTGATTTATTTTTGATAAATTTTATCTTTTGTTTTGTTTTTTTTAAGAAAATATATTTATTTAATATATATTTTAACTATTTTAAATTTTAAAATATTTTGAGTGTATTTAAAAGGCAATTATCGCATCCGTTGTGGCTACAAATATTACAACCATCATTGCCAGAGACAACCCCTAGTAATCAGTATTGGCTATCATTGTCTCATTGACTACCACCATTGCCTCATCAACAACACTACTATTACTATCATGACTACAACTATCAATCCCATCATATAAATAAACAAAAGAGATTTTTACATGCATAACATCTAAAACTATTAAAAATACTTGATAATCTACATTAATTAAGGTGAAACTAAATTAAGATTATTAAAACTCTCTCAACTATTTCTTGTATTTAACAAGGCATTAAGGCACTAATATTTAAACCTTAACTAAAGTCTCCTAATTATAAGTAAACAAAAATGAACCTATTGAAGGAGCAAATGAATTTCAAGTCATACCTTAATGCCTTAACCTATGTAGAATTTATATTCACTTTTGTACATTCTCTCTTAATATATATGAGGTATATTGGATAGACTACCTTGAGCTGCGGGGCTAAGTGTCCTAAGGAGGCTAGTTCCTCGAGCCCACTCTGACAACGCCACGTACCTCATAAATTAAGGAGAAATAATATAAAGGTCTATATAAATTGATCTCTCTCTAAAAATTAAAGTCATCTTTAGGAACCTAAGCCAACTAATTTAACCACCCAAGTATTATAACTTAGGTCAGGTAGAACCCATATACATTTCTATAGATAGTGTGTCATTCTACTCTCATATCAGCCTCTAAAAACAAATTTATCTTAGACATAGGAGGCTTAGGATTTTCTTTTCATGGTGGGTAGTGGGCCCACCTTAGTGGTGTCACCTTTTAGCCATTCCTCGAGCCCTAGATTACTACCAAGGGAAGGATTAACCAACCCTTTTCACCTTTTAATAATTTCGGCCTTAATTAAGAGTAGGATTGAGGATGGGCCATTTGCCCCTCAATTCTTTATAATCTTAGTATAGGTTAAGGACTAAGCCTTTAGGCTCTTTATAATTTAATAACTTAAATTTTAATTTTAAGATCAAATTTTTATTAATTCATCCTAAATGACTAAGCACTTAAATATAAACTTGAGGGTTAATAAATTAAACAATAAGAACACGACATTGTAACTCAAACCACTCACCTAATTTGGGTTAGTTATGTACACATTTTTGCACACACTTAGGTGCTAGATAGGACACTTTTTATAGGCATCCTAGGATAGGGTGTAGCTAAGATAACCTTTTATACTTTCTTTCTTTTACATTTTGCATATGTGATGATATAATGATTGTTTCTGGCTGGATTTGTTTTTGGTTGCTTTCTTTTCTTTTTGATTGATGAGTGGGCACTTACCCTTAAGTGGTTAGAAATCTTTTAGAGATATCTTCTGCAGGTGGCCATGTTCTTAAAGGGCAATAAAAAATACTGTCATCATAAATGCACTCTTTAATAGGTACTACGAGGAATGCTAAAAACCCCTTGGAAATATAGCCCAAGGACTAGGTTTTGGATGATATATGATTTTTATTATAATTGTGCTAATATGTATTTTTTGTAGGTTGATCAATGTAATTTTCTTTATTTGTATAAAATGTAATTTGATCTAAAGTGTTGTGAAATCTTTTAAATGAGATATTTTTAATGTGTTAGGGATCCAAAGTGAAAAGAAAACCCTTATAGAGAAATTTCTTCTCATGTGGATATCCTATTGGATGATACAATACAAGGAGCTCGAAAAAAAGAAATACCTCATTTCTAAGACTTGCGTCATTTCATAGGGATAGAATCCGGGTTGTGGTCGGTGGGGTCCGGCCACCCTAACTTTTTAGTAATTTTTGGGTTGTATAATAAGTGGCGCTTGCCACAGACTTTGGACATTTTAATTAACATTATAATGGTGTGTTTACTCTGATTGTGCAATAAAACTGTATGTTTTTTCTTAGGTTTCTTAAATTGCTTTGTTTGGGTGTGGCTTGGACGGAGTCAACGTTAGGCTCTTTAGGATGTTAAATTTTCTATAAAGTCAAAGTTTATTTAAGCAAGATAAAAAGTGAACATAGGATTAAAATCAATCAATCTTTTAAAAAAAAAATAATGCATGACTTCTTTAAAGGGTCACTTTTTTAAAAAATTATAATAAGCCTTGTTCACTTCACAGTGACTATTGGCCAGTCTTGATTGACCCTACCTACACATGCATAGCCTTGAGTCAGCATGTAGATTTTCTTTTGTAGCATAGAGGGATAACTAATTTTGCATAAGCATAGTATCATTCATGGTCGGGTTTGAATCCCCATTTCCTTTTCCGAGCTTTCCTACCATTCTTGCATTTACATAAGACCGAACTACATGGATTTGATACGCTAGGTGGAGTTTAGCTAGTACCTCTTTCTGAGCATGGTGGTAAATCCAAGTCGGGTCTGCTTAGATCCCTTGTGGGATTTAAGCTATAAGTCCCCTTGGGGTATCTTGCATTAGTTAGGTTATGGACGGCTGTACTGAGTTTACAGAATGTCCCTTATAGATTTAGGACCAAAGGCTGGCAGTATCGGTGTACCGTTGTGTGTCTTATCAGTAGGTAAATTCTCCATTCTTCGAAGACTATAAATCCTATCCCTTCCACATCACTTTAATGGCGTCGCCTCCATCTTTCCCTCATATATGTGGCATGAAGTGATTCCTTTTTCCATTTTTTTTTCTTTAATTTGATCAGGCCGAGTGCTTGAGTGAGCAACGTATGCTGAAGTAGCCAATTGAGCCAATCATCTTTTGAATTAGGAGAGCCTAGAAATTCCTAAGCACCAAACCCATTTGAGAGAATAATATAACATCCTTAATCGAGAGTTTTTTTAGGTCGAGGCCTAGGATGCAATTAACCATGGGGGCTTGCGCCCGTGGGAAACCAATCCCCACATCAAATAAACCCCATTCGAGCTGATATATTGAATGAGGGAAATCTCGTGATATTTTGGGTTATGCATATTATTATCCAACGAAGTGCGTAGGCAAAAGCCGCTATCTTTCATGGCTAATCATATATATGACTCCATCTGCTCTTCCATTGGCTTTCTTATCTCAAGTATAAAGGCCTATGATTGTTTTGTCTTACTGGATAGTGCGATCGTACCCTTTACATTCAAACCCCATAAGCAGAATCCTTTTAGAAACCCATAGATTTCTGACGAATGTTCTTAATTTAGAATACCAAATAAGTTTTTTTTATTTTTAAATAAAAAAAAATAGAAAAAATTTAAAAAATAAAAGTCTAATGGACCCTTCGAAAATCTTACTTGAAAATCTCTAGGTCCCCACACTTTTCTAAGAAATCCTGCCATTCTTTTCAGCATTAATGTGCTCTTCATCAAAGACATCCAATTTCATGCTTTCATTATTTTCAAATGAAATATTATTTGTAGAATTCTTTAGCGGAATCACGTTATCAACAATGCATTTACAAAATATGGTTCATGCACATCATTGAAAACAATCTGAATATTAGCTATTTTCTTCTCAATCTTTGAATATTTGATGTTGAGAGCTTTCATCATAATTGCCTCTCCCACCTTTCACTCAATGAAATCTAATTCATTTGTCAGCATAACGAGTTTTAATCCTCCTAAATGATCATCATAGGGTTAAAAAAGATTACAATCTCTTTAGTTTATGTATGTATGCTGGATTAAGATTTTATTTTGAAGTATGGAAATAAATTAAAATCAAATATATACATACATACAAATTGATACTGGATCAAACAATTGTATAACTGAATTTAACTTGGTTCACGAATTGAATCAAATTACTTTATAACATTTTTTTTTTGAAAAAACTCATATAAGGACCTACGTGTTCCAAAAAAGAAAACATAAAGGTCCTTAGAAATCAAAAGCTCACTAAAAATAGTATTGAAGAGAAACATATGAACTAATAATCCAACTAAGTACACTCAAACATAGCAAACAACAACAAATAACAAAATAAAAACATCCACGAAAACCTCACAAAAACCTTTCAAAAGCAAAACCATAAGGCCACAAGCTAGTCAAACTCAGTTAATGGCAAGAATTACTAAAACCATCTAAACGGAAGGCGGGGACCATCTATAGGAGAGAACAAATAGCAGCCCGCACAGAAAAAGTCACCAGATGGACAAACATAGCCTCACAACCAAAACAAAGGCCACCAAGAAAGAACACACCACCAATGGTTACCAACAAGCCAATCCAACCAGATGACAAGTAATCTGCCTCATCATTTCCTTGTTCATAAAACCTCCAGCACCACAATCCAATCCAACAAAATCCACCTAAACAATCATAAAGAAGAAAACTATGAAAGTTCTTTAGGGATGTTAAGCCCTTTCTAAACTGGCCCAAGGCTAATTAAAGGAGAGGTGAATTAGTATTTTAAAATAAACAAAGAAAACACAAACCAAGATTCACCACAGATAAAACCCAATGCGAAAAATTAAATGCGAAAATAATAAAAGGAAAAAAACACACCAGATTTATAGTGGTTTGGTCAAACATTGACCTACGTCCACTCTCGGAGGCACCCTCCGAGTATTGCACTAAACTAAGTGTCTCTCCTTTAGTCCCCACAGCTAGGCGGAGAAGCACTTATAAAATCACTTCCACCTTCCCCGGTGCGGCGGAGATGCCGGGTTCTTTGACACCAAAGAGATCTTCTTCTTCTGTGAACTTCCATCAAGACAAGCCTTGAATCCGATGGTACTAAGGTGCAAGCTTGATAGAGCAACTGTGTGGAATCCCCCTCCACACTCCCTTGAGTCCCCCCTCACAGGATCTTCTCCCTCTCTCAAACTTCACCATTTCTTCACTCCCTTTCAAGCCCTCTCTTCAAGTTTCCCCCAAAAGAACGAAGCTACAATGGCTGCTAAAGACACTTACAAAAGTGTCTAATCAAAAGCTTAAATAGAAGATATCAAAATGAGCTCATTAATGCAACTTGTCTGCTTTATTATCCAGACCGATATAAATATCGGCCTGGCCGATTAGCGTAAATTATGCTCAATCAGCCCGATCGGTTAGGGACGATTAGACAATTTTTGGTCATATCGTCCAGGCCGATAGGATATGGTCATGGACGATTTGTTCAAATATGAGGAAAAAAATCGTCCTGAACATTGCCCTGAAAAGAAGCTGGCCAATGTGATCGTGCAAATCAACATTAATTGCTTTCCTTAATTGCCAGATTTATTTAAGAAAAATTGTGCTGGATCAGCCAGGCCGATCCTGATAGGCCAGGCCGATCCACCGGGACGATATCCAAAATAAGTAATTCCTAAATAGATCTAGCGGCAGATTCTTTCTAATTTGAGCATATCATTCTAGCCGATACAAAATCGTCCAGGATGATGTGCTTTATGACAGCTGCCTTAATGAGGATGATGCCCTAATTAGGATTTCTATTTTTTAACCGATCGTCCAGGCCGATATAAATATCATCCCGGACGATGTTACCAAAAACAATAAACTCTAGGGAACAGTTAGAAATTCTTCCAAGGTGTATGTGTGCAAAGTTACAAGGCATTAGGAGCTACACCAATTATAATAGACTCAAGAAAGGAAAAAATGGTACAAACTGACTCAGACCTAGTCTACCCAATCTTGAGCTGGTTCTAAATTGCAGTCTGATCTTGTGGACCTGAAATATCAGTTGATAAGGCAGTCGTAGGGAAATAAGAGTGTTAGCTATCATCAAAATCATAATTATGAAAATAGATATGCAACAAACCAAGCATAAAGAAACTGCAGTAATTATTTCTTCTTAGTTTTTGCTTCAAAAATTAGAAAAGTTTTTTATGAATTATGTCACTCACATTTAAACCATATAACTCATTAAAATCATACAAAGCCTCCTCCAAACCGCCACCAACAACCTCGCAAGGTGAGGGACCATATCCATCTAGCCAGTCTAAATGATCCACCCTATTATCAATCATATAATAAGACAACTTTGTCTTCAGTTCATCTGAAGAAACAAGCTCAATAAGGATATCAACAAATTGCATCTTCTCAATCACCTTCAAGTTACAAGTTAAGCTCGCCAAAGTAACACGATTTTCTTCACTTCCCACATGTTTATTAGAATCCATAACATCCATAGAACCAATACAAGCCAGAGATTCTAGAGAATACAAAGTGCTATCAGGTGAGACTAGAGCATTTCTAGCTGCATAAGGCACCTCCACCTAAGGGCTAAACAATTAGCAATGTTAACTAAAAAATTATTAGCTACCAAAACCTCCTTAGCTCTGCTAGAAGTAATCAAAGGTGGAAAATCCTCCATAGCAAGAACAAGCTCATGTATAGCATCAATAGGACCCTCAATCACACCAATTTAAACATAAATAAGATCATGCTCCTCATCATTATTTGAAGAAACAACAATGTCACCATTAACCATAAGGTTTATCTCACCGTTATCTTCAATAAGCCTCTTAGTAATAACAGGTGAAACATTTAAGGAAAAATGAGAATTAATATCCAAAGTATTAACCATCTCAACAACATTCTCCCTTAGCTATAGCATTAAGATTGCCCGGATTGGCACCAGGAGCAGCAACATTATATGGGTTAAGGAAAGGAAGAGGTCAACAATCACCCTTGGCATGGCTAATACTCTTACAAGGACTACAAAAAGGGGGGAAAATAGATTGAATAAATAAAAGAATAGTATTTTAATTGTTATATAATGTAAAATAGCTATTTTTATGTATTAAATATATTATTATACCCCACCGGGCTTAGCTATGTTGGTGGACGAGCGTGGTTGGGAACTCTCCTACCCATGTTCAACTCCTCTCTCAAGCGGTGCGACTCCTTAAGTGGGGAGAAAATAAGTGCGTGGTTTGGCACCTGTGGTGTTGGTTGGCTCTAGGCTCTCCGAGGAATTAGTTACTCCACAAAGCACCTCTTCTATGGGGGTGGCATCAGCTAAATACCACCGTTCAAAAAAAAAATTATTATGATGTTGACATGTCAGAATAAGCATCCATAATACAAAGTGATAGAGTTCTTTTAAAAGAACCAAATGTCTTCTTAGCTCTCTCTCTCTCTCTCTAATGTTTTAAACTCTTGTAAAAAAATATTTTTTTGGAAAAAAAATCTGGAAATGTAAGCATACCCACACACTTACGTTGAGTGGCTTAAGCATTTAACCAATTAGGTAAACGACACATTTTTAAAAGATGATAAATAATTATTTATTAAGTAATAAGAGCACAAATAAATTAAATTAAAAACGAGAAAAATTCAAAATATAATTAAGTTTTCTTAGAAAACCTATAATTAACTTACATTTCTACAAAACGCAAAATCATTTTTAGTTTTCAGAAGAAAACCTAAAATGAAATAAGCCTATAAAAATACAAAAAATAGAAAAAAGTAAAAAAGAAAATGTTTAAAATATTTGTGTTATTAAATATTTATGCTATATTATTTAAAGTAATTTCTATTTATTAAAATAAAATTTTATTTTCTTATTGATTCTTTATTGAAAGATATAATTTAAAAGATATTTAATTTAAAAATAATGAATAAATTTAATAAAATTAATTTTTTTTTATTGATCTTAAATTTAAATTTTCTTTACAATTGATGTTTGATTCAATCAAATTTAAACATCAATAGGAATAAGTCTTTTAATTATTAATTTAAAAAAGTTAACATAATAATTTAGTAAATATAATAGTTATAATTAAACATTATAAAAATTTTAAATATATATATTTTAAATTTAATAAATACTTTGAAAATACTAAATAATATTTCTTAAATTAAACATCAAAGCATTTTTATTTAATTAAATTAATTATTTAGGTAAATTTGATAAAATATTTTAAAATGCTAAATTAAGAATTAATTTAAATTAATAGTTGAATTTAGTTAAAAAAAATATAAAATGCATATTTAAATTTTTTTTATTGATGTTTAACTTATAATTATTAATTTTTATTTAATTATTAATTTTTAATAAATTTTTAATTTTTAAAATTTAAATATTTTTTATTGTTGATTAAATTTGGTTGAATTTAATATCAATAAAAAAATAAACTTAAATTTAATTAAATTTAAATTTATTCATTATTTTAAAATTAAATATATTTTAATTATATATTTTAATAAATAATAAATAAAAAATAAATTATTAATTTATATAATTATAGCATAAATATTTAAAAGAAATTTTAATAACGTAATTGTTTAAAAAATGTTTTTTTTTTTAATTTTTAATTTTTATTTTTTTCATTTTTTATGTTTTAGGTAATTTTTTTAGGTTTATGTTATTTAAAATTTTCTTAAAAAATTCAAATTTATTTTAAATTTCTTAGGAAAATCTAATTTCATTTTTATTTTTTACTTCTTTTGAAATTTAATATGAGTTAAGCTCTTATTTGTGAAACCATTTAAGTAAAATAAGTTAAATTCTTAAATATCGAGTTATTTTTTGATGTAATGACTATAATTTTAGTAACAAACTTCATAATTAAATATATTCATCTCGGAACAATTCTGAAATAGATGTTGTATTAAAAGAATTATATGATAAAATTAATTGTGAGACTTTAGGTTAAAATTTACATTATCTCGATAGTTGATAGTTAAAAATTTGAACTGCCAGATTTTTTAGGAGGATGGGAGAAATCTTCAGTTGCACTCCGCGCTTCACGAACACACCCACAGACCCGCTTTCCAAATTTTCTCCTGGTACGCACGTACAAAGCCACTTCCCCAACATTTCCCACGCTAAAAAACCAAGAACAAATCAAAAGCATGGGTTTTGTTTCTCTTATGGGTTTTGCTTCTCTGAAATGTCTATACCCCTTACTCTAGAGCAGCTCCTCGCCGGCGGAGACTTTCCCTTCTCGCGGAGGAGAGAAGAAGATCAACTCGAAGAGTCGAGGAAGCGAATGGCCATGAGTGAGGGCAGCTGCGGCGACGATCAGGAAGTTAGAACCCATGGCCCTAACCCCAAGAAGCGCGCCGAGACCTGGGTCCAGGACGAAACCCTTTGCTTGATCGCCTTCCGCCGCGAGATGGATCGCCTCTTTAATACCTCCAAGTCCAACAAGCACTTATGGGAGCAGATCTCCGCGAAGATGAGGGAGAAAGGCTTCGAGCGATCCCCAACCATGTGTACTGATAAGTGGAGGAACCTGCTGAAGGAGTACAAGAAAGCGAAGCACCATTGTCGAGTGAGTGGAGGAACAGGAGGGGGTGTTGGTGGTGGGTTAGCGAAAACGGCATGTTATAAGGAGCTTGAGGAGTTGCTCAAGGAGCGGGGTCATAAGAATTTGGCATGCAAGGGTTGCGTTTCGTTAAAGAGGGTTGATTCCTTCATGCAGTTCGCGGAGAAAGGTATGCACCCTTGTCTGAAGCTAATAAATTCTGGAGTTGGATGGTTTTTGTGCTGTTATTTTTTTTTATTTTGATTGCAGTTAGGATTCCGCAAGTACATTGTTTGTTCATTTTTTAGTAAAAGATGGTGCCGTATCCACCCTTGGTCTAGGGTTAGATGGCTGCATCATGTATCTGTTTTACAAGGGAGCACAATTTTTTTTGTCAAGGGCTTTTTGATATTATGCTTAGCTGGGTGATTTCTATGGGATATTGATAAGGATGTGAATCTGTGATCTACTAGCCCCTCTGGGCGGATCTATTTGAGTGGTGAGTTTAAAGGTTAAAGAATGGTGGCAGTAGATGCACTACATGATGCTCATATGTGTTTTCATTTCTCAATGCTGGAAGCTGATTGAATTTGTAATATGTGTAAATCTTCATCCTTTCCTTGCTTTGCATATCCACAAATGGCATACACTTAAGGCGTAGAGTGTATGGCAAGGGGAGGAGAAATTATTCTGTGCGGAGTCTGGACGTAGCTCTACCTGAGGATTCAAATACGCGAACATAGTAATCCCGGGTCCGCTCCGGGTCGGGTCGTCGGGCCGCGCGGTAAAGAGTAAGTGCACGTCGCGACATATTATAGGCTACCTGATGTATCTCTACGTCAGGTAACCTGACGAAATAATTTTTCTTAGGGTTGACGCTCCATTTGAAGAAAAAAGTTGCGAAAGCTCCCAAATTCAAATATTTAGGACTTTTGGTACCTGCTGAGAACGAAAAAACTACAAACATCCGATGAAGATTGAGGAGAGCGTTAAATTATTGCCAAGATAGCATGCTTACAGGACATGAAGGATGAATGGAGGTATGCATACGTTTAGGAATCAAAAGTTAATTTTGTTGGAGCTCCTGCAGGTTTCAACTTATCGGTAAATTTCTACTTCATCGTAAGTTATTAAAAAGGTTTTCCAAGTTTTATATTATTTTATATGGGCTACTCTGTGTGGATAGAATGTCCACAACAACAATAACAACAACAATCCTTTATCCCACTACGTGAGGTCAGCTACATGAATCATCTTTCTCCATTGTGTGGATAGAATGTCCATGCTAAAATAAAGTCGCGTAGAAAAAGCACATCATTTCAGTGCTTTTCTTCTCATCTCTTTTTCTTTTTCTTTTACTTTGTTGTATATTTGGGGCATGTTGTACAGAAGAGGCGGCTTGGTGTGTGTGTGTGTGTGTATATATATATATATATATATATATATATATATATATATATATATATATATATATATATATATATATATATATATATATATATTTTGGGGGGGGGGCGAGGGTTATGTATAGGGTTTAGGTATAGATGGTTGGGCTATAGGGGTAGTTGTGGGAGCTTTCTTTACAGATTGGGGGGTGGGAGGTCTTTATGTACAAATGGGAGGGATGGAGGGGCAGTTGTGGGGGCTTTCTGCATAGTTGGAGGGCTTTATGTACACATGTGGGTGCCGAGGAAGGGCTTTTTGTACAAATGGGGGGGATTTATGGGTAGACTGTGGGCGGCCTTGTAGGGGAGAATGAGGGGTACATGTGAGAAATTCCTTTGGTGTTGGTGAGGGGATTTGGTGAGAGGATTGAGTATGAGTTTGTATTTGGAGATTTTCAACGCTAGTTTTGTTAGCATTCATATTTCTGCTTTCTCCTGAGTTAAAACCTGAAGGATATAAAAAAACTACACATAAATTATACTAATGTTAGCAATCTCCAATCTTAGGGGAATTAATTTAAATGAGCCTTCTCTAGAGAATAAAAAACTTGAGTATTGCCCCATCTAAGAAAATCTGGTATTAAATTAGGGTACTTAGGGGCATTTAGTGAGAAGTGCTCTAGAATCATATCTGCATACGACCACATAAAATAATATTAGCTAATGAATTATAAAATGAATTAATAATTAGAATTAGACTAAAATGATTTTAGCATTCACAATTAGGAGAGGTACAAAATCATTTATATAACTAAGTGGCTTCTTCATGACATACTTGGTGACAATTTTATTATACTCATGGACCAAAAATTCCCTAATACTTCTAGCCTAATTAATAGATGAGAACTCATCTACATTACTTACTATAGACAAGAGCCTTCTTGGGGGTTTTTAGGTTATTGTTAGGAAAAAATATATTAGAAACCAAAAACATTATAAAAGTCTTTAACATAGCTACTGGATCAGTTGATTTGTTTATTTCCATCATTTCATTTTTAATATCAGTTGATCAGATTGATGTAAGTGGCTCGCTCTGCCATATGATCTCAACACTGTTGTTGGGCAAATCTGTGAGCAAAGCCACCTCATCAGATGTGAATTTCAATAAATGACCTTTGATATTGAAGCATTGTTTAGAAATATCCATTAATTTCAACAGCTCGTATATCAGAGGTATATTTTTCTGAAATCGTGAAAACTTCATCAATTGATAGATGTTTAAAGTCTTCATTGTGTCCTCAACATCTTTGTGAATTACTTCGACAAATGTGTCGCAAATAGTTCAAAAGGTTCAAACATAACAATGAAATGTAATTGTACAAACATAAGGACCCATATAAAAAAAAATTAAAAAAATTCAGTGTTTAAAAAGTAAAAGCAAAGTAATAGCAAAGTGCAGTGAAAGTGCAACAAAACAAAGTGAAAGCGTAGTAGCAAATGCGCATTGAAAGTGCCATTAAAAAATGTAATCATATATTTTAAAGCTATGCAACCTAGTTTTGAAAATTGAAGAAGTTGATATATGAGTTGAAACCGAGAAGCAAAAGTATAGTAAAAGCACACTTAAAACGCAATAAAAACGAGGCTAAAATGAACAAAAACAACTCACAAAATTTAAAACTATGCAACCTAGTTTTTAAATTGAAGAACTGGGTATGGTATCAATTCCTGTGAATATGCAGCAAAAGCGCATCAGAAGCGCAACAAGTTATTGCACCTGTTTGCATGTGGAGACGAACTTTTGTACCGTTTGGAATGCCGAAGGATTGCACCTGTTTGCAGTGAAGTGTCCGGAATACCGAACGAGAGAGAGTGAGTGAGCAGTGAAATGCCGAGATAAAAAGTAAATGGGAAAATAAAATGACCTAGCTCCCAGCTTTTGAACTCGCGAATTCAAAATGTTCTTCTCCGGGACAAGTCGGGCTGACAAGACATAAATAAAAAATGAAATCCAATTCAATATCCATGTGTAAAGATTTAATTGGAGTCCGGACATAGTGCTACATCCGGACTCCGCACAGAATAATCTTAAGGGGGGGGGGGGGGGAGGTGTTGCATATTCATGCAAGAATTGTGGTTGGTCCTGTCACCATCTCACTTTTGTGGACTTATCCTTATAAAGTTGTTTCTTTGAAGTGTCCCGTTAAGTTCACAACTTTTGGCTTCGAAAGAGTGTGATTTTGATTGATGTGGAGTACCTGAATGAACTGCAGCTGATTCTTCTTGAGTCATTGCTGGCTGAGCTAGTGTGAGTCTCTGCATGCTGGAAAGTAATTTCTTTAGCAGCATTCATACTAAATCTAGTAAAATATTGCCTCAAATCATGTTTCCTCAGCAAAATTTGCCTACAAATTAGCTAGATAAATAAACTCTGCATTCTAAAAATCATAAATAGAAGATATAAGAAAGTTGCTGAAGCAAGCTACAAACGTCAATACCTTAAGTTGATTTACATAACACTACCAAGAAGCACTGGGCACTCAGTCTAGCTAGATTACTGATGCCATTAACAAGGCTCACCCAAAGTTTAAAAAAAAAAAGGTATATTTTAAACAAGAGAAAAAGGGGCAATTTGGCACCTTACCCGACACGAAGCATCTCAAGTATGTTTCCAAGCTCCAATTGACCACCTCAGTCTGGCCATTTGTCTGCGGGTGGTAGGTGGTGCTCCTTTTCAGAACCGTTCACTGCAACTTGAACAACTCTTTCCAAAAATGGCTAAGGAACACCTTATCTCTGTCTGACACGATTGCCTCTGGTACCCCGTGCAATCTAACCACCTCCCTGATGAATGCTGAGGCTACTGTCACCGCGGTGTACGGATGTCGGAGAGGAATGAAATGAGTGTACTTGCTCAATCTATCTACCACCACTAAGATCACTGTGAATCCTTCTGAACGAGGCAGTCCATCTATGAAGTCCATGGATATCTCCTCCCATACCTGTCTTGGTAATGCCAACGGCTGTAGTAGTCCTCCTGGCGACATTGCCAAATATTTGTTCCTCTGACAAACTTCGCACCTTGCCACCATCTCCTCTACATCTCTATGCATCCCCTTCCAGTAAAGCTCGGCCGCCAGTCTCCTGTTGGTCTTCTGCACTCCTGAATGGCCCCCAACTGCGCTCCCATGAAATTCTTGGAGTAAATTTGGGATGTGGATCGAGGTTCGGGGCATCACAAATCTCCCCTGAAATAGCAGTCTGTCTCCCTCCAATGAGTACCCTGGGTGACTACCATCCTCTTTCAGTAAATCTGACCTGATCCTTCCCAAATCTTTATCTCTAGAACTTTCTTCTCTGATGGATTCCCAATCAAGCATCAAAGGCACGGATAGTGCCACTGCTTGCAGCTCTCCCATACATCTGGACAAGGCATCTGCCGCCTTGTTCTCCACTCCTGACCTATACTGGATCTCAAAATCGTACCCTAACAACTTGGACAACCACCTTTGATGCTCCTCCGTCACCATCCGCTGCTCCAACAGGTATTTCAGGCTCCTCTGATCTGTCCTGACAATGAAATGTCTCCCAAGCAGGTAGGGCCGCCACTTCTGGATGGCCAACATGATGGCCATTAATTCCCTCTCATAAACTTATTTCAGTCTGGCTCTAGCAGTCAATACCTGGCTGAAATAGGCAATAGGCCTCCGACTCTGCATCAGCATTGCACCAAGACCGTACCCAGATGCATCGGTCTCCACAATAAAAGTCTGAGTGAAATCTAGCAATGCTAAGACAGGCACCGTGGTCATCGCCTTCTTCAAGCTCTCAAACGCTGATGTGGCTGCCTCCCCCCATAGGAACCCGTCTTTTTTCAACTGCTCAGTAAGTGGTCATGCTCTGATTCCAATTGATAGGAAATACTTGATTTCAAGTATTTCCAAATCACTTCTATAGCAAATCTCGATGCAAACTGCTGTTCGCAGCAGGAAAAAACAGCAAAACAGTGTAAAACAGGGACAATCTGAGAGAAATTTGGAGAAACAACTTGTATTTTACTAGTAGATGCAAGAAAAATAGCAAAGATACAAGGATCCTCTATTCGAGAGGAGGATCGCACTCTCCCAATCTCTAGAATTTGTTCTAGAGCCCAAGCCACCAAGAAAACTCTAATTCCAATCAATCAAAACCTAATCCCCCTCCTCTTACTTAATACAAAGCATTTCCTAATTGGTTTTTCCTCCTACAGCCCAGCCGCCCAAACCAATTCAATTTTTTGAATCAAGTGGGGCCCCCATGTGGGCTGGCCGAATGATGAGTCCGCCTCCTGTAGATCTGAACCGGCCTTTGGGCCGGTTCTGCCGGTTCCTTGTGAACCGGCTGCACATCATAAGGTC
Source organism: Dendrobium huoshanense (assembly GCA_016618105.1). Classification (NCBI taxonomy): domain Eukaryota; kingdom Viridiplantae; phylum Streptophyta; class Magnoliopsida; order Asparagales; family Orchidaceae; genus Dendrobium; species Dendrobium huoshanense. The sequence continues at coordinate 46,944,278 of CM028342.1, forward strand.
TGAAGGAGATTCTTGAATAGTAACAATTAATTGGCTGTTCAAATCTGATGAGCAGCTACACTCATTAGCTTTGATCCTTCAATGTTTGTGGCATAGATTCCATGGATGTACTTCGGCAAAGCATACAAATGTTAGGGGGCATTATTGTATCACGATGAATCAGTTAATATTCTTAAGATGGAAAACTATGTGAAAAAGTTTAGAAGCATATTCATAGTTCGTGAAGGGTATGAATATAAATAATGCTAAAGAACTTCAAAAATATGGGTGGCATTTTAGAAGGTAAAGAGGGAAATGCAGTGAGTTGGTTACATGATGCAGTGCAACGGATTGAGGAGTTAGTTAAAGTACTTAATCTTATTCATTTCCAATTGCAGGTGTAGTCATGGGTTAAGTTAATCAACTGATTAATGTATTTTCAAGCACCAGAAAAATCCTCATCCATGCTTGATGTGGTGGAGTTTAGACCTAGAGGGAGAGTGTAAAATTCCTATTGGAGTTTCTTCTATAGAATTTGAACATGATGTAGTTTTTGGGCAGCTTAATTGTTGTTTCTATGCAACTTTTAAGCGTCAGCCACAAAAAGAAATTGGTTGATTGTTTAATGCTGCTTAACTCTTGAGAAATGTATAGAATAAAGAAACTGGAAGTTTGAACATAGTCATGGGAGTTTGTTGCTTGAAACTTTTATCCATTCTTTTTCTCTACAGCATTTTTATTAATTAAAATATCCCTTCAGGAATGCCTATATTAGCGTCAATGATTTTTTGAGACTGGCATATATGTTTTTGCTGTTCTGTTTCAAACTTCATCTGTAGAACTTGTGAACTTTGTGTGTTATTAACAATTTTTTCTTGCTAATCAGGTCTTGAAGATGTCAATCTTCTGTTTGGAACCACAGAAGGTATTTTATAGTCCTTTCACAGTAAATCTTCCCTTTACCCTTTTTTTGGAGATGTTAGTTCTGGTAGCTAATTTAGATCCATATAAATTATGGTATTCCAAGATATATAAAAGTTATGCCACTTTTTTCAGGTAATACTAAATCATAGCAATTATTTGATTAGTTTATGCAATGGTATCACAATGAGTTGTTTGCTTATTATTGCCACAATACTATCCACGTGTGATGCAATCAAAAAATATAGGGGACCCTATATTTTTTTATCACAAAAAATAAAACGAAACGACACCGACAAAGCAAAGACGAGAAGAGGAAAGAACAAACTCTTACATTTCAAATAAAACTAAAAAGAAGAAATTACAACGACGACGACTTGCAAACTTAAAATTAAAAGATGACGCCCTAAAGTTGTTGCACTTAGAGAAGAAAGATACAGGTGGAGTGGCACTTGCGGAGAGACGAAAGAGGTTAGAAGCCCGAGAAGAAAGGTTGGAAAGAGCCCGTAGGATTTCCGAAGAGGATGAGAAAGAAGGGTGGAAAGAGCCCGCAGGATTTCCAAAGCAAACCCGTAGGTTATAACTTTTCCAAAAATCACATTTTCATAACATCATACTTTCAAACATTACAAGTCCCCCATATATATATGTATGAAAGGGAATACAAAGAGACACTAACATTAATTATCACAAGAAACTAAGCACCATAAGCATAGGAATCCTTCCCCATGCTCACGGAAATCAACCCAAACCAGGAACCGAAGTGGCAGCCGCGGGAGCCAAGGAGGCCGAGCGGGAACCAAGGGGCCACGGCCACGGAAAGAGCCCAGGCACGGGAAAACAGCAGCCGGCCGGAATCCAAGGGGGCAAAAGCACAAAAAGCCTTGGTGGAATTCAAGGAGCCACCATGGGAAGACTGAACAAATAACTTGGGATTTCAAAAGCCCTTTTTGGAAACCCAAGAGACAACTTTAAGACATTAAAAACTGTAATAAAAATGCATTTAAATAAAAGATAAATATGAGCTAAAACTTAGCTAATAATGAGATATCTTTTGTTCCATTTAATGAACTAAAATCCAGCTCATAAATGAGCTAAAATTCCAACTCAAATAGTAGACTCAAGGGAAGCCAAAATTCAATTTATTTTGGACATGAGTTGACCCCCCCTTTGTCTACATCAGACTCCCCTTCTTGCGAATTCAGCTCATGATGAATATGAGCTAAATATGAGCTAAATATGTCCAAAATTCAACTTATTTTGGACATGAGTTCCATTTAAATAAAAGATAAATATGAGCTAAAACTTAGCTAATAATGAGCTATCTTTTAATTCCATTTAATGAACTAATATCCAGCTCATAAATGAGCTACAATTCCAACTGAAATAATAGACTCAAGGGAAGCCAAAATTCAACTTATTTTGGACATAAGTTGACCCCCCCCCCCCCCCCCCTCTTTGTCTACATCAGACTTCCATTCTTGCGAATTCAGCTCATGATGAATTATCTGATGATTCCCTTGAGGCGGTAAATACTGTGCATCCAGCTCTTTGAGTTTCTCGCCAAATCTTTTCAGAATTTTTTCCTGCTCCTCGAATTGCTGTTGTAGATATCTTTTTCACTTCTCGAATTTTTGATCACATAGGAACATGTGATACTGAAGCTTGTATAATTGATCTTGAAGCGGATCCGTTGAGTCACCTTCTATAGGAATCCATCTGTCCAATGGAAGTGGGACATCAGGATTATGTTGATCGCTTTCTTCCTTGAATGTAGCCTTATTTTTGGTATTTTCCATTTTTTCGATTGACTCAAAAAAGACTAAAAAATTACACGACTCAAAATACTCGAACTAAAAAACTTAAGACAAGACTAACGACACAACACGACTTACAAGACTCACACTTGACTTTGACAAACAAAATCAAAACTTGACAAACTTTACAAAATAAAATTTGACAAACTACAAATTGACAAACACAACCTAGGACTTCCTAACTTGCTCTGATACCAAATGATGCGATCAAAAAATACAGGGGACCCTATATTTTTTTATTACAGAAAATTGAAACGAAACGACACCGACAAAGCAAAGACGAGAAGAGGAAATAACAAACTCTTACATTTCAAATAAAACTAAAAAGAAGAAATTACAAAGACGACGACTTGCAAACTTAAAATTAAAAGACGACACCCTAAAGTTGCTGCACTTAGAGAAGAAAGATACAGGTGGAGTGGCACTTGCGGAGAGACGAAAGAGGTTAGAAGCCCAAGAAGAAAGGTTGGAAAGAGCCCGCAGGATTTCTGGAGGGGATGAGAAAGAAGGGTGGAAAGAGCCCGCAGGATTTCCAAAGCAAACCCGCAGGTTATAACTTTTCCAAAAATCACATTTTCATAATATCATACCTTCAAACATTACAAGTCCCCCATATTTATAGGTATGAAAGGGAATACAAAGAGACACTAACATTAATTATCACAAGAAACTAAGCACCATAAGCATAGGAATCCTTCCCCATGCTCACGGAAATCAACCCAAACCAGGAACCGAAGTGGAAACCACGGGAGCCAAGGAGGCCGAGCGGGAACTAAGGGGCTACGGCCACAAAAAGAGCCCAGTCACGGGAAACCAGCAGTCGGCCGGAATCCAAGTGGGCAAAAGCACAAAAAGCCATGGTGGAATTCAAGAAGCCACCATGGGAAGACTAAACAAATAACTTGGGATTCCAAAAGCCCTTTTTGGAAACCCAAGAGACAGCTTTAAGACATTAAAAAATGTAATAAAAATGCATTTAAATAAAAGATAAATATGAGCTAAAACTTAGCTAATAATGAGCTATCTTTTAGTTCCATTTAATGAACTAAAATCCAGCTCATAAATGAGCTAAAATTCCAACTCAAATAGTAGACTCAAGGGAAGCCAAAATTCAACTTATTTTGGACATGAGTTGACCCCCCCTTTGTCTACATCAGACTCCCCTTCTTGCAAATTCAGCTCATGATGAATTATCTGATGATTCCCTTGAGGCGGTAAATACTGCGCATCCAGCTCTTTTAGTTTCTCGCCAAATCTTTTCAGAATTTCTTCCTGCTCCTCGAATTGTTGTTGTAGATATCTTTTCCACTTCTCGAATTTTTGATCACATATGAACATGTGATACTGAAGCTTGTACAATCGATCTTGAAGCGGATCCGTTGAGTCACCTTCTGTAGGAATCCATCTGTCCAATGGAAGTGGGACATCAGGATTATGTTGATCGCTTTCTTCCTTGAATGTAGTCATATTTTTGGTATTTTCCATTTTTTTGACTGACTCAAAAAAGACTCAAAAACTACATGACTCAAAATACTCGAACTAAAAAACTTAAGACAAGACTAACGACACAACACGACTTACAAGACTCACACTTGACTTGACAAACAAAATCAAAACTTGACAAACTTAACAAAATAAAATTTGACAAACTACAAATTGACAAACACAACCTAGGACTTCCTAACTTGCTTTGATACCAAATGATGCGATCAAAAAATACAGGGGACCTTATATTTTTTTATCACAAAAAATTGAAACGAAACGACATCGACAAAGCAAAGACGAGAAGAGGAAAGAACAAACTCTTACATTTCAAATAAAACTAAAAAGAAGAAATTACAACGACGACGACTTGCAAACTTAAAATTAAAAGACGACACTCTAAAGTTGCTGCACTTAGAGAAGAAAGATACAGGTGGAGTGGCACTTGCGGAGAGACGAAAGAGGTTAGAAGCCCGAGAGGAAAGGTTGGAAAGAGCCCGCAGGATTTCCGGAGGGGATGAGAAAGAAGGGTGGAAATAGCCCGCAGGATTTCCAAAGCAAACCCGCAGGTTATAACTTTTCCAAAAATCACATTTTCCTAACATCATACTTTTAAACATTACAAGTCCCCCATATATATAGGTATGAAAGAGAATACAAAGAGACACTAACATTAATTATCACAAGAAACTAAGCACCATAAGCATAGGAATCCTTCCCCATGCTCACGGAAATCAACCCAAACCAGGAACCGAAGTGGCAGCCGCGGGAGCCAAGGAGGCCGAGCGGGAACCAAGGGGCCACGGCCACGGAAAGAGCCCAGGCCAGGGAAACCAGCAGCCAGGCTGAATCCAAAGGGGCAAAAGCACAAAAAGCCATGGTGGAATTCAAGGAGCCACCATGGGAAGACTAAACAAATAACTTGGGATTCCAAAAGCCCTTTTTGGAAACCCAAGAGACAACTTTAAGACATTAAAAACTGTATTAAAAATGCATTTAAATAAAAGATAAATATGAGCTAAAACTTAGCTAATAATGAGCTATCTTTTAGTTCCATTTAATGAACTAAAATCCAGCTCATAAATGAGCTAAAATTCCAACTCAAATAGTAGACTCAAGGGAAGCCAAAATTCAACTTATTTTGGACATGTGTTGGCCCCCCCTTTGTCTACATCAACATGACTCTGTCTATGAGTGGCTTAAAGACATGTGATTTATATTGAATCATAAACAATATGAGATTATGAGGTGTTAGCAACACGTAGACCTCATTTTTCTGACTTTGTTTTGTTCCAGTTGGAGCACCTTTGAGGAATCTAATTAATGTCTTATGTAATATTGAGTTCATTGGAATGCCTAATGATCTCCATCTGAAAATTTGTTGTCCTACTTATTATTACTGAACTAAGCTCCATCTGAAAACTTTTATTGCCCTTCTTATTATTACTTAATCTATCTCCATCTTAAAATTTGTATTGCTCTTTTAATATTTTGAACATATTTTTCTGAGTTTCATTTTAGTTTGTTGACTTATATTCTTTAATCAGGTACTGGTAGGTCAGCACTCAATCAAGACAGACATTTGGATCATGAGAGAGATTCTCTTGCAATTACAGCAGCAGATGCAGTTACACCTAATGGTATTCCTCCTTGGAATTGGAAAGATAACTCTGCAAATGGTAATGTAGTGATCTCTTCACATGCTTGAAATTTTTATTTTTCAGAAACAAGTGCTGCCAGTGTTTCTTTATGGCCTTTTCTGGCGATAGAAAAATTTTACCAGTTTTTAAACTTTGTGGGGATGCTTCAATGTGAAACGTTGTCATTTCTTGATTTCAGGAATAGTGTGTTAATTCTTTAACTTTCTTTGCTACAAGAATAGTATATTTTGCGTGTATATTCTTCTCCATCTTATCTTGTAGACAATATAATGTGCTACTGCACGGAAGCACTCCATACATCCTTTCGTTTGTTTGACTCGTGTATTGTTTATATGTTTATTCAGGTGAGGATAATCATTCATCCTATCTTGGAAGAGTTATTTTAGTTAAATTGGGGGAATACAATAGAAAGATAGGCATTGATGGCACTAGTGAGTCAATAAAGGAGGCAATTAAGGCTGCTTTTGGATTGAGGACAAGGAGGGCGTTCTGGCTGGAAGATGAAGATGAGGTGGTTCGTAGCCTTGACAGAGACATGCCCCTGGGTACCTATACCATTCATCTTGATGAAGGTATGGTTAAGATTCTTGTGTGCAAATAATTCTGCTATCCGTTCTGTTGGGATCTATTTTGTAGCTTTTCTTAGGGTTCATCCGAGTGGCATCTTAAGCTTGAGAGGCTTTTATTTATAGAAATCATAATAGTGTTTAAGTTTATGTAAACTTTATTTTGCTGCTACAGATTAAATTGGGCACTCCATTCACTTTACTGAAGGTGATGTTAAAGTGCATGAGCACATGTGGTTTCTCTTACGTCAGCCTTCCTCTATTTATACCCTGCAACCCAATCCCACTGATGGTGGCCATCTAGCTACATTTTGATCTTTTAATTTCATAAGCATAATTGATTTGTTTGTCATTTTTTTCACATCTCTTCATAATCTTATTCATGTTATTAGTGTTCCTTTGAGCCCTTCGGCCCTAAAAGTTCCATTAGGTTAGTAATTTTTTGGATTTAAGCCTGACAATATAAATAGCCACTGTCATTTGAAGCTCGGATTTGATGGATTAAAGTTTTTTTTTTGATGGCTTGAGAAATTTGGCCCGCCATGGTATATGTGATTCCTTCTTCTGATTGATTCAGAGAGCTGTGCTAGATAGCAGGTATTTTCCTTTTCTACCTCTCTTCACCATGATTTGACCCTTCTTGCTAGCCCGTCGCCATCACCCCTTGTGGGATTTTGATTATCTATACGAATTGCAAATTTATAAAAATGTGTACATTCATGCTTTGTCTACCAAGACTTTTGATTTCATGCTTTGATGTGTGCATTCACTAGTGATTTAATTTTCTATCATGAAAACACTATTGAGTTAGGAACACTTGCATATGGAGCCGATTGACGTATTGCCAAAGAATATCACTATCGAGTCATGCAAGTTTGAATTGCAATAGGCACATGGTTACTGTTTTCCTATCATTTGCTGCTTTATTTACAGTAATCAAAATAGGTGCTACCTGTAATAAATTTCAAATGAACAAACTTTACATTCTGGCAGATGAATATTCAACAAAAATCTAAACAAGCAACAGTTTGTCTTTATGATGACTTCAATTATAAACTGGCATTTTGACATGTAAATGTAGTTCTAGAAGTTTCCATATGCATAGAGTTTCCAAAAGAGTGCATTGGCATAACTATTTTTATGCCTTCTTATAATTTTTCATTTCCATGTGGAAGCATTATAGTCATGCTAATTTATTTTTAACAAAAAGTTGTTGTATGATTGCTGCAGAAAAAATATTGTTGATTTCTAGTTTTAGTTTCTACGAGTCATTGATTATTATTTCTTGCACTTATTGTAGATTTCATGAACAGAGTGGATAATACCTCATATACATATTCTTATTGCTAATAGAGTACTGTGGTTATTAAGTCTAACCCTTATGTATAATTTTGCATGATTTTATTGTACTCCTTGATACTTGAACTTGAGTTAAATGAATTGTGCTTTGATATTGCTACAAGGTTAATTACCATATCTGCATGGGCATGAAATTGTCATTAACATTGACTCACCGACACTTATACACACAAAAGTATGCACATGTTGACATTCATATATATATATATATATATATATATATATATATATATATATATATATATATATATATATATATATATAAACAAATGATAAAAAATGTTCACATTCATATATATAAACATACATGATGCAGAATGGATCAAGGTCACAAGTTACAAGCTAAAACTATAATGTCGGGAGAGAAACTTGATCTGTGTACATAGTCCCATGAAAAGCTTGAGGTTTACTAATTTATATGTGATGGAAAACAAATTAAATTGCACTTAAATGTTAGGTCGAAACAATTTGACTAACTGTAACAAGTATTTAATAATATTGAGAACTAATAGAGAATTAGTATAAGTTATGTTGCTTGAAGTTTGGCTTTTGGTACTACTATTTAGTGCTGTGCGGCATGAAATGAAATCATTGTTACTCTCACTAACAAGGATGAACATGTTTATAAGTTACGTTGTATAAGGTTGGGTAGGAATGGAGGAGATGCACTTGTAATATAGAATCTCAATCACATGCTTCTTTCACAATTCAAAGTCTGATACAACATGTATTGAAAAGGGCAAGGCATTAAAAATAGCATTATTAACGAAGCCTGAGAGTTGAGTCCTCACAGTAGTAATGCAAAGACTAGAGATAAGATCACAAAATTAATACAATTATTAAAAGATTCAGGCTAGGAATAAGCAAATCCAAGTTGTTGTTTTATTAAATCCATAGCACAGTCACAACCAAAGATAAAGAAAAGGAATGGAGATGTGATTGTGGCAGTAGATGAAATCATAAATAAGATTAGAAGTAGTGAGGTGAACGTGGTTCCATTGTCTCTTCTTCAAGCTTCTTACGAAATATACTGTTTTCAAATTTATGATGAAAGAAAATTTCATTAAGCAAAAGTAGTCCTTTGTCATGAGAGTGGGCCTGGAGTGATGATCAGATTGCCTTTATTATGATATATAGGCCGCATATTAGTCATAGAATCAATCTCCTTATAACTATGTACATGAACCCCTCCTTAAATTCTGCTTTGGTGGGAGCTTTAGGCATAAGGTATTCTCCTATTTAGTATTTCATTTACTAATTTAACCTCCTATTATAATTTGATGGAAAGTGGAAAAAAGAGATGAATGGCTAAAGGCTTGAGTTACATTCAAGGCATATTTATACACAGCGAATTAGATTATATTAGGAATCTATGTAATTTAGCACTACTAATAAATTCAATAATTTTAATGTTAAAAGAGAATTCTATAAGTATTTTCTACTAAATCCATGGCTTGTAGCTGTCCATCAACTTGCCAATCAATTTCCTGCTGAATTCATGGGCATCATTTTTCTTTCCTACAATTGATCATCGCGTCAACAAATATTTCATTGCCTATTGAATTCATGGGAAAGCAAAAGCGCAAAAATTTTTCAAAGTAAAATTCAAGATATTAAGATTTTGATTGTGTATGAAGAAGCTAGTGTTATGTGAGAAAATGGTACCTGGTGATATTAATAATGTTGCAAAGGATATGTTTGTAGCATCAAAAAGAAAAGCTCCTAATAGTAAAAATAGTTTGTTGTAAAATCAAGATATGCAAGAAAAGAGCAAAGATAAGAAGTTTTGTTATAAAAATTAGTTTAGAGATAAAAGCTAAAAAAATTGAGAAAGGCATAAAGAGGCTTGTAAGGAGTCTTAAGAAAGTAATATGTTATTTAAAATATTTAGCTTTTAATGATTTATATAATAGATTAGATATTAAGGAGGGTAAAAGATGTATATATAAGTTAGCCAAGTAAAGAGATAGGAGAAATAAGGATTTAGTTCAAGTGATGTGTATGAAAGATGAGGATCAAAATGTGCTTTTTATTAGAAGAGGATATTCAACAAAAGTTTGATAAGTTTTTCAATGAAGATTGTGAGAATACAATTGAATTTAATGTGATCTTAGCACCCTCAATGAAAATAGAGATTTTTGTTTTTATAGTTGTATTAGTAAAATTGAAGTTAGAGGGGCTTTAAAGAAAATGGAGCGTGGAAAAGATGTTTGAACTGATGATATTCCAATAGTGATGTGATACGTATGCATGGAAACAAGAACTGCTTGGGGATTTTAATATAAGATTATTAAAACTTTGCTAGTTATAGAATTAATGCTTACCAAAGTTAGGCTTTCAGAACTATCAAGTCGAAATTATGTAAGGCATGCAGTTACAACTAGATTAACGGGATGCTATCAATTTAACAACATAAAAATAAAGAGAGTAATGCTATGGCAAAAACAATAATCCACGGCTAACAAATAGAACTTTTCACCTTCGGTCCCTCACTCGCGCTCTTGACGGTGGGATTTTAACGGAGGAAGATTGAGAGCAAACCGGGCAATGCCACTAAGAGACAAATGATGCCCAAAGTCTAGTTCGTTGGGGAAGTAGCCGGCGACGGGGAATCCACGGGATGACGTGGTGGCTCCTTGGACGTCTGGATAGCAACGCATTCGTTCTCGAACCCTTGGACAGCAAGTAAAAAATCTGGGCCAGCAATTCCAGAAAGTTTTGGACGGAAACGGTGGCTTCTGAGGACGTTGGACAGCAAGAGTGCGGCTCTGGTTTTGCAGGACTGCAGTTTCCTAGCGTTAGGAGGGCTGGAACCGCAAAGGTCTTGGTTGGAAATTTCCGGACAGCTTGACTGAAATTTTATGGATAGCAAAATCTGGACAGGAATTTCTTGGACAGCAGGAAAATTCTTCCAATGGAGGCTCTGGACAGTAGCGTTGGGTTTTAGACAACTGGCCAGCAACCTTATAACTTAGAAAATCTGAGCAGCAACTATAGGAAGGCTTTGGACAGCAACAGGAGGATTCTTAGCAGCGAAACTGTTGATTTCTCTTTGCAGGAATTTCAGGACAGCAGGGTTGAACGTCCAGAAATTTGAGGCAGCAGGTTTGGAAATCTTCTGGACGGCGTGACAGCAGTAAGAAGCTTGCTGGAATTGTTGAACAATAGCTAGCATTTGAAGGCCAAAGACAGCAGAAACAGATTTTTCTTGGGCAGGATTTTTAGGTTTCCCTAATCAATTGGGTAGGGGAAGTTCAAATTTGAATTTTGAATGTAATGGATGGTGGGAGGGAAAAGTGATTAGAGAAAAAATTAATTGGATCCAAAATGAATGCCAATTAATGTTGATTGGAGAGGAATAAAGAGCTGGCCATTAGGGGAGCAAATCAGGGGATTGGTATTAATTAAATGTGGGCCCAAGCTCTTAATTGATGTAGGAGAATAAATCTTATTTTAAACTCAGATTTATGCAGAGTAATTGTTTACCTAATTGGGTTAGGAAATTAGGGAAAGATTTGACATCAAATCTAAATGGAATTTGAATTCAAATTCCCACTGATTTTGGATCAACCCAAATTAGGAAACTAATTGAATAGCAACAGTATTCGATTGAGGGCTGAATGGGGAGTAATTAATGCTTCCTCAATGAATTAGCTAATTAAGGAATAAGAATATCAAATCTCATCTAATTTAAATTTAAATTAGAATTAGATTCAAAAAGCTTTCCATAATTAGAAAAATCCAATAAGGTAAGTATAGAATGGAGTTTTGAATTTTGAAATTCAAAATTCATGGAGGCTTAGGAGAGGCCGGCGGCTAAAAGGTCCAAGGGACCGGCGGCTATGGGGTTTGGTGGCCGGCGGGTGGCTAGGGCTCGAGGAGGGCCGGTGGGGGGAATGTGGGGTTTTCGGTTTTGGGGAAGGAAGCAAGAGGTGGTCGAGGTATGAGGATGAATGGGTGGAGAGGGAATTCGATGCAAGAAGAAAAATAAAAGGACAAGAAAGATAAGAGAACCGCGAACCTTAGAATCCACCAAGATTGATGGGTATTGCTTTTGCCCCACTTGGGCCTCTCCTCTCACGAACTCACTAAGAGATCATCCAAAGAGAGAAAACTTAGAACTCACAAAGAGATCCATAAGCACAAACTGAAAATTTCATATTAATCATCATCTAGTACAATGCATGAGGCCTCCTATAAATAGACCAAAATAAAACGAAAACTAAAAGAGATAAATGCCTTCGGGGCTACAATATCAAATGACCACCCATAAGGGTAAAACAGTAAAAACTGAAAAAATAAAATAAACTACTACATAAAATGACTCAAAATAAAAACTCCTGATCGTGGCCGTCAATCTCCGGCGTCTCCGATGGTACACGTGTCGAAATCGCTGACGATGTCCTCATCATTCTCCCCAGGTGGGAGAAAACTCGACCCCGTCGAGTAATCATATATGGAGCTCTCGTACCACTCTAGTAAGTCGGGGTCTACTCGCTGCAGCTTGTCACGATCAACCCATGTGTTCTCCGTCTCCGATTTCCCTGTCCATTGAACTAGATACCTTTGTTGACCATCGTCTTTAGTAGAAATTTGAGTTCATCACTAAGTATTGTCTCAATCTTCTCTGTATTGGGTAAATTAGGCAATTTTTGGAGTGTAGTTAGGCTGCGGTTCTCACCAGGTGGGTTCACATAAGGCTCATTATTTTGTGGAATAGGAGGGTTACACTCTGGACCTTCAAAGGTTACAAGATCTTCGATGTTAACATAGGATTAATGTTAAAACATTCAGGAAGGTCTGACACATAAGCATTACTATTTAAATCTTTTTGCTGTTATTTGAACGGTCCAACGCTTCTAGCATATAACTTTATAACGGTCCCTTGTGGGAACCGCTCCGGACGAATCCGAACCAATACAAAATCTCTAATATCAAATTCTTTGAACTGTCTCTTAAGATCGGCAGTAAGTTTATAATTGGCATTGCTTTGGTTATTCTTTTTATTAATATCCTTCTGCAGTTCTTGAAGATGAGATGCAAATGTGGATGCAAGAGACTCGGTGTGCATGATGAATGACAAGAATCATGAGCTTACAAACTAAAGTTTTAAACATAGACAAATAAGGAAGACAACAGACTACAACACAACATACGAACTCACACAAACACGTAGCTATAACAGGTGGACGAGTCATAAAAGAGGGGTCTAAAGTGTTAGGTCTAAGGGAACTGGTATAGGGGGAGCAATGAAGACATCCTTAGCTAAAAGGGCATCTCCATAGGGCGTCTCAGCTCGGGTCACAGACAGTCTCCTAGCGACGGTAGGGTGATCTATCAAAGTCATCTAACTAGGAGGGAGAATATCCTTACTAGGGAAGGACAAGGATATCGAGGGCATAATGTAGGAATCAGGAATATGATAATACGATGGGTCATGACTTACTACCATAGTAGGATAGCCCAAAGAGTGACTAGCAGGTATGGGACTCAAGAGACTGGGTAGGGCTTCCCTAACAGAATTGGGCACAACAGTTAGAAATGTGACCTGAAAGTATGGGCTACGACTCTCTCTAACACTAAGGTCGGTGATATAAGTCCAATCAAGAGAGGTATACTCTGTCAAATGCACATCTAAAGGAGCAACTCCTAGAATAGATTCCAATAAGACAAGAGGATGTTTAGGGTTCAACTTAGGCTTAGAATCTTTCAGATTCAAATTACTATCTTCCAAGCTCATATTACTATCCTCAAAAGGATCAGGTTTGGTTATAACCCTAAGATCAATGAATCCGGGGTCACTTAAATCAAGATTTAATTTAGGTAGTAACTTCAATTTCCTCATTTCCAATTTGAAATTATCCACATTGCCATCAGAATTATTCAAAATTAAATCCAAATTATTCAGAGTTGTCTCAGTAATTAAATCAGAATCTTCCGATTTTAAGTTCAGTGTGTTCACGGTCAGGTCAGTTTCTTTCAAGATCATATTACTATCGTCCAGACAAACCTTATCCAAAGAAATATCCTTGATGAGACTAGGATCAGGGTGGACTAAGGTGTCGATGTTTAAAGGTTCCAACTTTCCTAGCTCAGGGTTCAAGTCATGCCGGGAGTCTGACTCAACCACTTGTGTTCCATCCTCAAAGAATTCTTCGTCATTAGTGACATCACTAGCATCCACGAAATGGATGCACTCAGTCTCAGGTTCAGGGAACCTCTTCTTCTTAATGTCTTCCTTTATTATAATCATACTTGTAGGGTCAAGGACTGGGGAGGCTAAAGGGTGACTGGGATGGTTAGAAGTAGGTCCACGTGGGGAGTCATAAGAGATTGATCTATCAGGAGACCCAATAGAGGGTCGACCATCAAGGTTAGGTGAAGGCCTACAGGGTGGGGCATCAACCCTGATGTTACTAAATGATGGGTGGTTTCGACTACTGTCCATGGTTTGTCCTTACAAACAAGGTAGGGGGATGCCCTAAATGACGGTCACTAGTAGAGGGTCGGTATTTCAAATTAAGTTCTCGTCTCATGTCTTTCCAAGTAAGGTACTCACCACGAGACTCTTTATGATCTTCCAATTTTATCCAAAATTGAAGAGCTCGACCTTTTAGGTGAGATTTAGCGATGCTAATCTGGTGGGATTCAAGGATATGACCTGATTCAAAATAGTCATCTAGTTGTCTCGCCCATTCCCTAAAGTAGTAAGGGTCCAAAGAACCATCAAAGGTAGGCAAACGATAAGGCGATTCTAAGTGAGGTCGTGGAGGCCTAGGCTCAGTTCTCGGGTGATAAGCTGAGCGGGGCCTGTAATTAGAGTGGGGATGGACAACGAGTTTTTCCGTCATAATTTTAGTCATATTGCCCACTAGGTTAACGATGTCATCTAAACTCTTTTGGAGTCTTATAGGGTCCATTGGGAAGCGTCAAGTGACACTCAATGATGATTGGGTGTAAGGGACGTCATTTAGACACTCCGTTAAGCTCACTTAGACTCCTACAAGGTGTAGAAAAAATATGGACAGCAAACCAAAACAGTTGGCAAAGAAGCCTAGGTGTTTAGGAAGAGTTTTGGGAGGGTTAAGGATAGAAGGGCAGCACCAACACTCTAAACTAAGCTCCTAATGGGTTCCAAAGGTTGCAGGAAATAATAGGGCAGCAAGCTAAAAGATGGACAAAGTTATCTAAGCTATTTGGGTGGACTATAGAGTGCGGACAGCAAGTGACTACTACCTAAAACTCGCCCAAAAGGTTACAAACAGGTGCAGAAATTAAGTGGACAGCAAGTGTAATCTAATGTCTAAGCGTCCTAGACGAATAAAGATGTTAAAGGGATGATGGCAGCGCTCAAACAAAATGATATGCACAAGTAAACTGAAAATTTTAGTGCAAATTTTTCTGGACAGCAAAAAGGAAAACAAAAGATAAGGCTATCTAAATGATGCTATGCATGAAAACCACTAAAGACAAATTAAAGAGAACTCCTAGGATGCATCTAGCACAAGTCAAGCATGCTAACCTGGCTCTGATACCAAGATGATATGATACGTATGCATGGAAACAAAAACTGCTTGGGGATTTTAATATAAGATTATTAAAACTTTGTTAGTTATAGAATTAATGCTTACCCAAGTTAGGCTTTCAGAACTATCAAGTCGAAATTATGTAAGGCATGCAGTTACAACTAGATTAACGGGATGCTATCAATTTAACAACATAAAAATAAAGAGAGTAATGCTATGGCAAAAATAATAATCCACGGCTAACAAATAGAACTTTTCACCTTCGGTCCCTCACTCGCGCTCTTGATGGTGGGATTTTAAAGGAGGAAGATTGAGAGCAAACTGGGCAATGCCACTAAGAGACAAATGGTGCCCAAAGTCTAGTTCGTTGGGGAAGTAGCTGGTGACGGGGAATCCACGGGATGACGTGGTGGCTCCTTGGACATCTGGATAGCAACGCATTCGTTCTCGAACCCCTGGACAACAAGTAAAAATTCTGGGCCAGCAATTTCATAAAGTTTTGGACGGAAACGGTGGCTTCTGAGGACGTTGGACAGCAAGAGTGCGGCTCTGGTTTTGCAGGACTGCAGTTTTCTAGCGTTAGGAGGGCTGGAACCGCAAAGGTCTTGGTTGGAAATTTCTGGATAGCAAGAACCTTGACTGGAATTTTCTGGATAGCAAAATCTGGATAGGAATTTCCTGGACAGCAGGAAAATTCTTCCAATGGAGGCTCTGGACAGTAGCGTTGGATTTTAGACAACTGGCCAGCAACCTTATAACTTAGAAAATCTAAGCAGCAACCATAGGAAGGCTTTGGACAGCAACAGGAGGATTCTTAGCAGCGAAACTGTTGATTTCTCTTTGCAGGAATTTCAGGACAGAAGGGTTGAACGTCCAGAAATTTGAGGCAGTAGGTTTGGAAATCTTTTGGACAGCGTGACAGCAGTAAGAGGCTTGCTGGAATTGTTGAACAACAGCTAGCATTTGAAGGCCAAAGACAGCAGGAACGGATTTTTCTTGGGCAGGATTTTTAGATTTCCCTAATCAATTGGGTAGGGGAAGTTCAAATTTGAATTTTGAATGTAATGGATGGTGGGAGGGAAAAGTGATTTGAGAAATAATTAATTGGATCCAAAATGAATGCCAATTAATGTTGATTGGAGAGGAATAAAGAGCCGGCCATTAGGGGAGCAAATCAGGGGATTGGTATTAATTAAATGTGGGCCCAAGCTCTTAATTGATGTAGGAGAATAAATCTGATTTTAAACTCAGATTTATGCAGAGTAATTGGTTACCTAATTGGGTTAGGAAATTAGGGAAAGATTTGACATCAAATCTAAATGGAATTTGAATTCAAATTCCCACTGATTTTGGATCAACCCAAATTAGGAAACTAATTGAATAGCAACAATATTCGATTGAGGGATGAATGGGGGGTAATTAATGCTTCCTCAATGAATTAGCTAATTAAGGAATAAGAATATCAAATCTCATCTAATTTAAATTTAAATTAGAATTAGATTCAAAAAACTTTCCATAATTAGAAAAATCCAATAAGGTAAGTATAGAATGGGGTTTTGAATTTTGAAATTCAAAATTCATGGAGGCTTAGGAGAGGCCGGCGGCTATGGTGTTTGGTGGCCGACGGGTGGCTAGGGCTCGAGGAGGGCCAGTGGGGGGAATGTGGGGTTTTCGGTTTTGGGGAAGGAGCAAGAGGTGGTCGGGGTATGAGGATGAATGGGTGGAGAGGAAATTCGATGCAAGAAGAAAAATAAAAGGACAAGAAAGATAAGAGAACCGCGAACCTTGGAATCCACCAAGATTGACGGGTATTGCTTTTGCCCCACTTGGGCCTCTCCTCTCACGAACTCACTAAGAGATCATCCAAAGAGAGAAAACTTAGAACTCACAAAGAGATCCATAAGCACAAACTGAAAATTTCATATTAATCATCATCTAGTACAATGCATGAGGCCTCCTATAAATAAGCCAAAATAAAACGAAAACTAAAAGACATAAATGCCCTCAGGGCTACAATATCAAATGACCACCCATAAGGGTAAAATAGTAAAAACTGAAAAAAATAAAATAAACTACTACATAAAATGACTCAAAATAAAAACTCCTGATCGTGGCCGTCGATCTCTGGCGTCTCCGATGGTACACGTGTCGAAATCGCTGACGATGTCCTCATCAAATAGAGGTGTGAAAATGTTTAGGAGATGAAGGAATTTCTTGGTTTACAAAGCTTTTCAATATTATTTTGAATACTAAAAATAGGCCAGGAGAGTGAGAAAGAGTTTTGATTCTTACTTTTAAAAATAAAGGTGATGCATAAGAGTGTGCGAATTATAGAGGAATTAAGTTAATGTGTCATATATTAAAACTATGGCAAAAAGTTATTGAGCATCAGTTACGTCGTGATACTAATGCTTCTTAAAATAAATTTGGATTCATGCTGTGGAGGTCTACTATGGAAGCTATATATTTATTGAGAGGTTTGTTTGAAAAGTATAGAGAGAATGAGGATCTATATATGATATTTATTGATTTAGAGAAAACATATGATAAATTTTCAAGAGAAGTGTTTTGGAGAGTTCTAGAAAAGAAAATTGTTAATAATGCATATATTCTCTCTCTCTCTCTCTCTCTCTCTCTCTCTCTCTCTCTCTCTCTCTCTCTCTCTCTCTCTCTCTCTCTCTCTCTCTCACACACACACACACAAGAATGGGACGCTTGTCATGTCTTTTTTTAGTTGCTTGAAAGCCTGTGTTATTGCTTTCCTCCAATTGAAATTGTCCATCTTCAGCTGCTACATCTCTATTTTCTTGTTCCTTAGTAGGCATATCGCATCCACAGCAGCTAGGGGTGCAAACGAGTCGAGCTCAAGTCAGGAGGTATTTGAGTCGAGCTCAATTGTCAAATACAGTGCTCGAACTCGAACTCGAGTCGAGCTCAAAAGTTGAGCTCGAGCTCGACTCGTTCTACTATAAACGAGTTTGAGCCGCTCGTTGAGCTCGTCGAGCCTCCCATATGGTCTGGTTCGCCTTCTGAAATCTGAACTCATCGAGCCTCCGGCGTTGTCTTTTAAAAATGCAACGAGAGAGAGAGAGAGAGAGAGAGAGAGAGAGAGAGAGAGAGAGAGAGAGAGAGAGAGAGAGAGAGAGAGAGAGAGAGAGTATTGTGGAGAATAAAGTGTTTG
Organism: Dendrobium huoshanense; assembly: GCA_016618105.1. Lineage (NCBI taxonomy): Eukaryota > Viridiplantae > Streptophyta > Magnoliopsida > Asparagales > Orchidaceae > Dendrobium > Dendrobium huoshanense. Next base: position 46,962,770 of record CM028342.1, read on the forward strand.
CATTTATTATTTAGCAGGTTATTTAAATGAACATTTCACTTCAGCTGAGAGATTGGACCGTTGAGTCTGTCAGATTGGACCACTTTAACTTTGAAAATTGAAATACATGCGTGGGATTTGAGAATGAAATACACGCCGCGGGAACTTTAAACTATATTAGGATTTATATAAAACATTTATTATTATTAACTTCAAAATATTTTGAACTTAATAATTTCGAGCCGGCTCGCGAGTCGAGTCTCATCAAGCTCGAACTCGAGCTCGAGCTCGACTCGTGAGCTCGATAAGCTCGGCTCGCGAGTCCATAAACGAGTCGAGCTTGAGCCGGCTCGGCTCACTTGCACCCATAGCAGCATCATTAAACATGTATTGAAGCAAATGCTTATCATCTCTCATTGATCGCAATTGATTCAACTGGCCACGAATAGTGAATGCTTGCTCTCATTCCTCAGCCTCTAAAAGCTGAGAAGCCATTGTTGCTAGAGCTTTTGATGGCATGCTTACCAGGTCATCAAGTGATGCTAGCATTTCTAATCTCGCGTTTGGTGACATATTTGATACTCGAGAGTGTCCATTCTTTCTTTTTGGAGGACTAAGCTCCCCAGAAATTGCTTCTTGTTTGAACTTTGTAATCTCTTATCTCGTACTTGGATTTCCTTCTCATACTTAATGTGAATTTCATGTACATTCACCATGATCTCAAGCTCGTGATTTAATCATCATTTAAAAGACTTCTCATTCATTTGACTCTCTTCTGGACTCCCATTTGACATAACAGAATTTTCTTTTGCAGATGATTTCTGAGCTTCTAGCAACTCTTTCATCTTTTTGGTGGCCATGGTAGCCTCTTCTGTCTTTCTCTGAAGAACCATTTTGTCTCTGATTCATAGCTTGAAGTTTATGTCGTTCATACTCGTTTCTTCTACCTTAACTGCAGGAGTTCCTTTTCTCGATACACCTTCCACTGCCGAAATTTGTTCATTCTCTTCCTTTACTCTATGTTGCAATTGCACCATTTGGGCCTTAATTGTTTGAATTTCTTATTTGCTTTTGCTTTACAAGTTGGACCTAGTTCTCTTTTCTTTTTAAGATCCATTATCTGAGCTTCAAGAGATTTTAACTTTTGTGAGTGTGGAAACTTGTGTAAATATCCACCAGCAAGGCTTTCAACTTTGGCCAATGACCGATCCCTTTGTAGCTGAACATATTTTTTTTCATCCTCAAGTTCTGTAAGTTTCTTTCCAAAATGCTGTTTGAGAGCAATTTTTCAAAACTTCCAAACAACATCTGACGCATTCTGCTCCAAACGTTTATTTAACTCGTTCAATTCCTTGCCAATTGTAACCTGCAACATCGTATGTTCCCATTGTTTGACCGCCTCTTCATCAACCTCCTTATAGTTATCACTCTTAGGCTTTTAGCCATTTGTTAGTCAACTGACTCTGTACTTAGGCTTCTCTTCAGCCCTTCCATTTTTCCCAAACCGTTAGTATATTTTTGGCTCTCAGCTGTAAAGTTCTCTGATAGAGAGAACCTGCTGCGATATTCATCAAGTTCCTGACCAAGATCTTCATTGATTGTTGCAAGCCAAGAAATTCTCTCCTTGAGGGTCCGAACTTCATCAGTAGATGCCTCTTTACCACGAGTACATAGTAGTTCCATTTGCAAGTACTCCAGTTGTTGTTGCGCCCTACATCTCATTTGACATTAGATTCCTATTAATAATTGGCTTGTTTTGAATTTTTCGAGCACGATTAGCATATTTAAGGGTGTTAAGAGTTTCATCGGCATTGATATCTGTCTGATGGACTGATGCAAGTTATCATAACAGTCCTGCTATTTCCCCCCAGTGAATCCTGCAAAAGCCTAGTAAGTTTGTTGTCCCGGTAAGGAACATGATCACCATCTTTCCTCTTTTTCTCATCTCCAAGTGCACTTATTACATTGCCTAGGGCTAGAAGCCCTTTGTTCATATGAGCACCTTCCTTAAATCACAGTCCATCATAACTTGTTTGCTTGGCCCGTTCTGATCCATCAAGATCAACAGGATGGAGCTTTGCAAATAGACAATCCTTAGTCATATCCTCAACTGGTATGCTGTCTACACAAACCATTTGATTTGGTTTATGGATTTTCTCCAATGTTATGGTGAAGATGGCATGGGAACGACTTGATTGGTTATTCATGTTCATACTTCCAGTTGCACGATTAATAGAGCTCTATTCAAGACAGGCAACCATTTCCTTTTTAGTTTGAACATCAACTTTATTAGACCCAGCAAGTGTTATGACTCCCTTTGAACCCTCTTGGATTTGTATCAGGGGTTTCCCAAGTATAGCAATCTTACCTATATGTACATTTTCGTGTTCACTTTTTCCTGCAGATCCAGGATCCAACAAATCCTTTCACTTCTTCCAAAACCTCAATGAAGGAGATTTGCTCATGTAATTTAGCATAATATTTGAGGTTCTTAGCCTTTTGGAATACTGCATTCATAGCTTGGTGGATTATGCCAGTTTGACATCCATCTTTGCATTTAGTTCCCATGGTGTATAATTTCCCAGAACTATCTGACCATAAGCGAGGATTGTATCATTGTATTGTTGGAATAAGTTGTGAACGAGTGGAGCAACAAGTTCTTTGAACATCGCAGCATGTGGAGAACCAGTACTACCATATACGTGATCAAAAGTAAAAGAATGAGAGCCAATTTGTATCTTGTCATCAATCATTCACACCTTCAACTTTCTCACCCTAAGATTGCCACAACCCCAATGGTTTTTTCCCTCCCTAGTGTAGCGGTTGTCGTGATCCCTCCATGTTTTCCCCATGCATCAAAATTGGGAATCCCACCTTTCTTCCACCCTTTTTGCATGATCCGATCCCTATGGCTCCACTCGAACCCTCCATTTTCAATCACCCACTGCTCATGCCCGAACTTCCTTCCATAGTTATTGGCCCCACCACCTCCACCACAAAATTTTCTCATTGTCCCCCCATCCGGAAACTCTGATCCACCCTTTATCGGTGCTCGAAGAGGTAGCTCTTGATGAAAGAAACTCTACTCATCGAACTCCTTCCATTTGATCTCCTTTTTCTTAGATTTCGCCAAGGGAATTTCGGTCAAATCTTGGTTAAGGTTAGCAATCAAAACCGCCAATAGAGTTTTGAATTGCACCTCTATGAGCTTCCTCATCATCCTTATATTATGGTTTCCCCCATTTCCCTGTCTGGTCTATGATGCTCTCGTCTCCAATGTTGTCGGTTGGTTGTGAAGTTTCATTATTTTCCTCATGTCCTTTAGGTTAGAAAGCCTTCCTCCCATGGATGAAAATCATTCCTCAACTTGAGATTTGAGTTGGCCAACTTCTCCTAGTTATCTTTCATAATATCCACTTTCTTAGATGTCATAGGTTCCAAAAAAAGTGCTCTAATACCAATTTGATAGTAATATGATCTCCTCACAGCAAAAACAATAATAACAAAGAGAAAACATAGTGGAAATCAACGAAAAAGATTTTTTTTCAACATAATAAACCAAGATACAAGTTGATATACTACTCGAGAGATAGATTGGCTCTCCACAAACTCTAGGCATTGTTAGGAACTCACACCAAAAGATGACAAATAAACTCACCATATATAATCCTAAAATCCTAGACAAACTCCCTCTTAAATGGCCCTAACATTCTATAAACATAATTAAAACCTTCCTAAAAGCATAAATATAATTAGAAGACCTTCCTAAACAATTAAAACCTTCCCAAATAGTATAAACACAATTAGGAAACCTTCCTAAACAATCAAAATCTTCCCAAACAGCATAAACACAATTAGGAAACCTTCCTAAACAATTAAATCATTCCCAAAGAACATAAACACAATTTGGAAACCTTCCTAATAGCTCCTCATTGATGCCGCCTCCTTATATAATGAATCATATCTCCGCTGAGCCCCACAATGTGACCACCCCCCGGCGTACCACATTTTAGTTGAGATTTTGAGGGTTTTAAGTGTTAATATTTTATAAATGTGTGCACGTGGTGATGACTATGAAATGATAACGAGTGCACAACAAGTTGACAAGGTTGAATGCATAAAAATTCTTATTTTTTTTTTTGTTTTTTTCCCTTTCTTTTTTCCTTTTTTTCTTTTTTCTTTAAAGAGAAGGGAGAGAGGGAAAGGGAGAAAATTTGAGGAAAGAAATAGATAGAGAAAGAGACAGATAGATGGATATAAAGAGAAAGTGGGGCGTGAGAGAGTGAGATAGAGAGAAAGTGTGAGGGAGAGAAGTACATAGATAGAAAGAGAGAGGGAAAGAGGAAGAGAGAGAGGGAGAGAGAGAGAGAGAGACAAGGTGGCGTGTTTGGAAAATGGAAACACCAACGAACCAGAGTCTTGACTCTCTCTATTTGCCTGCACGCGACTGGCAATGTCGATGTCTTTCACAAGAGAAATCATTTAAATTCTATATACTTCCTATCAAACAACTTCTAAAAAGATTACTGAAAGATTTCCACAATCATTCTTGGTGTGCTAAATTTTCTTTCTTAATAATGACTTAATTGCTACTGGGGAGTCAATCTCGGTGCGTTTGAATCTATTTATGGGAACAAAAGAAGTTGATGTTTGAACAGAGAAAAATTGTTAGAATCAACTATTGAAAGGCAGCATATAGTCAGTTATGCATGTAAAATGTACTCTTATTGCATCATCCATAGATTTTCCTGGAACTTTTTCTGACTGCTGTCATTGTTTAGGAGTGACTGTCAAATTCTGTGTGTATGATGACAGCAATCGGTTATCAGTCCGTACAGAAGAAAAGACACTCTACACGCAAGAAGATTTCAATGAATTTCTAACCCGGCGCTGCTGGACTAGCCTTAGAGAGATCAACTCGTTGAGAACTGCAGATACGTTGGATGATCTTCAACCTGGAGCTGTATATCAAGGGCTGCCTGTTACAAGAGCAATCTGACTGGGGACGGCATGATCAGCCTGATCTTTGACTAATCAAAAACCAAAAAAGAATTGGTTATGCTCCTGATAATTTTGTAGCAATGTTCAGGTTCTTTGAGAGCTGAAATGATCTTATTTCCAGCAAGCAGCAGTGCTTCTGGAATCTGCAATGTTCGAAATACAGTCAAGCTTCATATCATCCTGTTAAGTCAATATGTGTATGCTCCCAGTTGGCACTACGGGAGAGGTATAAGTTTATTTAAAACAGTGTAAATAAATTTTCTGGATGATATTTTTGACTGTATATGTTCTACCCCAGTACTGCTTTATGGGTTGTGATATAGAAGAAATCAAGGTAAATCTTTCAACTATTTTTCAAGATTAAGCTACGAAGAAATTATAAACTCGGTGCAACTGCATTGTAGATTAATATTATGACTATTCTGCAAGTCCATTGTGTTTGCTGGCAAGGTTTGAATTCAGCAGTTGTATCTGGATGGTGAATGTCCACAATCTGGGCTTTATTTAATAGCTTCTCGAGTCTGCAATATCAATGTATTATATAAGGCCATCCTTGTCTGTGCTTAGGCAATATGTTTGATTTACTTGATATGCAAACTGACTGATTCGCTGGGTCATTTATGGTATTTACTTCAACTGGTTGACCATTGCTTCAGGAATAAATTTCCTTCTTATTTACTCGTGGCTTGACTTACTACCTTGGATGAAGCTGTTTCCTTGGCAAGTTCCTTCATTTTCTGGAGAATTCAGTGTTACTTCTAAGAGTTTTTCAAATTATTATATGCAGAAAGAGGGATGTTTTTTTTCTCCTTATTCAAGAAGAATTATCATTCTACTTTTAATGTTAATTCAATTCTCTCTCTTATTTGGACGAAGCATCCAACTTTTTCTGGCCATAATAGATGCTATGCTTGCATCTCCCTTGAGCTAATTAGTTATGCACATCTTGTATGATTTTAATTTATGATGTGAAAGTACTTATTTGACAAACCTTGCAGATTAAAATCAAAACACTGAACTGCTGTTAAGGCTATCGTGGAAATTCTGCCCAGGAGAATAGGCCATACGGGAAAAAAAATTCTTTGATTGCACCTATTACTGCTTGTCATCACAGCCTGTTTGTTATGCTTTATATTTTCTCTATGCCTCTCTGCCCAGCAAAGCAGATCATTACAGAAAGTCTTCGAATGCTCCTATAGCTACTAACTAGATCATCCTTACATGTTTGTTCTATTGCCATGAGATCAAACATGCCAAAGCTGATGGTCGCCTCCCCCATATATTTATTACAATGGTTCTAACTGTACACATCAAAGATGAAAATGGTCGCCTGGATATAACTCATCGTGTTAATTGGAGAATTTTCAAACTATGGCAACTAGTTTCTATCCCTTTTGAAATGCTTGTTTAGTCTAGATGACCAGAAACACAATATTTATGTAATCTGCAGTGCAGTTGCACCGAGTTTTAGTTTATAATTTCTTCGCAGTTTGATCATGGAAAAGATCGAGTAATTTTGTACTGTTGGCTTAGTGGCTAGAGGTTAAAGGGTTTATCTAAATGTAAACGGATAAAGTTTTGATTATAAAATAATTTAAGAATAACTAATCCAGTCAAACTGTTTATGACACAACTGATGCTTTAATCTGAATTAACAATTCACAGTGACATCTCAAATAATGCACATTCCATCCTCTATCGCTCAGCCTATTTATGAAGCTAGTGAGAAACAATTCTATCTATCCTGTGTGTCAGCATTAAACAAATAGAGTCACCATCACCTCATTAGACAAAAAATTCACATATTTATTGTGAACGAACAATTCTCAGCAACTTATCTCAAGCATTACACATTCCATCCTCCATCCCCATCCTATTCATGAAGCTAGTAAGAAACCATTGTATCTACCTTGTGTGTCGGCATTAAACAAATAGAGTCATAATTACCTCATTAGACAAAACCCTTGTATCTATGTTGTGTGTTAGCATTAAACAAATAGTCACAGAAATTGCTTTCTAGTTGTTGGATCCAAATTTAGTTGTGGATGATACTTGAATTTACTAACAAGCTAACTCAGAGAGAGAGAGAGAGAGAGAGAGAGAGAGAGAGAGAGAGAGAGAGAGAGAGAGAGAGAGAGAGAGAGAGAGAGAGAGAGAGAGAGAGAGAGAGAGAGAGAGAGAGAGAGAGAGAGAGAGAGAGAGAGAGAAATTGCTCACTAGTTTGTTAGATCCAATTTTTTTTTATGGGCGATGCCTGACTTTATTAGCAAGCAGGCTCTTAGAATATGACCTGAAAATTTATGTAAGAGAGAGAATAGTTCACTAGCTTAAATATCTATAGCACTAGTGCTAATAGGTATTGAAGTTGTGAAAAAAATTTGAAGTGATCCTTTTCACCATTTATTCATAGGGATATGAGAGAGAGAGAGAGAGAGAGAGAGAGAGAGAAAAGAATGGCTATATTTATAAATGAATAAAAAATATATAAACTCAAATGCTCTATAGAATGTCTTAGACATGTGTCATAGTTTGGCTGGTTGTGGGGGAGGTTGCCTTGAACTTGACTTGTTTGCCTTTAGGTTAGCTTAGTATTGTTGAGTGTGTAAAGGCGAGTAGTTGCAAGTGAGTCTGCTGACAAGTTTTAGATAGAGAAAATCGAGTTTGGTTCCCTGTAGTCATTGGTGGCTCGTGCTAGAGCTTTGTCATCTTGAAAAGAGACGTGAGTGAACTTGGGTTGTGGGTTGGATAAGTTGCATAACGGGTTAACTATGATAAGGTGATTAAAGGGTCTCTTAATTAAGTTCCTTCCCTATAGTTGAAGTGGCGAGTGAGATCAACGACCTCACTCCCCCTTGTACCATGGTGGATGGCGAGCAACATCGACATTGAGTTCCCTCTGGAGACGATTAGCGAGCTAGATGGCCTACGAGGATTTTTTACTGTCTATATGGGAGGTGACTCCCTACTAAGTTCTTTACATAGTTGGATGTCATAATATTTCGAGCTCTTATATGGGTTCACAAGGGGCAAGCTCATCTTCCATGACTCACCCACTACTTGCTAAGTACTTATGAAGATATATGCAAGTATACATTTAGTTTTTTGATTCACTTGACCCTTTAGAGGATGAGTGATGAAAAGGAAAAGTGAATTACTAATGAGCATTAAGAAGGCTACCTAATTATTATTGGAGAATTAATATAGAGTTACTTCCCTATTTATAATAATCTTTGTAGTTGTGTTGATTCTTGCATAATGCCTGTGATGTCATAATGCCACCCATATTCAACTTCTATAAGAAGTAGTTCCATGTTGAAATTCTCGACTCCTTTAAGTAATTGAAGAGAACTAGATAGATATGTGAGTGCTATGAAATGGAACGTACTGAATTAACCTTATTCAATATCAAACAGATAAAGAAGGTGGCCTTTCACCTTGGAATAAATGACAAGGCAGAAATGAGGGCGAGCAAACCCTCGTTGAGGACAAAGGCCAAAGGATGTGTCAAAACCATGTAATGGTCTATTGAACCTATTATCTCTCCCCTTATGAAGAGAGTGAAAATTTGAGCCTTTGTGTCAAATTTGACTACAGCTTTGTTATCTAAGAAACCTGGGGATGCGGTAAGGCCTTTGATTATGGACCTATCCTATGGCTCTGAGGACCTATCATTGAATTTGAGGATGATGAGGAGAGCTCCCTCGATGCTCCCAGTTAAGGCTACACACACTAAAGATGTGGGGTTCTATTGAGGTCACGGAAGCCTCCCTTAGAGCTAAGCAGGCACCTCTAACAAGTGAAGGTAAGAGGCAAAAACTATCTTAGATATTTGAAGTGAGTTTTATCATGTGAACATGGGTCTTTTGAGAATGAGCATGTGATTTTCATCTCCTCAAGCTAGATAATGGGGCATCTACCAAGTGAGTTTGAGGCCCTATATTTGACATAGTGGCTGCCTAGGCTATATATATATACAAAGATGGCCATATTGGATGATAGGCTTCTTAAGGTTCCTCCAAGTTTGTTTGATAAAGACTTTTTTTTTATCCCTAATTTTGACCATAGGGGTGCTTCCTTCATGCAAAGCTTAAGATGTAGAGCACTCAATAGTAGTGGATCATACTATAGTGGTCAAGTATATTGAAGAGTCAATTGTTCAGAAACGGGGGCACCCACCGAGGAGTAGAAGGATCCCACCCCTTAGGGAAAGGTGGTGCTTTTTTTTTTCAAGGATAGGTGGTGCTTGGGAAGCCTCTATACTCATTATCTATGGGCCCTTCTGGCACTGAAATCCCTTCTCACGATAACATCCCTTCTAAGGGTCCAATTAACTTGGAAATGTGAGCAATGGCGAGATGGCATTCTCAAAAAATTGATAAACCTATTGTGGATAATGGGTGACGTAAACAATGCCTTGAGAGGTGTTGCTCTTGTGATGAGTTCCCATTCAAGAAGAACCTCATGGATATGAAGGTTGAGGTGGTGTAGACTCATAAACTTATGAAGGGGAGTTTGTTTATAGAGGGAGGATGGCTCTTCCTAGGGTTTTTAGAGAGTTTTCTGCCATTTGAGATAGCGAGGGACCTAGTATGTAGAATTTCTTCTGATGGAAAGTAGTCTCACATCTCTTTTCGTTTCATTGTAATGTTTTTTATGTGTGTTGAGTATGATGTTATATCAATAAAATTTTTGTATTCAGGTGAATGCTTTGCTTTAATTATATTTTTTCTCTTTTTAATGCAAGTACTTTATTTATGACATTTCAAAGAGTATAATGTTTATTATATTTTGATGAGTACCTTATTTATAACATCATAGCTAGTTCTCTAATTATGACAATGAGTCAATGTGTGTACTCTAAATAGAAAGCAGAACACTTAAAAGAAATTTTAATAACTTTAATTTTTCACTTGTCTATGGTGAGTTAATTACTATTATGGCGACGAGTTCATTACTTATTCATGGAATGGCAACTTGAGGCTATTTATTAGCTTCACTATGAATGGCACTCCCGAAGATGTGTATAGCGAGCAACCCATATGTATGTGCTAGGTCAACATTGACGACTACTTGTCAGAGCGAATGAGTAGGGAGCCACCAAAATCACAAGTAATAATGAAATGGGTATGGATGAGATCTACACATTTAATACAAATTTAATTTATGCTTTAATATTTGTGCATCTCTTATTCTCTATTAATCCCCCGGTTGGGATTACATAGGTTCAAGTTCTATATTAAATTCCCTTTGATATCCCTAATCTCTACCACAATCACTCATAAATTACCAAGGTAGTTCTTCATAAATACATTGTTGCCTTTATAGCCATCAAGTTCTTGTATACATCCATGGTGCTTGTTAATTTCTCTAATCACATCTTGCGTGCATACTATTTCATCATAATTGAGGGAGTTAGCTTATAGTGCTACTTTCCTTTGTATGAAGTCATCATTTCCTTTATTGGGTATCACCTTATGAAAGATTTTTTAATCTTTGTGGGGCACCTAGGCTTGTCAACGATAAAGGACTTACATCATGGATCTCATCGCAATGAGAGAAGTTGGCTTATATGGCTTGGTTGGTTGATGTGAGAGCTCAATAGTCCAATATTGGTAATGTGTAACTATAATTCATGGTGTGAGTTAAGTGTAGTTTCTTCCACTTGAGAACATTATTTGATAATTGAGAGCTATTTTTTGTCATCATTTAGGGATGATTAGATGTCTTGTTTTACTCTTTATTCTTTTTTTTTTCTTTCTTCCTCTCTCTTCTCTTTCTTCATTTTTTTTTATTGTGGCATAAAATGCTAGCATGTTAAGCTTATTATGTTATTTGAGCATAACTCACCAAAGTGACTTGATAGGGGATAAGTAGGAGACTGCTTGAGTAAATACTTTCCTTTTCTTGATGCTTTGGCTCTCATGTAGGTCTTTTTGCTTAGGGGGGATATGCTCTCTTATAGTGAATAGTATGAGCCATTCTTTTACTTGAGCATAAATAAGAGCACAGGAGTTTCACATCTCAATTAGTAATCCATTATTATTATAGGGATGAGTAGCTTGGGCTAGCGAGCCTCATTCCAATTAGTATACACTTGTCAAGGACTATGAGTGAACTAAATTATAGTTTGACAAATGGGAGCATACTCCTCAAACTTTATAGCATAACTTTCTAATACAAGTCCCTTGAGTGTTCTGGTAGGGAGAGTACACTTGATTTGCGAGATCAATATTTAGTTTTAGGGGTTATGTGTGTTCCCTAAGCATTATTTATTTTGAGAGGCAAGTTCCCCAAGCTCAAATTAATTAGTCATGGATTCATTGTTATGAACTCCCCTATATTAGAACTACCACATTCAAAAATTATAAAAGACATGGAATGAAAAAAAATTCTATTTTAGGGGGAGATTTTATATGAAGAGGAGAGATTCTCTCTTGTATAAAAATTCCAAGTCATCATCACTCCATGTTCTTGGAACATCCTTTTTTGAGTGTGTTTGTACTTGGTATTCTCCAAGGAAAACTTACTTTCTAATGATGTATGAGCCTTCCCACATCGATCCTAGTTTATCATGAATAGATTGACAAGTAGCAGCATCCATCCTTTTGAGAATTAGTTTACTTTTGTGGAATTCCTTCTCATTTATGTGCTAGTTGTAGTACTAGGCATTTCTTATATTTAGTTCTCCATGTTTGAGGGTGACTTGTACTTTAAGCTTTTCTAAGAGGTCGACATCCATCTCTAAGCCTTCATGGTTCTTCACTTCCCACTTACTAAACACCTTGTTCATAGTTAGTAGTGAAAACCACTTGCTAGTCATGAAATTCAAGCTCCATTTGGAGTAGTGTTTAGGTTCCATAGGAGAGTAAGAATGATGTTTTTTTATTTGCTAAGGAGGTGGATATTCTTAATGCTCATATGATATAGGGATATCTCCTTCCACCTTATTCTTATGAAGGTTTATGATTTGATTATTTACTACTTTGACTTTCCCATTAGTCTATGGATAATGAATTGAGAAAAATTTGAGGTGAATGTCATATGATTGACAAACATCTCTGAGGCTCTTATCAATGTATTGAGGCCCATTATCAAAGATGATTTTGATAGGTAAAGTATGGATAAAAATTGTAGTAATCCATAGAAAGTTTCTAATAATGATAGAGGTTCATTTGGTGAGTATTTTGGCTTTTATCAACTTAGTGAAATGGTCGATTATAATTAGTATGAACATCCTTTACCTAGTAGAAGGTGGGAATGACCTTGGGAGATCCATTCCCTAAAGGAAGAATGGTCATAAGTTGTCCATAACTTGGAGCTTTTGAGTGGCTAAATCTATATAAGAAAAATTTTCTAGCACTAGGGGCACCTACTTAGGAATATTTCTCAACATACTTCCTTGGGATCTACTAGAAGTATCCCTACCTCAAAATTTTATTTGCAAGTACCCTTCCTTCTTACTGACTACCACACACACCCAAATGTACTTCCTTGAGCACAATCTCCTTTTCATCCTCCTTAATACATCTTAGATTGAGAGAGGTAGGTCACTAATATCCTAAAAAACTCACCTATAATTACATGATGCATATTTATCTTCAATTTAAATAATTCATGGTCATTAACCTTGATGATTATTGCTCATGTACTCAAATACTCTAGGATATGGTCTATATAACTCTTTGGACGACTACCTTCCAATTGCATATCCTATTCTTTTTCAATTGTTGGCCTCATTATCTTCATACTTGGTCGCCTTTATGGGTTTTCCTGCTTTGAGAGGAGGCCATCAAGCTAATTCTAATCCTTAGATATTTGAATTTCTTTGAAGTATGTCACCTTATTGATCTTTTGCTTTTATATTGAAGAGGTATTTCAATAGCATTTCATCCCACGTTGTACTTAATATTTGTTGACCTCATTTTCTTCAAGGGTTAAATCCTTCTTCCTCTCACCCCTCCTTAGCACATAGGTCCTCTAAGCCTAGACTAGACCCAACACCTAAGAACTTGGAGGCAACCTAATGACCTAGCTGGAAATTACACCTAGGCCATAGGAGGTCACTTAAAGACCTTAATAGGTCCCATCCCATACTCCCTTTGTTGATTTTTTTTTCTGGTGGATAAGGATGGGTCATATTTTGTGTCACCTTTGAACTGAGAGCTTGTGGAGAAAAGGTAATGAAGTCTGAGTATGAAAAAAAATAGAGAAGATGAGCCAGAGTGAGGGAGTATAGATATAGAAAAAGCCTTTAGTATTCAAGCCAAAGTTATAAGAATAATGAAAGCAGGAGCTCTTCACTATAGAGCTTAAGCTAAGAAAGGAAAAAATGATACAATATCTTTCTTCTTTTTGTGGCTTTCTATCATGGGTTTTGATTTTGTATTCTTCTATGTTTTAGCCCTGATGTCTTCCTCTCCTTTTTCTCCATTTTTCTTTCTTCTTTCTTTATTTTCTCTTTTTCCTCCCCCCCCCCCCCCCCCCTACCCTCCCTTTATAGGGCTTAGAAAGAGACTAAGGGTATGTTCTTGGTATGGTGGTTATCCCATCAGTCTTCATTGTAGCTCAACCATCAGTGTCGAGTGGAATGGCGATTGTGAAGGGTGTGTTGAGTGAGCTTATGAATTTTGTTGATATCAACTATAAACTTGTTTAGAATCTCCCAGTTGAGATGAGAAGGGGTGAGTATCGTTTGAGTGTGGATGGGAGAGCGTGTTAACATGGAGTGGAAAGTCGATGTAGGGTCACCCCATCAAGGTTAGGAGTGAGTAGCATTTTGATGTGGCCTTCAGATCGACCCAGTTATGAGAGATGTCTATAAAGGCATTGCGTGCTGTTAATTATTTGATATATCTTATGTGGGAGGCTTAACTCTGGACAAGATGAATAAAGATCTACCTAACTAAGAGAGAAACTTTTGAGGTCACCCTCGTTGGGAGGGACTACTACCTAGAAGATGTGACCAGTGTTGATCCGTTGTACTCTAGTGTTAAGATCTTTCCCATCTTCTGAATGAGTCCCTCCAATGAACAATTTCTAGTGAGGAGTGGATCCTCCTTTTGCTCAACTTGAACTCCTATGAAAGACACTTGCAAATGAGTTCCTACACAGGCGGTCATGAGTGTTTATTTAGTTATTTGATTTATGTGACCGTGTGAACATCGAATGTCTTAAAGATTAGATAAATGAAATACTAGAAAAGAGAGCATGAGTAAATGCAAATTTACTATATTGAATCTTTAACAAATTTCAAGGTTCATATTCCCTCAAGGATTGAATGGCATGTCATCTTGTTTGCCTTTGATTTTTTATTGATGATTTATAAATAATTATTTTAAGAGAATATGTCAATTGAAATATTTCAAATTGCTTTGAAGTGTTCAACCTACACATCCTAAAGCTTATAAATTTTACGCATGTGTATCCTCCCTTAGGAATCAATCATATGCAAAAAGGCTTTAAGTTTAAGTTAAATATTTATTAATGAATTTATCTTTTAATCTCAATAAAAGTGATATATTTAATTAGATTAGATCAAACTTAATTAATTATTTTATTCAACTTTATTTAGATAATTTAATTTCATTTAATTTTCTCTGATTTTATTCATTTTTATTTATTTATTTTTTTTAAATTTAAGATTTTAAGGAAATTGTTAAATACCTTCCTTATAGAAGGAATTTATGATGAGTTTTCAATTAATCAATCAATCTCGAATCATCTAGTTATTAATTCCAATGATTAAGGAAGACCAATAGATCAATCACTAAAAAATGAAGTTAATAGAGTTAATTTTATATTATTTTTTTGAATTAATTGTTATTTAAAGGTTCATTTTAAATTCAACTTATTTTATTTATAGTTAGATATAACGTTTATTTTTCGTTGTTTATATGATTGATTTAGAGTCTATTGCAATTTATTTTGTATTGTTACAATTTTTATTTAAGTTATTATATATTTTAGAAAAATCAACCTTAAAATAAAGGATGATTTTAGGGTTTTGCATTTTAAGTAATCAAATAAATTCAAACTAATGTCAAATTAAATCATAAGATTCATAATGTCACTAAGTGTACTAGGATTAAGTTTCATCAATATTAGATATGAGATGAATTTTATCAAATTTTTTTTAGTTGACTAGATATAACCCTATGTTGATTTACCTAGGTGTCTCTAATTTCCATTAGGTTTGCAATCAAGTGTGTCTAACCCTTGCATAAGTGTAAACATCACACACAAAGTTTAAAGAATATTTCTTAATGGATTAGTTGTAATAAATGTTTAATTATTTAGGTCAAATACTGACCTATATACTAATAAGTCTAATTAAACTTAATGGGTTATTCAATCGAGGCTAAGAAAATTATGAGATTTGTACAACATCTCATAGTACTTCCTTTGTCAAAATTGAGCCTTAATTGATGAGTATTTTTAAGTTTACTTTGATAAAATAAATACAAAGATATAATTGAAATTACTTTTAAAATACTCATCAAATCAACTTGAATTTAATTTTATTTAACAAAGATCATCATATTGATTTCATAGTACCCCTAAATGCATAAATTAGCTCAATGGTTGATTTATTGTGGTTTTTGGAAGTTATAACATTAAAAGTCTTATTTAATATTAATTTAAGTCAATCAAAGGTGGTGGCGCTGACGTGGCATGCTCTTTCCTCGTGGCAAAAGGACATTAGCAGCAGACAGCCACTTAACCATGTTGGCACACATAATAATTGTCTTATCTCATCCTAGATTGGTCAAATGGATATGATCTAGCCACTCAAACCCACCATCCCATAGGGCTTAAAAGGGGGTTGAACATATGTTTCAATATGATGCAATCTAATCCATAAAAAATTAAATAAAAAAGATGGATGGACCAAATTTCATACTTTTTGCAAAACTCTTGAAACCCTAACATTTTCATTTGATTCAAACTTGTAAGTCCGAATAGGTTGTTAGACCTATTACAATTGTCACAACGCTAACTAAGAGGAGCGATGAATTGATAATTTAAAATTTTTTTGGTAAATTATAAAAAACTGTGCCAATATTTTAAGCCCAATGAAATGTTTTAAAATCAATTTCTCAACCACAAAATTAAAAGTGTAGAAAAATAAAAATAAAAATAGAAGAACTCAAAAATTTATAGTGATTTTGTCCAACTAGACCTACATCCACTTCCTGAAGACTCTCTCTTCAGGTTTTGCACTATACCAAAGTGACTCTCTTTTTGCTCCCATAGTAAGGTGTAGAAGCCCTTAAAATTAACCTCTCTTCCATCAATTCTCGATGCGGTGGAGTACCATCATCCTTTCACGCCTTCCTGGTGTCAGCAGAGAATCGTCATCCTTTCACACTCTATTGATGTCGGCATTGTATTTTTATCCTTTCACACCCTTATGGTGTTAGTAGAGTACCATCATCCTTTCACACCCTCCTGGTGTCGATAGAGTACTAGCATCCTTTCACACCTTCTTGAAAGTTTGACTGGGATGTTAAGCCCTTATGAACTAGTCTCAAGGCTAACCAAGAGGGGGGTGAATTGGTATTTAAAAATTTATCTAAACAAAATTACAAACACAACCAAACATTCACCACAAAAATTAAAGTACAGAAATTAAATGCAAAAAAATAATAAGAAAGAACAAACCAGATTTTGTAATGGTTCGGTAAACTTGACCTACGTCTACTCCCTAGAGCCTCTCATTCGGGTAATGCCCTAAACTCAGAGTCTCTCCTTTTTCCCCCACAGCAAGGCAGAGAAGCCCATATAAAAACTATATTCAACCAACCCAAGTGAGGCAGAGAACACAACTTCTTTTGTTTCCTCCTGAAGCAAGCAGAGAACCCAACTCCTTTTGCTTCCTCCTAAAGTAGGGAGAGAATCCAACTCCTTTTTCTTCCTCCTAAAGTAGATAGAGAACCTCGATTAGTTACTGAAGTAGACCTCTCTCGAACCTCCAAGGAACCAAGGACAAAGATCGGAGAAGACGACACGGATCCATGCTTGGAGCAACCTTTATGAAACCCCTCACAAACTCCTCCTCACAAGATCCTCTCTCTCTCTCCCTTGCTCTCCCTTTCCTCTTGGCTCTCTCAGGTCAGCATAACAGCAAAAGATTTTCTCTTGAGAAAACAAGAGTCTTTTTTAAACAAAGGCTCCAAATTGTTCATAATTTGCAACTAATCATCAAATATCATCCAGGATGATCGACCGATCATACCGTACGATCAATTCAAATTTAGCTTAATCAGCTTGGATGATTTAGGAGAGTCTGGACGATTAGAACGATTATATTGTCCTGTACGATTAGTTCAATTCATCGAATATCATCCAGACCATCGCCCTAGATGGATGATTAGATGATAAAAAGTAACTTGATCGGCTAGGACAATCTCACGATCGTTCGGGCCGATTAGTATAAATCATCACATATCATCCAAAACATCACCCTGGATGAAGCTAGGCTGATTATTAATCGTCCAAGAAAAACAAAAAATTGTTTAACTGATCATCCCAGACAATCTCAAGATTTTCTAGGATGATATGATTGAGCAATCAAACCTTAATTGATTTTCTTAATTATCAAACTAATTTAGGCATAATTATACTACATCATCCAAGACAATGTTCTGGACGATGTATAAAAATAAAAGATGTCTAAAAAAATATGGCAGCTGACTCTTTCTTCTTTAATCCTATCATTCTGGACGATGCTAATATCGTCCATGATGATTTACTTAATTGCGACTACCTTAACCAGGATGTCCTAATTAGGATTTTTGTTTTTAATCTATCGTCTAAGATGATTTTTGGATCGTTCTAGATAATGTGATCAAAAATAGAAAACTCTAAAACAGTCAAAACTTTTCCCCCAAGTGTGTGTGTGTATAAGGTTACTCAGCATAAGGACCTACATTATTACAATGGACTCAAGAAAATGTAAAAAAACACTTGACGAACATTACAAATTGACTTAGTCCTACTCTACCCAATCTTGAGCTAGTTTGATTTTCAATTTGATCTTGTGGATCTGAAATATTAGTAGGCAAGGTAGTCGTAGAAAAATAAAAGTAACATAAATGTTTGTTATTATTAAAATTATAATTCTTGAAACTAGATTTGCAATAATTTCCCCCTTTTGATGATGGAAAACAATCAAAATTAAATAAAATAAGAGCAGAAGTAAAATAGTATGACAAAAATAACTCAAACACTACCCACTACTCTCCCTTTGACATCACAAAAAGGAGGAGGAAACCATAAAAAAGAAAAGCATAATAGAAGATGAAAAAGAAGAACGAAAGTAAAGTTTTTTAGAGCAAAGCGTGAATATGATAAAGTCTACATGTGATTGATTTTAAAATTTTATAAGAATTAATGAGTTAATATCATCGAAATCCGAAAAGTGGTAGAATAGCCGATCCTGATAGCCCTTGCTCGAACTTCTCTCAGGGCAAAATCATCTTTTAAAAAAGAAAAGACCTGACTAAAAAAAACTAATTTGATAATAAAAAGAGATCCATTCAAAACTTGGTTCCAGAAAAAAATATCTTATAGAATAATATACCAAAGCAATTTGTCATAATAATGAAATTCGAAATCAAGCCTTTTAAAACATCAAGTGACACGTGAATTCTTCTAAGATTTAAAGGTTTGAAAGAGAATAAAGCTTTCCTTTTGTGGGCTCATTTTATGCATCTTGTTATTTAATTGGTACACATTACACATCTTTTGATTTTTTATACACTTTATATATTTTTCATTTTTTTTTGCAGTCATTGCTTATCTTTTTTAGTTTTTTTCTTTTTGGAGCTCATTGTATGCCCTTATCCTTTTTTTCAAGCTAAATCCCTTTTCAAAACTCTTAAATACTCTCAGTTGTGACTATATCTTCTAGTTATTAGAGAAAAAACTCACTCTCTAATATAAGGAAAAATAAATCACAAAACATAATCAAATACATATGATAAATACAAAGACAAGATTATGAAAATTTTGAAATTAATATAAAGACTTTGAATATTATATATATATATATATATATATATATATATATATATATATATATATATATATATATATATATATATATATATATATATATATATATATATATATATATATATATACTGTAGCAAGATAGAAAAGATATCAATCGCAAAATCCAGTTGTTAATTTGAGATAGACTTTTATTTAGAAAAGAAAATTACACCGCTAAAAGAGATTAGAGGAAGGAGAATAATCAATAGTATTTCTCCCTTTAAGTGATTTAGAGATGTTAAACATTGACTATAAATTAAAAAAAAAAATAAAAAACTAGGCATAAAATATCATTTCAGCAATGATCACAAAAAGAAAGGAAAACTAAAGTAACAAAAAAGGCACAAAAAATAAAGTGATGTCTTATGTCAATGTCTTTGGTCCTTGAATGTTGGATAAGATTCTTAGAGATGCAGATGACACTAGTGTTGTCATAAAGGATTAAAATTATGCCTATAAATAATTCTAAATCTATAATTTATTGCTTCAACCAAAAGACTTGGGCCATGTAACTCCCTAAGGCAATGTATTCAGCTTCAGCAGTGGAAAGTGCAATAGAGTTTTATTTTTTACTAGATCAAGAGACTAAAGATTATCATATGATTTGGCAAGTCCAAAAGTGCTCTTTCTTTCCACCCTATATCCTATAAAATCAGAATCAGAATATCTAATAATCTCAAAAGAAGTGTTGTGCCTAGGATACCATATTCCTAAGTTTTGGCTCCCCAAAAGATATCTAAGAATTCTTTTAACTACAGTCAGGTGGGATTCTTTAGGATCAGCTTGAAATCTAGCACAGAGAAAAACACTAAATATTATATCAAGTCGGCTAGCAGTCAAGTAGAGTAAAGATCCAATCATCCCTCTATACTTCTTTTGATCAATAAATTTTTCATTTGAGTCCTTATCCAATTGAACACTGGAGGTCATGAGAGTATTTATTAGCTTAGCTTTATTCATTTCATATTTCTTCAAGATGTTCTTTATGTACTTTGATTGATTTAAAAAGGTTTCATTATCCAATTGTCTTATACTAAATCCCAAAAAGTAGGACAACTCTCCCATCATACTCATCTCAAACTTCTTACTCATTATTTTTGAAAAATCATCACTAGGCTTTTTATCAAAAATTCAAAAAGTATATCATCTATATAGATCTGAATAATGAGTAACTTATCTCCTACTTTCCTCAAAAAAAGGATGGTGTCTACGCTCCCCTTAACAAACTCCCTCTCTAGTAAGAATGTGCTAAGCCTCTCATGTTAGGAAAGTTGCTATTTGCATATTTTACATTATTGCAACTTGTATAGTTTTGATGATTCCAAATATTATTGTTTTATGTGTTGTTATCTCCTAACATTTTTTGGAAGATTTGTTTTTGCTCTTGTGTGTACTAATATTTCAGGAAAATTGAACCCCAGACTATGAAGACTTCAAATCAGATTCAGCATGAGATACTCTGTGAATTTGAAGCTTGTACTTTTTATTTGAACTAAATTTGAGAGGGAGTGATTGTAATTGAGTGAATAAATATACACACACTTAAAGGAGATCTTGAAAAAGTTTTTGTACTGATCGTACGGGACAAACATTGTTCGTACGGGACGATCAGATCAGTTATCTCCTTGTAAGAGCAATGGAACGGAAAGGAACTGAACTGGAAAATTTTTCTAAGGGATAATCGTCTAGACGAAATCATTTTTCGTCCCAGGACGAATTTCTCTGTAAAAATTTCGTCCAGACGAAGTCCAGTTCGTCCAGGACGATGGGAACCGACTATGGCAGTTTCTGGCAACGTTCTGCAATTTTCGGAATCAACTTTTGATATAACTATTCGTACCGGACGAAATTTTTCGTCCCGAGACGAACCAATTTCGTCCAGGACAAAATTGGTTCGTACAGATGAACAAATGGTTCGTACGGGACGATCCGGTGCGCAGAAAAACATGTTTTTAGCCATTTTTGGACGATTTTTCATGTCCTTTCTATATAAGGAGTCCTAGAAACTATTACAAATGCCTTTGAAGTTGTTTTCTCTTGAGAGGGATCATTGAGAGTGAGAGTTTGGGAGAGATTGTAAGAGTGAAGAGTGAGAGATCAAGTGAGGGGTTTGTGAGGGATTCACAATATTACTTGAAGAAGAAGATCTCTTTGTTTCTTCCCATCTCCTTTGAAGGCTCTCAAGTGAATTTCAACAACATTGGTCTGGTTCTCTGCCGACACTTGGAGAGTGTAAAAGGATGACAAAGTGTATCTTTGACAACCATTGTGTCTTCGTTCTTTGGGAGAAAACTAGAAGAGAGAACTTGAAAGGGAGAGAGGAAAGGGTGGAGTTTGAGAGGGAGAAGATCCTTGGAGGGGATTTCAAGGGAGTGTGAAGGGGATATTCACACGGTTGCTCCGGCGAACTTGCACTTCAGTACCATCAGATTCAAGGGTCGTCTTGAGGGAAGTTTTGGCGAGAAGAAGATCTCTTTGGTGTCAAAGAACCCGGCTACTCCGCCGCACCGGGGAAGGTGAAAGTGATTTTGTACAGGCTTCTCCGCCTTGTTGTGGGGGCAAAAGGAGAGTCACTTTGTGGTATTAGTGCAATACTCGGAGGGTGCCTTCGGGGAGTGGACGTAGGTCAAGGTTTGACCGAACCACTATAAATCTGGTGTGTTCTTTCTTATTTCTCTTCCGCATTTAATTTCATTGCAAGTTATTTACTCTGGTTGAAAAGTTTATTTTTAAACTTTAAATTTAACTTGCATTAATAATTAAAAAGGTTTTCTAAAAATCCAAGAGTAGAAGTATAATTTTTTAAATTACCAATTCACCCCCCCTCTTGGTTAGCCTTGGGACATTTAGTTAGGCTTAACATCCTAATTACTGGACCCAACAAGTGGTATCAGAGCAAGGTTTCAAAATCATAAGTTTTGATTACTTTTTGAAAAACGAGTATGGCTAATTTTAGAAACCGTAAAACATTAGAAGGATATTCAATTGTTAGACCACCCTTATTTGAAAATATTTCTTTTGATTTTTGAAAAATTTGAATGTCTACTTTCTTGCAATCAATAGATTATCGAATGTGGCATATGATTCAAAATGGTTATTCTGTACCGTCACATATTATAGATGGAATCAAAACTGATACCCCTTTTTCTGAATGGAGTAGAGTAGAACAAATTTATGCTGAATTAAATGCTAAATGTATGAATTATTTGTTCTGTGCTTTAAATTTGGAAGATTATATGAGAATCTCTACATGTACTACTGGCAAGGAAATTTGGGACAGTTTATGCATTACATATGAAGGTACTAGTGAAGTCAAGCAATCTAAGTTGAATTTTTTGATGCATGACTATGAACTCTTTAGCATGAAACCTTATGAGACGATCTTAGACATGTATACTAGGTTTATTCAAATTGTAACATCATTGCATGCTTTAGGTAAAGAATTTTCAAACTTTGAAATAGTCAATAAAATTCTACGTTGTTTACTTGACAAGTTTGATGCCAAAGTTGTTGCTATTTGCGAATCAAAAAATTTGAATGAATATTCTATTGATAATTTGATTGGCTCACTCATTGCCTACGAGCAATATTTGGGTCAAAGACTTTTGGATGCAGGTGAAACAATAATGTTAAAAGCGGAAGACATGGAGAAAAGTTGCTTAGTTGGTGAGGAAAGCGATGACTTAACAAGCAAATTGAAAAGTCCACTAAAGCACAAGCATAAGCATCAACAAAAGTGGAATAAAGGTAAAAATGGTAAGAATATTCAGATTTCTTCAAATATTATTTGCTTTGGATGTAGGAAATCTGGACATCTAAAAAGTCAGTGCCCTAATTTGAGAACTCTTCCTACTAAAGAAAAGGGCAAAGCTAAGCAAATTATAAAATGGGAAAATAATGAAAAGAAAAAAAATCTCCTGGGCAGATCTAGCTTCTGAATCATCAGACAAGGAGCAAAATGATGTTTAAACCCATTGTTTATGTGTTTTTGTGTGTATATTTTTTATTTGTTGAGTTTTTATTTTTGTTTGTTTTATGTGTTTTTCTATTTTTAATTTTTGTGTGTTTTGTATTATTTTGAGATATTTTCATATCGGATTCCATGTTTCTTGTTGTGAGACATTTGGGATGTGATATGAAGATTTTTATAGTTTGTGTACTTGTATTTTGTTTAGTGTTTTTCTATTCTTTTATTGCTTTAGATTTTTTTTATGTTTAAGTGTTTTTGTTCTATGTTTGAAATGTTCGTTAGCCTATATGAAAAATCCTTAAATTTTTTATCTTATAAGTGCTATACTTTGAACTGCAACATAAAATATAATTCATTAGAAAATCTAATTTTCTAAATTTAAGTTGTGTTTATAACTTGATATTATTAAGATTGTCAATTTCATGTCTCTTATTTAGACTACATTAATTTTAATATTAATATTGCAATTGTGACGTTTTCTTATTTTGTATTTCACTTATCAATTAATATTTATGCACTTAGAAAGATTTGAAATTTTAGATTATTGATTTTGGAAAGAATACAATTACTCTTGAAAGTTGTACAAATGTACAAAAAATCAAAAGAAATGTGCAAAGATTTGCAATGTGAAAAACAGGCACAAAATAAGCTTAATAAGTGAAAAGATGCACAAAAATGTGCCACAAAATTGAAAAAGATGCGCAAAGCGCCACATGTGGTAGTTATTTCTTTCCTTAATTTTTTAATCTCTTAATTCAAAATTGATCTTATGTACATTTATATTACATATTGAAATATGAAATATAAAATTTTTATATCATCATTTTTACAATGATTTTCTCTATCTTAAATATCTAAATATACTCATGTGTTGATTAATTCTTTTTAGTTTCTATGTTATATCTCTTCTTAAATTCTATGAATTTTATGATTTAGCTAATGTTTTAATTTTATTTGCATACCTTATGTCAATCACTTTAAAGGTTAAATTTTTTAAATTATTTTCATATGTCTGCTTACATTTCTAGTCTTTTTCTTCTTCACTTTTTGATGTTGTCAAAAAGGGGGAGAAATTGTTTGTTGTGTCTTGTGTATTCGTATCGTTGTGTGTTTATTTTATTTAGTGTATGTGTGTTTGTTTTCTTTATTTTATATTTCTAAAAATTTTGAAAACAAAAATAATTTTAATGCCTCCTTATTTTCATATGTTCATTAATTCAGGGGGAGTTTAGGAGATTCTTAGAATTTCAAATTATACAAACAATAATTATTTTGCCATCATCAAAAAGGGGGAGATTGTTAGGAAAGTTGCTATTTGCATATTTTACATTATTGCAACTTGTATAGTTTTGATGATTCCAAATATTATTGTTTTATGTGTTGTTATCTCCTAACATTTTTTGGAAGATTTGTTTTTGCTCTTGTGTGTACTAATATTTCAGGAAAATTGAACCCCAGACTATGAAGACTTCAAATCAGATTCAGCATGAGATACTCTGTGAATTTGAAGCTTGTACTTTTTATTTGAATTAAATTTGAGAGGGAGTGATTGTAATTGAGTGAATAAATAAACACACACTTAAAGGAGATCTTGAAAAAGTTTTTGTACTGATCGTACGGGACGAACATTGTTCGTACGGGACGATCAGATCAGTTATCTCCTTGTAAGAGCAATGGAACGGAAAGGAACTGAACTGGAAAATTTTTCTAAGGGATAATCGTCCAGACGAAATCATTTTTCGTCCCAGGATGAATTTCTCTGTAAAAATTTCGTCCAGACGAAGTCCAGTTCGTCCAGGACGATGGGAACCGACTATGGCAGTTTCTGGCAACGTTCTGCAGTTTTCGGAACCAACTTTTGATATAACTGTTCGTACCGGACGAAATTTTTCGTCCCGGGATGAACCAATTTCGTCCAGGACAAAATTGGTTCATACAGATGAACAAATGGTTCGTACGGGACAATCCGGTGCGCAGAAAAACATGTTTTTAGCCATTTTTGGACGGTTTTTCATGTCCTTTCTATATAAGGAGTCCTAGAAACTATTACAAATGCCTTTGAAGTTGTTTTCTCTTGAGAGGGATCATTGAGAGTGAGAGTTTGGGAGAGATTGTAAGAGTGAAGAGTGAGAGATCAAGTGAGGGGTTTGTGAGGGATTCACAATATTACTTGAAGAAGAAGATCTCTTTGTTTCTTCCCATCTCCTTTGAAGGCAACAACATTGGTCCGGTTCTCTGCCGACACTTGGAGAGTGTAAAAGGACGACAAAGTGTATCTTTGACAACCATTGTGTCTTCGTTCTTTGGGAGAAAACTAGAAGAGAGAACTTGAAAGGGAGAGAGGAAAGGGTGGAGTTTGAGAGGGAGAAGATCCTTGGAGGGGATTTCAAGGGAGTGTGAAGGGGATATTCACACGGTTGCTCCGGCGAACTTGCACTTCAGTACCATCAGATTCAAGGGTCGTCTTGAGGGAAGTTTTGGCGAGAAGAAGATCTCTTTGGTGTCAAAGAACCCGGCTACTCCGCCGCACCGGGGAAGGTGAAAGTGATTTTGTACAGGCTTCTCCGCCTTGCTGTGGGGGCAAAAGGAGAGTCACTTTGTGGTATTAGTGCAATACTCGGAGGGTGCCTCCGGGGAGTGGACGTAGGTTAAGGTTTGACCGAACCACTATAAATCTGGTGTGTTCTTTCTTATTTTTCTTCCGCATTTAATTTCATTCCAAGTTATTTACTCTGGTTGAAAAGTTTATTTTTAAACTTTAAATTTAACTTGCATTAATAATTAAAAAGGTTTTCTAAAAATCCAAGAGTAGAAGTATAATTTTTTAAATTACCAATTCACCCCCCCCCCTCTTGGTTAGCCTTGGGACATTTAGTTAGGCTTAACATCCTAATTACTGGACCCAACATCTCATACCAAGTTCTAGGTGTCTTATCAAGTTTGGCTCTAACATTCACCCTATTCAACACATAACAAGCAGTGTTTACCGCCTCAGCCCAAAAATATTTTGGAAGTGAATACTAAGCATGTATGGCTCTAGCAGCTTCTACTAAGGTCTGGTTCTTCCTTTCAGCTATCATATTTTACTAAGAGGTCCTAGGAGCTGAGAAGTTGTGTCTAATCCCCTTATCCTCATAAAAGTCTTCAAATCTCTCATTTTTAAATTCTTCCCCATGGTCACTATAAATGGTTAAGATCTCATAACCTAACATTTTCTAAACCCAAGTGGAGAAGGATCTAAACTCATCAAAAGACTCACTCTTTTGTGACAAAAATTTAATCCAAGTAAATGTCTAGTAATCATTGGCAATCACAATTCCATAGACGTTCCGCCCTAAGCTGGTAGTACTAATGGGTCCAAACAAATCCATGTGAATGACTTCTAAAGATATAGAGGTGCTAATCTCCTTAATGAATTAAAAGGAGGATTGGACTTGCTTCTCTAGTTGGCAGGCATCAAACAGGTGATCTTTAGTAAACTTAAGCTTGGGGACACCTCTAACTAGGTCATTTTGGGTCACTCTTCTAAGGATTTTCATATTGGCATGACATAACCTCCTATGCCACATTCAAGAATTATCAGCAACAATTTTTAAATAAAATGAAGTAGCACATTCAATCTTATTTAAATTACAAATGTAAAATATTATTGATCTACTTTCCCTATAAAATAGTTAGGGTGTAAATTTGGGTCAGCGGGTCGGGTTCGGGTCGAATTTGAATTTACCCGGCTTTAAACGGGTCAGCCTGAACCCAACCCATTTTTGTAAACGGGTCGGATTTTTCAACCCGGACCTGATCCGCTCGGGTTGTCGGGTTGACACGACCCGACCCAGACTTTTGAAATACTCCAGGCGGCATAGCAGCAGCGACAACGGGAGCAACGGCAAGCGGCAGCGACCGCACTTGTCGCATCCTCACAGGCAGAGCAGCGGCATCACTAGTCGATACGCACACATGCGGGATGAGTTCACTGCTTCAGGTTCGTCGTTCGCTACTTCACCGGTTTGGGACGCGCGCGGGACGGGTTCGCCACTTCGCCGCTTCGGGTTCGCTACTTCATCGCTTCGGGTTCGCCTCTACGCGAGACTCAACCGATGACTGTCTTGGTCTTCGAGACGTGCACCGCATAGGCGTCGTTGCATCGACGCAACTTGACAGGCTGACTACTACGCTTTGGGCAGAGCACTCGATGCTTCAGGCAGGGCGGGCAACAGACCGGGCAGAGGATTTCTGGGTCAATTTTGGGTCAACCCGAACCCGACCCATTTTTTGAAATGGGTCAATTTATTGAACCTCAACCCAGTCCATTTCATAAACATGTCGACCCAAACCCAGATTTTTCTGAGTCAGGTTTGGGTCGGGTTAAAAATTGACATCCCTAAAAAATAATATTATTATTCAAGCTAATAATGCATGTATTTATAAAAAAATTATAATGATGCCCTTATCACACAACTGATTGATGCTTAGCAAGTTGTATTTAAGTCCATCTATAAACAAAATATTTTCAATCAAAAGGTTCTTGGAGTTTCCGATTATACCTGTGCCCATCACTTTCCTATTGGTGTTATCTCCAAGAGTAACCTTGCCTCCAGCCCTGGCCTCCAACAAAATGAATTGGTTGGCATCTCCAGTCATGTGTCGTGACATCTGCTATCCAGGTACCACATGCTCTCATGAGGCCTTTTGTGAGAGCAAGCCTGCAAAATTATCATATGTCAGATTTAGGAACCCAAATAGGTTTGGGTCCCTTCTTATGGAAAGAAGTATGCAATGCATGTGTGTTATGTTGTGAATCATGCAATTTGGTTTTCCACACCTAATGTGTACTGTGATGAATAGTACAAGTGTGTGAGATATGTCCTAGCATGCCACATGAAAAACATTTAACTCAAGGAAAAGAGTTTACTAATCTATTCGGGTTATAGTGTCTCTTCCTAGGTTTCAAAAAATTTAGTTTTGGTTCATGATTGAAAAAATGTTCAGGTGTGGGAGTATTCTTATTTTACTCAAGTGCATTCAATTCAAGTTTAACTCTCAAGTTTGTACTTTCTAAAATAATGTTATCAACTCTCAAATAGTGCTCCCTATGCTCAGATTCATCAATATATGTTTTAAAATTAGTTTCAAGTTCAGTGTGGGATGCTTTCAATGAATCATGCTCAATAATCAACTCAGAATGCTTTTTATTTAACTCATCAAGTAATGATATGTGATTGCTATCAATTTAGGTGTGATCTTTAGATAGCACTTCATACTCTTTTTGCAAATTTGAAAATTTCAATTTTATGCTAGAATGCAATTTCTTAAGTTTCCTATATGATGTATGAATTTTCTCACAAACTTCAAGTAATTAATTGTATCTTAGTTCACATGCCTCTTCTTGGTCAGACTGACTAAGTTGATCACCGACCATCAAGCACAAGTTTGTTATCTCCTCCTCAGCTTCAATCTCAGAGGAGTCAGATGCAGAATCTGTCTATAATGTCTTTTAGAACTGTTTCTTGTCCTTTCTAAACTTGGGTTTCTCCTCACCCTTCTCCTTACTTGAGTGATCCTTAAGTGTAGAATAATCAGCTTTGACATATCCAGGCTTCCTGCATCAAAACAAACAACATCAGAAGAACTTTTAAAATTGTTGCCACTCTTACCTTTATTCCATTTCTGATTGTTCTAGTGATTCTTCCTTAGAAAACTTTTGAACTGCCTAGTAATTAAAGCAAAGTCATTACTTTCAGGCCCAGAAGAATTAATATCTATATCATTAGCCTTCAGTGCCATAATTTTCTCCTTCTTCTTCTCACATGTATCAAGTTGTCTTTGATTCAATCCTTGCTCGTAAGCAATGCGTGTCCCAAGTAAGTTATCAATAGAATAAGTATTCAAATTCTTAGATTCAGTAATTGTAGAAATCTTAGCATCAAAGGAAGAAGACAAGCTTCTTAAAATTTTATCCACTCTTTCATAGTTAGTTAGCTCTCTTCCTAAGGCATGCAATGATGTGATAATTTGAGTAAACCTAGTATACATGTCAGAATTTTATTCAGTAGGTTTCATATGAAAAAGTTTATAGTCATGCAATAAAATATTTAACTTAGATTGCTTAACATCATTTGTTCCTTCATAAATAATACACAATATATCCCAATTTTTTTTTGCCAGAAGAACAAGTTGAAATACACATGTAATCTTCAGATTTCAAAGCACAGAAAAAATAGTTCAAGCATTTTGCATTTAGTTGTGCTAAATCCCTATCATCAAAAATTCATTCAGTAAAAAGAAGTTCAGTTTTAATATCATTAATTTCATGTGATGGAGGTGAATATCCATCCTTAACAAACATCCACATGTGATAGTCAATCGAATGTAAAATCGTAGACATGTGAGTTTTTTAAAAATCAAAAGGTATGTTATCAAATAAATGTGGTCGGATAAAGAATACCCTTCCACAGTATTACAATTATCAAAGTTAGACAATGATCAAAATTTAAAAATTTTCAAAAACTTATTTTTATAAATCCCGCTCTGATACCACTTGAAAGTTTAACATGGATGTTAAGCCCTTATGAACTAGTCCCAAGGCAAACCAAGAGGGGGGTGAATTAGTATTTAAAAATTTATCAAAATAAAACCACAAACACAACAAAATAATCACCATAAAAATTAAAGTGCATAAATTAAATGCAGAAAATTAATAAGAATGAACACACCAAATTTTATAGTGGTTCGGTTAACTTGACATACATCCACTCCCCGGAGCCTCTCCTCCGGGTATTGCACTAAACTCAGTGTCTTTCCTTTTTCTCCCATAACAAGGTAGAGAAGCCGTACAAAAACTCCTTTCCATCGACCATGGTGAGGCAGAGAACCCAACTCCTTTTGCTTCATCTTGAAGTAGACAGAGAACCCAACTCTTTTTGCTTCCTCCTGAAGTAGACAGAGAACCCAACTCCTTTTGCTTCCTCCTAAAGCAGGCAGAGAACCTTGATCAGTTATTGAAGTAGACCTCTCTTGAACCTCCAAGGAACTAGGGATGACGACCAGAGAAGAAAACTCAGATCCTTGCTTAGAGGAACATTTGTGAAACCCCTTATAAACTCCCCATCATAAGATCCTCTCTCTCTCTCTCTCTCCCTTGCTCTTCCTCTCCTCTTGGCTCTCTCAGGTCAAGACAGCAGCAAAAGATTTTCTCTTGAGAAAATAAGAGTTCTTTTTAAACAAGGGCTCCAAATTTGCCCTAATTTGTAACTAATCATCAAATATTATCCAGGATGATCGACCGATCATCCCGTACAATCAGTTTAAATTTAGTTTAATCTGCTAGAATGATTTAGAAAAGTCTGGATAACTAGAAGGATTATTTATTCAGATCATCTAAGACAATACTATATCGTCATGTACGATTAGTTCAATTCATCGAATATCATGTAGACCATCACCCTAAATGGATGTCTGGACGATGAAAAAGTAACTTAATCGCCCAGGATGATCTCAAGATCATCCAGGCCAATTCATACAAATCATCATGTATCATCCAGAACATCACCCTGGATGGAGCCAAGATGATTATTAATCATCTAGGAAGAACTAAGGTTTATTTAACTGATCGTCCTGGATGATCCTACGATCATCCAGGATGATATGATTGCTTAATTGTGGTTGCCTTAACCAGGATGCCCTAATTAGGGTTTCTATTTTTAACTTATCGTATATGATGATTTTTGGATCGTCCCGGACGATGTGATCGAAAACAGAAAACTCTAAAATAGTTAAAAAATTTCCCCCAAGGTTGCGTGTATATGGTTACTAAGCATTATGACCCACATTATTACAATAGACTTAAGAAAAGATAAAAGACACTTGATGAATATTACAAACTGACTCAGTCCTAATCTATCCAATCTTGAGCTAGTTCGATTTGCACTTTGATCTTGTGGACCTGAAACGTTAGTAGGCAAGGAAGTTGTAGAAAAATAGAAGTAATAGAAATATTTGTTATCATCAAAATTATTATTTTTGAAACTAGATTCACAACAGTTCCTAGTGTCGATAGAGTACCGGTGTCCTTTCACCCCTTCATGGTGTTGGTAGAGTACCGGCACTCCTTTAAAAATCTTCTTCCAAGAGACTTCAAGAGAGTATGGAAGAATTTTGAAGAATAAATAAGAGATACTCACTGTTGGGCAACCTTGTGAATCCCTTCACAATTCCCTCTTAAGAAATCTCTCACTCTTCAATCACAAGAAACTCTCCCAAACACTATCTAAATACACTCCCAAAATAAATTGACAGTAGGAATTCATATGAGTTCTTTGATAGTTAGTTTTTTGGACCTTAAATATGAAAGACAGAAAAAAAAACCATCTAGAAAACTAAAAACATTTAATTGGTTCATCAAGGATCATACAGTACGATCGTAAATCATACATATTATATATTCAAAAATTACTCGAATGATCCTATATAAACCAATTTCATACTCTGGTAATCATTTGTATGAACTGTCATAGTACAGTACGATCAGTTCAAAATTAAACAATTCATCCGGTATGATTTTGTACGAAAGCATTTCGTACTTTAGTTAGCATACTGTATGAACCCAATATCATACAGTTAAATCAGTTTAACCAAAATCATCCTTCATTGGGTATAAAAATGGGTGAGCCCATTTTGTACTATGAGCATCGTTTGTATGAACTGAGTTTGTACAGTACGAATAGTTCAAAAAAATTACTTTTTTGTATGAACGAACTGGTAGGCACTCATTTTGTTCTCTAGACATCATTTGTATGAACCTATGATCGTACAACATGATCAATTCATAAAAATTTTGAGTTCATTTGGGATGAATTGGTATGTAGCCATTTTGTACTCTAGACGTCGTATGTATGAATATAACTTTGTCAGTAAAAACAAGACTAAAAACATTTTCCTGGCATGATTTGATAAACTCCGTTTTGGATGAATACTCAGGTCAAATCATCCCGTTTGATCCATGATCATACAGTATGATTAGTTTTAAAAATATAAGTTTTTACACTCCCCAGTATCTGTGTGCACGGTTACCCAATTACAATCATACTCTCTCATATTTAAGAAAAATATAAAGTACTGACTTCAATTACAAGAAACCATAATCCAATCTTTCTTGAAGTCTTCAGTAGTCTGGAGTATGATTTTCCTGAAATATTAGTACACACAAATAAGTAAAACATTATTTCTAATATATGTTAGGAGAAACAGTAATCAATACAATAAGATTTTGGAATCATAAAAACACACATGATATAAAAATATAGTTATGAAAACTAAGTTCCAACAAAACTTTGTATAGGAAAGATATTTTTATATAAAATCTTCAATAAATGATCACAGGAGCCTGAGATTTAATCACATAAAGTTTGAGGGTTTGCTGTTAAATATGCTAGGTAATTAGAACCTTAGATCTAGAATTAGGGTTAGGAATTTACTTATATATGAAGGGTTTTAGAGCTTGATATTAGGCTAGTTATCTTGCTTGACTCCAGAGGAATAACTTCTATGAAGAACATGAGGTAGGATATAGAATAGGAAAAGAGTAAGAAGGCTTGGGATGGAGATGCTCTTGGACCACCCTTAATCTTGCTAGCAGTAAGATCCAAACATTGGGAAATAACTGGGGAGTGTTGTTGAGTTTTTGGGTAGTAAAAATGAAATAAGAGTTACTTTGGTGAAGCACTGGATAATAAGTGTAACTTCAATGAATGTTTTCATGGTTTACCCTTATTCACCTTCTAAGTAGCTCACTAATGGTCAGGATGGATTAGAGGTATTTCCTAGGATGTCTACACATGTTTAAAATGGTTAGGGAATGATCCGTGAGCCATGAAGTGGTTTGAAAAGGGTAAGAGGGACTTTAGATCATTTTCATATGGGGGACCACTTAGGTTAACTTGGACTATACCCTTATTCACCTTCTAGGTAGCTCACTAATGGTCAGGGTGGATTAGAGTATTTCCTAGGATGTTTACAAATGTTTGAAATGGTTAGGGAATGATCTGTGAGCCATGAAGTGGTTTGAAAAGGGTAAGATGGACTAGAGGTCATTTTTATATGGGGGACCACTTGGGTCAACTTGGACTATACTAGGGGTTAAGCTTGGGTTTAACCTAGTTTAGGAATGTTCTAGAGTAATTTGGAATGAAATAAAATAGTTGGTGTCCAAAGAGCTTTTAACATATTGATATATTTGAAGATTTGACCATGTTGACTAGTCAAGAAGGGTCAAGCTGACTAAGATAAACCATGGATCCCTAGGGGGTGGTTGAATGAAATCAATGAGACTAGAGTCATGTATATGATGTGTGCATGGAGGAGTTCGTATTTGAATAAATTTGATCACTTTGAGTGATTTGACCAGGTTAACTTGCAATGGGCTAACTCACCTATGGCTAAAGTTCATTTAGGTCATCAATTAGAATGAGTTTGATTGATTGAAGGGGTTTAATTGATTGCATGCAGTGGTCTAACTCCTACAAATTTGGTTTGATTAGTTATAGATAGAGTTTATCAGGTCAACCATTGACTAGGGTGTGTTAACTAAATATGTTCAATCTATGAGGAGCTATGTTTAAAATGATATGGAGAATTTTAAAGAAGAAATGGAGTTTAAAATGGATCTATATAGGGGTTTGATCAATTTAGCTAGTTCAATTGGGTCAACCACTTGCTTTGAGAGTTAGTGTTGATGGATTTAATGTATGATGCTCATATTTGTGATGTTTGAACAATGCTTGAAGTCTAGGGCCAATGTACTTTATGGTGCATTACACTAGGAATGTTGATTATAAATAAGGGTTTTTAAATTGATTGAAAGGTAATTAGATTTAATTTAAGAAGCTTGGGGTTAAATGCCTAGGTCTAGGGTATCTAAACTAGTAATCAAAGCCAAGGCAAAATGATATATTCAGGGTATTGATATTTGGATGACCTCAACCAAAAATGTGTTCAAAACTAAGCCCACTTCAAACCATGGAATGGCTTACCAAAGACTCCAATAAACTCCATGAGCTCACATAAACCCTTTGGAACCCATGGTTGGTGTTCATTGACCATGGTTGACCAAGTCAACTATGAATCACCAAATTCACCAATGTGTTCTCTCATATGAATTAAACCAAAGACAAGCTTAACCTTGGACCAAATTATATGCCAAAAATAAGGCCATATCCCAATCACCCTATTCAAGCCTAGGTAGCCCATAGTTTGACCTTGGTAAACTATTAGGATGGCCTAAAGACCACCTAAAGTTGCCAGAATCTTCTTTTTCCCAAATTGGTATTGACTAATGTATGAAAATCATTACTCTGAATCCTTTAGACTTTCCTAAACATATCCATCTCGACCAAGCACCTTGCCTGAGCTTAGCTAGCCTATATTGGCCAACCAGAGCATCCACTTGGTTAATCACCTTGAACCTGGCATCTTGTTCCACCCCTTGGTCTCCTAATGCACAAGTCCACTTGGAAACATCCTATAGGATTTTGCTGGCCCATCTTTGCTGCCTTTAATGGTCAATATTTGCTAGGAAGGAAGACATACCAAGATTTGAGAGATCTCCCAATCTAGTGGATATTCAGGAACAAATTTCATTCAAAAACACTCCAGAGATGTAGAGAATTATCCTAGAGACATTTCCTAGGATCTTATAGACCTCCACACTCAAGTTTATGTGAGGTTCAATGAGACATTTATGGTTTAAACCGAACTTCTCCCCTAGGCTCACTCAGCTACCGCTCTCTGAAGAAAAAATGTTCCTTGGATCTAGACAAAAGTGAAGGAATTAAAAGCTCCTTGGTTTGTCCACTACACCAAGGTATAGATAATTCTTGAGCTCCCTTATGTAGGTGTTCAGGCCTTTAGGAAGAAAACTTCAACCTCACAGTTGTCTAACTATTGGATGTGAAGCTCTCTTAATGAAGATCCTCATAGATTAATTTTAGCTCATTTTGTCCACTAGATCTCTTAGATCATGAAGATGTATACGAATGACCACTATTCAAGGCCAGAGGTTGAAGATGAAATCATAGCCATCTTTTCATCTATTTTACTTTGACGACTGTGATTTTTTCCGATCATTTACTCATTCAACGTCCCCTTAGTTTCCCACTTTAAATGGTAGTTGTCTGATCGAAATCAAATTACTGCCATTCATTCTGATCTGTCAAGGGGCTCACTGCATATCAAGTGACAAATTAGTGTGCAGTGCATGCCGAGTGGATTCTTGACTGTGTAAGTTTTTGGATTTAGAAGGTTTAAGGAATTTATAATGGCTAAAACTTCTAAAATTTATTGCTCTTGATCCAATGGGCCATGTTGTGTGTTTGAACACTTTATGGATTCAGGATATAGATCATTATCTAATGAAATCAAGTTTGAGGCTTTTATTTTTGTCTATTGCATGCAAATCATTAAATATAGTAAATACCAATTTATATTACATAGTTTCTATTTATCCTGAATTACCCTCAAAATCATAGGGGATAATGATTTGGATGTTTCTTACATCTCAAAATTATTTATGGAGGTTTGAGGTATATCTTTTCCTCAAATGAAATTTTAAATCCTAGGTATGTTTTGCCATAAGATTTCAAATTAACATATTTTATAATCCACTGCCACGATTTTTAGGTGTTTATTAGATATTTATGAAAGGGTTACTTTGTCACTTAATTAATAAACCCAAAAGATTAGCCTTTGGTGAAGTCCTTATTTGACTTAGAAGCTTTGAGAAATTTTCATTAATTATTAAAAAAATCTTAAAAAACTAAAACAAAATGTGCACTAGACTCCTAACAAATCCCGAAACCAAGGAAAATAATTTTGAGCGTTGAACTTCAACTTAATTTAACATATAGTTTTCCTAAGACTAATCTCTAATATAGCTTAACTAAATCATTTAAAGTAAGAACTAACCCTAAATGATGTTAAATTTGGTGAGGATTAGGTGTAGGTTAAAATCATCTCGATGCTCGCAACGGCTCTTTGCTCTCTCTGGTGAGTCTAAGGTGATTCTAGGGCTCTCTTGTTGTGATCGGTTTCTTCATTATGGATCCTTTTTCTCTACTTGCTTTATTTTTTTATTTCAGTTTTCTGTTATCTCATTCTGTTTTGTGGTTTTGGTTTGACCTTTGCTCATTTTTTGTGGGTTTTGAGCGATGATGATGTCGTCGTCATCGTACCCTGGACTCGCCTCAAATGTTGATGGTTCCTCCTGTTCTTTTAAGGATGTTCTTGCTTGTTGTTCTTCATCAGTTCCTAAGGTGGATTTCATTCATTCATCTTTCAAAGGGTTGTCAGCATTGTTGATTGATGATAAGGTTATTTCCAACCTTGTTGCGCCCTTCACTTTTACTATGATTTGTAAGTTTGTTCTGCGTAGGCTTAATCTGGATAATATCTAGAAGTTTTTTCTAAATTTTAAAATTTCAGGCTCATTTACTGTGGGGTTCTTGGATCAATACCATGTTGTGATTAAGCTTTCAAATGATCTAGATTATAGAAGAATATTTTCTAGAAGAACATACTACATTTAAGGTTGTCAAATGCGGTTACTAAAATGGATTCTTGATTTTGATGTGCATGAGGAATCCTAGATAGCACCGATTTGGATTTCATTCCTAATCTAAGACTTCATTTCTGTAATCACCAGGTTTTTTTTGATTTAGCGTCAATTTTTGGAAGACCATTATAGATGGATCAGGCGGCTACCTCTATAACACGTCCGTCTATAGCGAGAATTTTGGTTGAATTGGACATTTCCAAGAAACATACAAAAGAAATTTGGATTGGTTCTGAGCTTAATGGTTACCAACAAAAAAGTTGATTTTGAGAATCTTCCATTATTTTGTACTTACTATAAAATGCATGGTCATTGTAATGGTGAATGCTTCATTCTATATCCTCAATTATGTAAGAATAAAGAAACCCAAAAAGATTTAAAAGGAAATATTGTAACTAACCCTTTACAGGAAAGCCTACAGGAACAAATCTCACTATAATCAAACATTTCCAAGGTTGCAAACATACCCCTGGAATGAAATTCATGACTCTCTTGTGCCTATGGAGGATGGTATTAAAAGAGACGATGTTGAGAAATCTCGAGTTATTCTCATTGAATCCCGCAACCACATTCCTTCTGGTTCTTATAATATTTGTTTGCTTATTTTGATTGAACCTTTTATTTCTCATACTAAGTTAGATAATATGGTTAGGTATTTGGGCTTTAATCATGTGTGGCCAATGTTACCAACAAAATATGGGTTCTTTAGAAGGATCCTGTGGTGATTAATATTGTAGGTGATTTTAACCAAGTGATTCATTACAGTATTGATATTTTGCATTATAACTATTTTGCTTCCTTTGTCTATGCCGCAATATCCCATATTAATAAAAGGATTTTGTGGGATCAACTTAGCTATTTTCATACCTCTATTAATTCTCCCTGGTTGGCTGGAGGGGATTTTAATACTATTTATACCCCGTCCGAAAGACTTGGGGGGTTCCAGGCCTCTTTCCCATTTTATGGAAGATTTTAATTAGATGGTCCTGGATTGCAATCTCATTGATATTGGGTACACTTGTAGAAATTTTACTTGGAACCATGCTAATCTTTGGCAAAGGTAGGATCGGGTGCTTTTTAATGATAGTTGGATAAATTCCTACTCCTCCACGCATTTTGAGCACCTTAGTAGAACCTTTTCTGACCATTCCTCGTTACTTATTTCTTTACAGTTGAATTTTCCTTTCCCTACTATTAACTTCTATTTTCAAAACTTGTGGCTTATTGATTCTTCCTTTATTGATGTTGTTAAACAAAACTAGCAAGCTCGTCTTCACACAAACAACTCCATTTTTGGCATGAATTGTGTTTGGCTTAAGTTAAAAAGGTTAAAATATAAAATCGATTGGTGGAATAGGATTGTTTTTAAAAATGGTTTTACTAATATCATTAATTTGAGGAGAAAATTAATTCCTTGGAACTTATATGTCAACAATCTCCTTTTGATGTTAATTTTACCCAATTGCAACAAGCCAAAAACTCTCTTTTTAACTTACAAGCTTATGAAGAAACTTTTTGGAAATAGAAAGCTGACTCGAAGCATCTTACTTATGAGCACAATAACACTAAGTACTTTCATGCTCTTATTAAGAGGAATAGGGCCAAAAATTAGATCATAAAATGAACTTTGCTAATGGTTCCTATGCGAAAGAAGTTGAGGAGTTATTTAAGGGTTTGTTTATTAAAACTTTCAATCTTGCTCCTATTAACATACTCAACATTTTTCCTTGCCTCATTAATCAGGATGATAATTTGTCTCTTACATGAGTAGTTTCCTCCACCACCAATGTCCTATTGTTAAACACCCTAAAGGATTTCCCCACACTTGAATATCCTAAGAACACTCCATCAGATTTTGGGTCAAATTTACCTAAGGGTGACTTCCCATTATTAAGAATGAAAATCTTACATCCAAAGACATGGAGGTGGGAAAGGTTGGGTTTCCTACCTTAATGATCTCATATGGTGTCTTATCTAGTTTGGCTCTAACATTCACCCTATTCAACACATAACAAGCCGTGTTTATTGCTTCAGCCCAAAAGTATTTTGGAAGTTAATAGTCAGCAAGAATTGTCCTAACGGCTTCAACTAAGGTCATGTTCTTCCTTTCAGCTACCACATTCTACTGAGGGATCTTAGGAGCTGAGAAGTTGTGACTATTCTTTTAATCCTCACAAAAGTCTCTAAATCTTAGATTTTCAAACTCTCCATCAAGGTCACTATGAATGGTCAAATTCTTATAATCTAGCTTTTTCTAAATCCAAGTGGAGAAGGATCTAAACTCACAAAAAACTCACTCTTATGTGACAAAAATCTAATCCAAGTAAACCTCAAGTAGTCATCGACAACCACAAATCCATAGACTTTTTCCCCTAAGCTGATAGTACTAATGGGTCCAAACAAATTCATGTGAAGTACTTCTAAAGGTCTAGAGGTGATAATATCCTTAATGGAATTGAAAGAGGACTAGACTTGCTTCCCTATTGACAGACATCACACAGGTGATCCTTAGTGAACTTAAACTTGGGGACACCTCTAACTAGATCCTTTAGGGCCACTTTTCTAAGGGTTTTCATGCTGGAATGACACAACCTCCTATGCCATAATTAAGACTCATCAGGAGAAGTTCTTAAATAGAAAGATGGAGCGCATTCAATATTACTTAAATCAAGCATGTAAATATTGTTAATCCTTTTTCTCTGTAAAATAGTGTTGTTATTCAAGCTAATGATGCATATATTTATCAAAAAATTTATGATAAAGCCCTTATTGCAAAGCTAACTGATGTTGAGCAAATTATATTTTAGTCCATCTACTAGAAAAACATTTTGAATCAAAAGGTTCTCGCAGTTTCTGGTTATACCTACGCCCATCACTTTCCTGGTGGTGTTGTCTCCAAAAGTGACCTTGCCTCCAGCACTGGCCTCCAGCAAAATGAATTGATTGGCATCTCCACTTATATGTCGTGATTATCTGTTATCCAGGTACCACATGATCTTATGAGATCTTTGGTGAGAGCACACCTATAAAATCATTAAACATCAGATTTAGGAACCCAAATAAGTTTGGGCCCCTTCTTATGGAAAGAAGAATGGAATGCATAAGTATTATGATATGAATCATGCGATTTGGGTTTCCACACCTAATGTGTACTACGGTGAATAATGTAAGTGTGTAAAATATGTCCTAGCATGCCACATGAAAAATATCTAACACCAGAAAAATGATTTACTAATTTACTCGAGTGGCGGTACCTCTTTTTAAGTTTAAATGAAATATGCTGATCAGATGAATTATGAAACTCAAGAAAAGTGGGTGGTTTTTTATTTTCTTTATAAGCACTCAATTTAGCTTCTAAAAACTTGTTTGAATTTTTAAGAATTGAAATTTCTATTTTCAAAGCATGCTCTTTACTATCCAAATCAGTTGCAAGAGTATCCAAATCTTTATATGCAGTTTCTAGTTCAACATGCAAAGCTTTCAATGAATCATGCTCAACGATTAAATTAGAATGTTTTTTATTTAAATCATCAAATTAATCAAGTAAAGTCATGTGAATGCTATCAAGTGTAGAGTGATCTTTAAGTAAAACTTCATGCTCTTTTTGCAAATTTAAAAATTCCAATTTTAGGCTAGCATGCAATTTCTTAAGTTTCCTATATGATGTATAAATTTTCTCAAAAACTTCAAATAATTGATCATAGGTTAGTTCATATACCTCTTCTTGGTCAGACTGACCAAAATGACTATACGCCATCAAACACAAGTTTGTAGTCTCCTCTTCAACTTCAGTCTCAAAGGAGTCAGATGTAGAATTTGCTCAGAAAGCCTTTTGGAATCTCTTCTTATCCTTCATGAACTTAGGTTTCTCCTTACCCTTCTCCTTACTTAGGTGAGCCTTAAGTGTAGGACAATTAGCTTTAATATGTCCTGGCTTACTGTATTCAAAGCAAATCATATCAGAAGAACCTTTAAAAATCTTTATACTTTTAACTTTGTTCCACTTTTAATAGTGCTTTTGTTTCTTCCTTAAAAAGCTTTTGAATTGCCTAGTGATTAAGAAAACATCATTACTTTCAGACCCGAAAGAATCAATATCTATTTCATTAGCCTTCAGTGCCACAGTTTTCTCCTTCTTTTTCTCTCCTACATTAAGTTGTCTTTGGTTCACTCCTTGCTCGTTAGCAATGAGTGACTCAACTAAGTTATCAACATAATAAGTATTCAAATCCTTGGACTCAGTGATAGCAGTTATCTTAGCATCAAAGGAAGAAGGCAAGCATCTCAAAATTTTGTTAACTTTTTTCTAGTTAGTTAGCTCTCTTCCTAAAGCATGTAGAGAGGTGATAATTTGAGTGAATCTAGTATACATTTCAGATATCGATTCACTAGGTTTCATGTGAAAAAGTTTGTAGTCATGCAGTAAGATATTCAATCTAGATTATTTAAATTTGCTTGTGCCTTTATAAGTGATACATAATCTATCCCATATTTTCTTTCCAATAGCACAAGTTGAGACACGCATGTAATCTTCTGATTTCAAAGCACAAAAAAATAGTTTAAACACTTTGCATTGAGTTATGCTAAATCATTATCATCAAATGTCTATTCAGTAAAAAGAAGTTCAATTTTTATACCATCAATAAGTCTAAAAGGTGTAGAATATCAATCCTTAACAAGCATCCACATACAATAATTTATAGATTATAAAAATATGGACATGCGACTTTTCCAGAAATTGAAATGTATATTATCAAACAATGGTGATAAAGTAATGGAATACCCTTTCGTGGTGTTTTTATTCCCAAAGTTAGCCATAAATTGAAATTCAAAAGTTTTTAAAAATTAGATCTTATGAATCCCGCTCTAATACCATTTAAAAGTTTTTTAGGGATGTTAAGCCCTTATGATGCCTGAGGCTAACCAAGAGGGAGGTGAATTGGTATTTTAAAAAATTCTCAAATAAAATTCATGATCTAAACCAAATAATCTTTCACCAGAAAATAAATTACAAAAATTTAATGTGGAAATATAATAAGAAAAAACACACTAGATTTTATAGTAGTTCGATCAAAATGACCTACGTCCGCTCCCTGGAGCCTCTCCTCCAGGTATTGCACTAAACTTAGTGACTCTTCTTTTGCTCCAACAGTAAGGCGGAGAGCCTATACAAAACCTCCTTTCCACCAACCTCGGTGAGGCAGAGAACCCAACTCCTTTCGCTTTCTCCTAAAACAGGTAGATAACCCAACTCATTTTGCTTTCTCCTGAAATAGGCAGAGAGCCTCGATCAATCACTGTCCAAGGAACTAGGGACGACTACAGGTATAGATTACTAGAATCCTTGCTTGGAGCAAACTTTATGAAACCCGTACAAACTCTCCCTCATAATATCCTTTCTTTCTCTCTCCTAAGCTCTCCCTCTCCTCTTGGATTTCTAATGTCAAGACAGCAACAAAAGATCACTTATTGAGTAAACAAGAAATCTTATATATAAGTGCTTCAAATTTTCCCAAAATTGTAATTAATCGACAAATATCATCCTACGAGTCATCCTATACGATCAGTATAAATTTAGTTCAATCAGCCAGGACGATTTGGGGGAGGCTGGATGATTAGAAGATATGTTTATTTTGATCATCCAAAACACTGAGTACATAGTCCTATAAGATTAGTTCAAAATATTGAATATCGTTCAGAACATTATTCTATTTAGATGAACTTTACATGTTAGACGATAAAAAAATAACTAATCGTTCAGGTCGATTATTGGATCGTCTTGTACGATTAGTTTAAATTAACAAATATCATCTAGCACATTATTATGTTAGTCTTGGATGAATCAGGAAGAAACTAAGGTTTATTTATATGATTGTCCTGGATGATCTAGCGATCGTCTAGAATGATATGATCGATCAATAAAACCTTAATTGCTTTCCTTAATCACCAGACTAATTTAGGCATGATTAAATTACATCATCCAGGATGATATCCTATACAATTCAAAAAATAATAAATTGCCTAAAAGAGTTGGCAGCTAGATTCTTTTTTATTAAAGCCTATCGTCCATAATGATGTTAAGATCGTCTAGGATGATTTACTTAAAATAGTTATCTTAACATGGATGCCCTAATTAGGGTTTTATTTTTAATTGATCGTCCAGGATGAAATGGGATCGTCCTGTATGATGTGATCAAAAATAGAAAAACTTTTAAGTGTACAGATTTTCTCTCCCTGAGTGTGTGTATATAAGGTTACTTAGGATCAAGATCCATAACATTACATTTAACTCAAGAAAAGGTAAAAATACTTGAAATACACTTATAGACTAACTAAGTCCTAATCTACCCAATCTTGAGCTGGTTTGATTAGCAATTTACCTTGTGGACCTGAAATGTTAGTAGGTAGGGCAATATTAGGAAAATAGAAATGTCAGAAATATTTGCTATCATCAAAATATAATCCTTGAATCGATATTAACAACACAGAAAAGGGTTAGGTATCTCCGGGGTTGGTGGAAAGGAGTTTTTGTACAGGCTTCTCCGCCTTGCTGTGGGAG
The DNA here is from genome assembly GCA_016618105.1 of Dendrobium huoshanense. Lineage (NCBI taxonomy): Eukaryota > Viridiplantae > Streptophyta > Magnoliopsida > Asparagales > Orchidaceae > Dendrobium > Dendrobium huoshanense. Next base: position 47,005,937 of record CM028342.1, read on the forward strand.
TAAAAGGAGAGTCACTAAGTTTAGTGTAATACCCGGAGGAGAGGTTCCGAGGAGTGGATGTAGGTTAAGTTGACCGAACCTAAATAAAATCTAGTGTGTTATTTCTTATTGTATTTTCACATTTAATTTCCATAATTTATTTTCAGTTGAATGATTTTTTGGTTTAAATCATGAATTATTTGAGAATTTTTCAAACATAAATTCACCCCCCCCCCCCCCCCACTCCCTCTTGGTTAGCCTCAAGCTAGTTCATATGGGATTAACAACCCTAACAAACTTTCACCATTCCAAACTCATGGAGTTAAGGCATTCCTAAGAGAGTCTAGTATGAAGTATCAGCATGGATCACATGAAGCTTTTCCTCAGTTAGGAAACTTCCAAACTTCAGAGGCAAGGTAATAGACCTTAGAGTATGCTGACCTTGGTCATTAAAGCCTTTCAACATGATTTTATTAGAAGTGAGCTTCAAGTGACCTAGAGAAAGACCCTTTAAAGTTTTATAGGTAAAGATATTGACTAAAGCCCCTTTATCAATGAGGACCCTGTTCAACTTATAATCATTGACTTCAGCAATGACATATAGAGGACGATTATGCTCAAAAGTATCTAAAAGAATACCACGATCTAAAAAGGTAATGCATGGCATCTCTCTCAAATGGCATGCATCCCCAATAGAGTCGGAAGCAAAGAAAGTTTGATAGGACTCTAGCTTAAGTAGTGCTTTCACCAGTATCTCTCTCAAGTCAGAAGACAACATTAAAGCGTCATAGATGCTAAGAAGAGAAAGAGTTTTCTTTAGATGAGCCAACACATTATAGTCAACCTCCAACTGAGGGCCTTTCCCCTTCTCCTTAAATTGCTTTTAGGAGGAAGGGGTAGGATCATCCTACTGAGTAATAATATTTTTATCTTTTTTTTTTACATTTTTAGCCATCGGAGGTGGAAGGACCTTCCCTGAATGCAAGTAAACTTCCTATATCGAGTTATCCTCAATAGAAGATTCACTTGGCTATGGGGTGGTGGCTTGTGATGGCTCTAAGGAGAGTGCTTAGAGTGGTTTCTAGGATTCATCTTTTGAATCCATGTAACAACCACCCTCTGGCATATTAAAGATTGGTTCCCTATCACACTCAGACTCATCTTCACATATAGGATCATTTATATTACAAGAAGTATGTAAAATATGAAAAGATCAAGTTCTAGTAGAAGTAGAAGTAAAAGGAGAAGTAGGAAATCAAAAGTAGCCAAAATCACATTCTTCTATTATTTCATCATCAATCGAAATGAGAACAAAGTCCTTTAGCATAAGTGCTAGAAGAAGCCCCGTCTTCCCCTTCTGAGTTTATAATAAGCTTTTCATATATATTTTTATTACATAAAGCAGAAGAAGAAGTGTGCTCAGAAGGCACTACAATAGAAAAAGAAGGAGAAAAAGGTGCTGGCATAGTAACTGGGGTGGCAACTGTCAACTTGGCCTAGGGAGGCCTCTTATCAACTGCCTCTAAACTCTGAACTATTTAGTCGATCATCTTCTTTGTCTTTCAAGAGAGTGCTAGCTGCCACTCTCCCTTAAAACCTCTGGGTAATTTGCTACTACTGGTCTGACTGTCACTCTAAATACTATTGCAATTGAAACTAGAGATCATTTGAACTGTCTGAGTAACCTTGCCTTGGAGCTGCACTAAGTCAATATCCTGCAGATGTATCTTCCCACTAGCCATGAGCCTCTCAACTTTATTCTTAAACACATAGCAGTCCTCTAAAATATGCCTAATGTGTCTGTGAAAGGGACAATAAAGTGGGTGGTCTGTCTGTCCCTCCTCCTCCACTCTACTGTTGTTCGGGAATATTAAGATATTTTTTTAATAAGAAACTTGAAGATTTTTCTTTACACTTTCCTTCTTGAATGGGTATTCCTTACTAAGCTTCTTCTGTAGGTACTGTTGGCCCTCTGGAGTCCTACAGAAGGGTTTAGACTATGCTACTAACTAACCGGGTGAGTACGATTGTTGAGGCAGTGCTGAACTGATAGTGGGATTCTTGCCCTTATCTGATGTCCCATGAGTACTATGTACCTCCCCTTTCCTAAGAGAAGGTGCCCCTGAAGACTCCTATGATTGAGGTCTGTGCGAAGGGCTGACTCTCAATCTTAGGAGAGACTGCATCGGGTATGTTGTACTGCAAACTAATAACCATTGTTAACAACTTCTGAAAGGTTTTAATATTGAAACCCTACAAGTAGGGTGCTATGGAACCATCAATGTTATTTAATAGGATCTCTATGGCATATTGCTTTTATAATTGGGGCTCATACTATAGGCGAAGGTTTCTCCATCTGACTATATAATTTGGGAGAGTCTCTCAAGGATGTTGTCTAGTCATAATTAACTCTCCAATTGTGACCCAGTGCACAACACTGACAAACCTCTAAACAAAAAGCTGCTCTAACTCTACAAAGGTGTAAACTGAGTTATTAGGGAGCTCGGCGTACCAAGCAAAGGCCACCCCAACTAGGCTGCTAATAAAGAGTCTCAACATCAGAGCATCGTTCCCCTATGTTGCAACATATGGCTTGATACTGAGCCATATGCTACCTCGATTTCCCAAACCTATCAAACACTCTAAAACGTGGGGGAACGAAGCCAATAGGTAGGGCTCTCCCTCATACTCAACCAGTAGAGTCTCTCCTTGCTAACAACATCTCCAACCTTTCTGAAGGAAATTGCTTGTTCAACCATATGGGCTAACAAGTCCTAAATTTGTCCCGCTGATAACTATGTCAACGGACTCTGAATCATGGTAGTAGGTACTGTAGGTGGGCCGGGTGCTAGTGGTGGTATTTTAGTCTCGTCCCTAAACATAGTAGGAGTGGCTATGGCCGTCATCTAGGGCATCGCCCCCAAAGCTATCAACTGTGTGGACATCGCTACCATAGCCCTGGCCATCTCTGCCATCTGAGTTTAAAGGTACAAATTTGTAGCCTCTATATCAACTAACCTAGGAGACCCACCCACCTCGGGCTCTCCATGCTCCTAGTCATCCTCAGGCTCTCTCTATTTGTCCGAGTGACATTGTCAGGTAACTACACAAATTCTATGCATTGGCACATCTCCATCTGACTCCTCCCCGAGTGCATCCTCCTCATAAGGGGTCTGACACAAGGCATCTATATAAGGACCCATATGGAAAGAGCCCCTATGGGGGCTGAAAATTGAATCCATCTCTACCCGACTGGTGAACCCTCGGGGGAAGCTACAATATCTACATCACAAACCATCGGGACTACCTCAAACCCATAAGGAACAACTGTCTCCATCTTCTCAACTGCCTTTATTGACTGTACTATCTTGATAGAGGTATCCGCTTGTCATTATTTCTAAACCCACCTACTACTGTGGGGTCCAGTAGAAATAAATGACTACTAAGGGGCCATAACTACTAAACGGATCTAAGCTCTGGTGGGCTCCAACTTCTATGTCAGTCTATGACGACATGGGCTTCATCCTACACCATGGACAATTGTATATGGTCAAACAAATGGAACTAAACTAACAGGCTTCCTAGGTGGCTTTCCTCTCTGCCACCTATATGTATGCCTCAAAGTATTCCTCTATAACTGAATGGACGCCTGAGAGATTTGATGGAGTAACCTCTCTTGACTGATAGGCCCTTGACCTTGCACTAGGTGGATGATACTCCAAATCTTCTAAGAGAGGGTTTGGGAAGCATCATCCGTGGGGAGACTAGCTTGGGGTAAAGTAGTGGTAACATGAGGGATCACTGCAATGCAAGTAATGTCCTCCTCATCACCACTATGTGCTAGTGGAGATAAGCGTCCTCCCTGGACTACTTCTATATCATGCGCTACTACAATAGCTGGGGTAGGTGGAACTGAAATTAGTCATGGCTTCCACTACACGGAGACCACTATCCTCTTAACAGGCTCTTGGTGAGCCACTGCCTCTGCCATCCTCTGTCTATCTACCTCAAATGCAACCAAATGAAATCTTCTATTTCTCTTCTGGGCCATTCTTCTAAGGCTGAAGGTAGAGGAGAAAGGTACATCTGAATTCACTGCCTGGGGGACAAGAGGAATATGAGGTATAGGAAGTGTCAAGGTCTGCTCGGCAATCTCAGGTGAGAGAGACGAGCTAAAATTAAAACCCGATGGGAAGACAGTGAGAGGGGCTCGATCTGGGCACCCCTCTTTCTAGAGGAAGAATGAGGAAGAACCCGAACTAGAGTTGCCTCTATTAGAACAACATAAAGAGAAACAATTGGATACTAGAGCTGAGGGGCCAGAGCAGCCTACATAATAGGTATAATAGGCACAGGTCACCTAATAACTGGACGAGTAGGAGGAATTAGGAGTGGTATAGGTACTGACAACCTAACATTAGGGTACACTGGCTGTGTAGAGATAAGAGTAGGACGAGCAGGTGCCTGGGCTATCCATCGAGCCACTAGTCATCCAAAGGGGCACATGGTTGCACGTCCTTTCCTTTAGGAAGGAGAGAATTCAATAGCCTCAACCGAGGTCGGCCTGCCAAGAGTGACGAAAGTTGAGTTAGTGAAGGAACCAAAAGTGATCCCTCCAATAGGTGAACTAGCTAGCAGGGACTCAGGGAGAGTCTCCTGTACGTCCAAGCCAAAGAAAAAGTCACAGAAGAAGCACGGGAAGCCATGACACTGCTGCCAAAAGAACAAAGAATTTGAAAAGATTAGTTAGCTTGAAAACCATGTGAGAAGAAGAGTATTGAAAAGATATGGAATGGCCTAGAAGGCCAGAAGGGAAGGAACCATAGCTAGGGAAAAACCTAGCTAAGAAGGAAACCTAGCTAAGAAAGGATCCTAACTAAGAGTAGGATGGACCTAATATAAAGAATACCAATCTTAGAGTACACACATTAAAGAATAATATGATCCAAAGATGGAGAGAGAAATGAGTCCCACTATGGTTGCCAGAAACCTGTGGACCTTTGAAAGGGTACCGCTCAGTGGGGGACAGAGTGTAGAGGGTATACTACTACACCAACCCAAGGGATAAAAATGATCGCAGGCCTCTGCGCTCTTCTCAAGCAGGCCAATGGAAGGGTAGATTAGATCGTACATATGATTAAACCATTGAGGATAGTGGCTCTTGCCAACAAACCCCGATGGGTAATAATACACACTTCCTTATCATAATAATAGGTTTCCCCCACTCAAAATATCAGCTCAAGTGAGGTTTATTTGATAGTGGGGTTCTGTTTCCCGTGGGCATAAACCCCCATGAATACCAACATCCAGTGGGACTAAGGCATTGATAAGAAAGTTGAAAAAAGGGAAGCAATGCACTCAAAGCATGTAGAGAGAAATGATATAAGTGGCATCATCCATATGATGCAGATAGGTAGGATTTATAGTCCCTGAAGAAAAGGAGACTTACCCATCGATGAGGAATACTATAAGACACCAAATGTAGCAGCCTTGAACCTTAGATATAAGGTGGGTTTAGTGTTATACACCCAACACTAACACTCGTATCCTAACTAATGCATCTGGGCTTATATCTTGCCTAAAAAGGAAAGCCAACTAACTACCTAAACACATAAAATCCAAGCCATCCAATCTTTGTGAAAAATAGGTAGGTAGATCAATTTTTGGAAGTAAGGCCAATATCTAGAGAGTTTCCCAATTGACATTGGACTTATATAGGGTGAATGCTCCAAGAGCTAATACAATTAAAATTTTAATTAAATTAGTTTCTAATGTAATGCATGTTAGTTTGAAAGGTTCAAATCAAGTATGCATAGAATTTTAAAAAAGGCTTCTAAAAAATCATTTTTAGAAAAGACTAGTCTTCTTCAGGTTCAGCACTTTATCCTCACAGGTCAGATTATTCAGACTCTACCCGTAGGCAATGAAGTGTTTTATAGAAGGAGAGAGAAAATGCATTTAATATGCATGTAACTCCATATGGTTCTGGCTATTCCCAAGGTTATTAGATTTCTATATTATTTAATCCTTAAAATTTTAAATTTTAGTTATGAGTAAAAAAGGATTTTAGTCCTTAAAGAGCCTAGTAAAAAATCAGGCCAAGCACATGCAAGAAAGAAACCTATAAAAATATGCAATTTCTATTACGCATACAAAATAAACACATCAATATAAATTCACAAAATCATAGAAAAGTCCAAAGTCTATGGCAAGTGTCGTATAAGTACAACCAGAATATAGAAAAGTAAAGGTGGTCAGACCCCACCAACAACCACTTGGATTTTAATCCTACTAAATTATGCAAGTCTTAAATGCAAGACATTTCATCTTCAAATCTTCATCTTCAAGTGGATTGTCTTCCTTTGGATCGTTTTCTTTTGGATTATCTTCCTCCAGATTGTTCTCCTTGAGATCGTCCTTTAGAAGGGCACCTAAATGAGAAAGAAACTCCTCGAGAGAGGACCTTTCTTTCTCCCTTTGAGTACCTAATATTTGAAATTCCATGTCTTTGAAGACTTTCACAACTCGATATTAATTATAAATCATATTACATTATAATAAAATTTAGACTTAAATTAGACATGCAGGGTTATCATAATAAAATCCCAAGCAATTTTATATAGCAATCCAAGCAGTTAATATTTGTGTAGAAGAGAAAACACACTTGGTCACGCTTGTTTAATTTTTAAAGGGGGCTAAGCAGTCTTTGGAGTATCTGCAAAAAATAGTGTTAGTTTTAAAGCTTTATGATTATTTTTCCCCTTTATTTTAGTGTTGCATAAGCATGGCCACCTACATAAGATTAGATTAATAGCAAAAGCACCACTATCCCATGGCTAATCTATCATAGAAATCACATCATAAGCAAAATAAATAAAAGCACAGTGATGAGATAAGCAATCATCACAGCAAATCATCAGAGTAATCAAATTAATCAGCACTCGTGCCACACATAATCGCATCACATTACATAAATAAAAAAATAAACACCGGCCCTAATCCTAGAGATAGAAGTGTTGCCCTAGTAAATCTATGTGTGTAGTAGGCTTGTGTTGCTTTGGATAGTTCTTATGTCAGGTAATTAGTCCAAGTTGCCTTAGGTTCAGATTTGTTAAAGGTCTAAACAAGAAATTTTAATTAAAGTTTAAATATTAATGGATTATGATCCATCTTTGTTAATTCAATTTTTTAATCCATTTTAATACATAGGATAGTGATCTTTAAAGTTTAAATTACATTAGTGGATTTTAGATGGTCTCGGGTCCTCCTATACACTAGGTTAAGGGGGTCCAAAAGGTCACTATTGGAAATATACTAGGTTTAGGGGTTCTAACATTTTAGTTAAATATTAGGCCTTATGGGAAGTAATGCTTTTAATTTGCTAGATTTGGAGTTTTCTAGGCTAAGTTATGAATTTTTGAAGTTTTGGGGCAATTAAGAAATTATTAAAATTGCTTAATAAGGGGTGTTTTCAGGGTTTTGATCCATATCAACTCCAAACCTCTTATAATAACCCCCCAAAGGTCAGGAATGACCTAAGAAGATGTTTCCAAATATATGTAGAAAATTTAAAATTTTTAATAGTTTTTAATTATTTAATTAAGGCAAAAAGGTAATTTTTAGTTAAAGTTAAATTAGGGTTCAGATTTAAATCCAATTAATGGGACCTAATTATCTAAGATTAAGGACTAAATTCTAAAGAGTTTAAGATATTTTGGGTAATTTTTTGAGTTGAAATAGATTTATTACAATTTTTTGAATTTATTGGGGCCTAATTAACAAGCAAATTAGGGTTTATTAATTAAGGGGTTTAAAGGATTCTAAAAATTCCTAGAAAATTTTGAGAGGTTTAGGATGTCACTAAGTTTAGGTTTTTAAAATTTCAAGTTAATCAGGGATCTACCCTAGATCCTAAAATATGGGTCCTTAATTATTATCCTAAGGGTGTCGCTATGTTAAGTAAGTTTAAAATCAAAGTCAAGACTAACCCTTTAGATAACATGCAAGGGAAATGTAGCAAAGACACACCACACCAATCCTAAGGTTTAGGAGGGCCTAAGCTAAGTGCTCAAGCGTCCTACATATATAAAAGATAATAAAAAGAAGACTAAGCACGCTTAATTGTATGATTAGTGAATGATTGAGGCTCAATCATCCACTAATCCACCTTCCCATGAATGATATTCATAAGTAAAATCAATGTTTAAAATTTCATGACTAGAATCCCCCAAAATTAGGAATGTAGTCATATATATAATTTTTAAATAATTTAAAATACTTATAAATATAGAAATTTTGGAAAATAATATAATTCAATTGATAAGAGTACCTAACTATAAAAGAGATCCACTAGTCACCAAAGTGAATACTCAAAATAATTTCAAAATAATTTTTAATTTCATCATATTTAATTTATTAAACATTTAAATAATAGTTAAGTAACTAAGAAATTAAATAATAAACAAATAATTACAGAAAAAATAGATTTTGGCATCTTAAAATAGCTTTGAATGAAAGTACACATTTTTTGAAAAATTTGAGGTATTGCACGCAAAAATCCGATTTAAAATGAAATAGTTAGAAGTTTTTGAAATTTAAAGTATTTTAAAAATAATTCAAAATAACTAGTATTCAAAGATAATTATTAAATTAGGTTAAAATAAATATTAAAGTTTTTGAAGTTTAAAATAATTTAAATAAATAATTTTCATATTTTATAAAATAATTAACGCTTAAATTAAGTCATTATAATTAGTAATTTAAATAATTAATTAACAAAAATTATTCAAAAAAGTAAAGAAATAATTATATTAAACCTAAGTTAAAAAATAAATAATTATGAAAAAATTTCCTCTGATTTTAAAATAATAAACATAATTTTTTTATCGATTTGAAAAGTATTTAAATTTTAAATTAATTAATTATTAATTAAGTAATTTAAATAATTAACTAATTAAAATAATTAAAAATAGTGAAACAATTAATAATTAATATTTAAATAATTAAAACCATCCTCTGATTTTTAAAATTAATTTTTATATTTTGAAAATAATCAAATTTTCTAATTTTAAAATAAAATAAAATATTATTACTATATACTTAATTTCAAAAATAATTATAAATAATAGTTATATCACTTAAATAATATTAATATACTAATATATATAATAATTATTTCAGATAATTAAATATTAGACTAAATTTTAAATTAAAATAAATAATTTATTATTTTGAAAAAGTAAATAAGTATCTTAAGTGAAATAATATATTTTTATTAAAATATTTTAATAATTTATAGTTAATTGTTAATTTAAAATACCTAATTATTTAATAATAAGTGTAATTATATATATATATACATATATACATATAATATTTATAATTAAAACTATTTTTAAATTGAAGAGGATGAAATATAATCGATTCGACATATTATTCAAGTTTTTTATTAGTATTCGATTTATTATGATTTATTAAAGAAAACTATAATTAAAATCATTTAAAATAGGTTAAAAAAATAATAAAGTCTAATCCGGCGGCAGCGCGAGGTGGCACCTTCTCATTGACGTGCTCAGAATTATGCGGTGGTGGCAATCATTGGCAATGATTGTGCCACAATGATTGCCACCACCGCGTAATCATTTCCCTATAATTAAGGCTGCAGTGGGCCCCACGCGCCTTTTACTTAAGTGACTCAGCAACGCAGGAGCCGCTCGATCTTCCACCGTCTGAAATGAACGGCCATAATTTAGCCAGATTGAGATCTCCGCGGTAGCTCACTCCATAAGAATACAAATGACTATGGAAGGTCGAGGGAAGTTGGAAGAGCTCTAAAAGAAATCCTAAGGAGTGTATTTATAGGCCAAGGCTAAGGATGAACAGTTTAGATCTATTCTAAGATCAATTAGGAGGGAATTAGGCTTGACTAGCACGGGATTTGGCTCTAGAGAAGATTTGGAAAGGTTTAATTGCATTAATGGGCTTTAAATTGACTGAAAGAGATCAATTTGACCAAATTAAAGCTTGGGTTGACCAAGTCAATGGTTGACCTGATCAACCTAGTTAATTAGGTCCAAGGAGGTGGAGATTTGAGCCCATGGAAGCCTTGAATTGATTTGAAATTGAATTAGGCTCATAAAGGTTAAATGGGTCAACGTGAGTTGACCTGGTCAAACAGGTTGACCCAGGGCATGGGTCTGGGCTCAGCAAACTTGACTTGACCAACTAAGTCCAAAGGAAGGTGAGAATTGGGCTAAGGGAGTTTAAATTTGATTTAAAATTAAAATGGAGAGTGTATGGGTCAATCTGGGTCAACCCAGGTTGGCCTGGTCAACTAGGTTGACCTAGGGCTTAGGTCTAGGCTCAACATATTATGTATGCACATAGGTACACAAAATGGGCAAGTGCAATCACAAAACCCGTATGGGCCCAAGCGAGAGTGTTGTAGGAACGCATATGACATCTAGGGATGCTACGTGGATCAATAAATTTAAACATGATCCTCCTAAATAGGTAAATAGGAGTTGACAAGGTTCAATAAAAAAATATAAAATGCCCTCAAACACCCGCATGGGCCCCAACGAACGTGTTGTAGGAACACATGTGACGTCTAGGGATGCTACACGAGTCAATAAATTTGAACTCGATCCTCCTAAGCATGTAAATAATTATGAAATACCCCCAAACACCTATATGAGCCCCGGTGAGTGTATTGTAGGAACACATGGGACGTCTAGTGATGTTGTGCGGGTCAATAAATTTAAACCCGCTCCTCCTGAGCAGGTAAATAGTAGTCAACAATATTTAATAAATAATTATAAAATACTCCCAAACACTTGCGTGGGCCCTAGTGAGCGTGTTGCGGGTACACACGTGATGTCTAGGGATGTTGTGTGGGCCAATAAATTTGAACATGTTCCTCCTAAGAAGAAAAATAGTAGTCGATAAGGTTCAATAAATAATTATAAAATACTCCCAAACACCCGCATGGGGCCCGACGAGTGTGTTTTGGATACACACGTGACATCTAAGAATACTACACGGGTCAATAAATGAATGTAGTTTGAGCCAGATCCTTTAACATGGATGATAGGAGTCGACACGACTCGAACTATCAAATAGATATACAGTCTGGGTGTCGACCATAATGTCTATTTCATACGTTCAAATAAGACCTCCAACAAAGAAAATTCATTCACAAATGCATCAAGCCTATGAAACCTGATCCTTTGTCGACAAGCAGATAAAGTCGACAAGGTTCAATCCATAAATGGAAATAACCCCAAACGTCTCGATAATGGTCATGTTGAATGCAAATCTCAATCGGATAGGTTAATTCTAAATATTTCAAAATGCCATCTGAACTACCCGAAATCCAAATTTCTAAAAATTTCAAACTCCAAAATATTTAAAATTAAGATCCAAACATAAAACACTTAAAGAAAAATTCATCCACCCTCCGCAACAGTTTGTCAAGATGGACAAAAAAAACTTTACTTCATCTCACATAGAGCAAATACCTAGTCAAAAATATCACTAGGATCCATTCTTAAATAATCTCCTGCTAGTAAGGACGTGATTCATGTATTCTAACTGGCATCTTTGCCACCAAATAGCACTACAGGTAAACATTTATGACCCAGGGCCCTCTAAATCGAGTGGTTCTACCACCAAATGGCACCACGAGATAACGGTTATGGTTAGAGCCAATACGTTTCTTAATGACATCAAATCCTTGAGATATGAATCAATATGATATAATCGATAGGGCACAAAGCCCTCTTTTAGCTAAGGTAGATTCAAACTTGTCTCCTTAGACAAACACTCCCCCCAAGTCTATAAGGTACCCTTGGACGAAGCAACCCATGGTTGCCGACAAAGATCCTTCTGTCAAGTTGGGTCAACTACCTCCTCTGACTAAGTAGACTGAGGACAATGATGGCCCGTGATGACGGAACCATAGGATCTTGATCGGGTCCATCATCTATTCCCCCACCATATACTTTAAGTGTAATGTGGTGAAATTTCAATTTTAAAATATCAATTTTCAAATGCCTAAATGACCATGCTGCTACTATATGCCAGATAACGCTTATCTCTATGTATCTAATTGTCAACTAGCCTCAATCGAAAGTTCTATCTCGTTATCAAGAGGGATAATTAACTATAGGGGCTTGCGTCTATAAGAAACCAGAACTCAAAGCATAAAGTCCTCACAAAATGAGGGCGAAATCTCTAGGTAGTGTCTTATCTACAAATTCATCTGCCTTCCCAAAATTTGCCTTGAAACTTTAATCCTTTAAAACTCCCCCGAGAAAGAAGCAGGGGAGGCCGGGCCAAATTTTCAGAGCCCACATGAGTTTATTATGACTGGCATTTTCTATAAGTAGTTATTCACTTTGATGTGTTCAAAACTTCATGATTTTACTTGTTGGCTTCATTTTGATCCGTGAAGCCGTAAATTGTATTTCTTGGATGTGCTAATGGCGAATTGGGTGTTTGTTATTGCTTTTGTTTGTGTTTTATATATATTTTTTTCATAATATTAATAGAGAGTAAGTTATTAGAACCATAATAAATAAATAGATAACAGATTATTTATAAATAAAAAGGCACAAAATCAGGACAAATTAAATTATATACTAAATTAAAGAGAGTTGAAAATTGGATTTGAATTCGATATTTTGTTGTTTATTTTTTTGAGCTAATAGCTTATGTAATTTAATTTCAAAATTTTATAAATCGACAATACTATAATTTGTTATATTGAAACACTAAATATTGGAAGGGGTTTTTGGGTTCAGCCGACAACTTTTTTTTCCCTCATGACATTAAAATATTCTCTCATTTCGCAAGAAAATGCCATTAACTTCATTATAACCCTAAAGAACAAAAGATAGGTCAATATACCAATTTATTATTAGATAAGAAAACTTTCAAGGGTGTAGCATTTACTTCCGGTTTCATAAAGAAATTTTTATTTGGTCCAGTCACAGGAAGTAGCTATACGTTTGGCCGCCAGTAGAATCACGCAACGCATTTTCATTATTTACTGCACGCCCCGACAACCCGACCCGGAACGAACCCAAGATTGCTCGGTATTGCTTGGTATTGCTAGGTATTAATCGATTTTGCTCGGCAATAACCAATACCGAGCAATGCAGAGCAAATATCTAACAATACCGAGCAAATACCGAGTTGTACCGAGTTGTAACAATTTTTTTCTAGCAATACCGAGCAAATACCTAGCAATACCGAGCAAATCCCTAGCAATACCGAGCAAATCCCTAGCAAATACCGAGTTGTAGAAAAACTCGATACAACTCGGTATTTGCATGGTATTGATCTTCACAGAGCGGTATTTCTCTTTTATTCAAAGCAATACCTAACAATACCGAGCAAATACCGAGAAAATCACGAACATAGCATTCCCGAGTTCCGGTCCAGGTCAAGTTGTCGGGCCGCGCGATAAAGAGTAAGAGCACGTGGCGACATGTTATTGACAGCCGAACGTAGCTCTTACATCCGATGAGAGGACGTAATAATTGTTCTTCATAAAGGGGAAAAAAAAGGCCAAGACCAAATTCCTGTCAAGCTTAAAACGAAGAATTTCCCCCAAAAAAAATTGCAATAGAATCACTCAAAAGTACTACGAGTAGCATCTTCTAAGGCTTCGTTTGGGACAGTTTTTTTATTGCTTTTTGAAACAACTTTTTAGTATAAAAATTAAAATTTTTGTACTAAAAAATTGCTTCAAGAAGAAGTAAAAAAATTGTCCCAAACGAAACCTAAAATTTTATGCAAGAAAGTCCATTTGTAAGTTTCCATAGAAAGTCCATTTGTAAGTTGCCATAGAAAGTCCATTTTATTTAAACTGTCCTTACAAAGAAAAAAAATGAAGAATAACTTTAAAATTTATAATATTGTACATAACTTCAAACCATTATATTTTGCATCACTCCTGGCAACCTAAATAAGCTCTAAAGAAATCGGATTTGATTTTATCCTAAGAAATCTGATCTCGAAAGAATAGCAAGCTTCGAAAAGAATATTGAGGGGACGTGCGAGGCAGTTTTTTGGTTGAGCGCAATTGTTGTCTCCCCGCCGGCTCCCGTTCGATTTCCCAAACCGGCCCAAAAAAAAAAATATTGAGGCACAAAATAAGCCAACATGATAACTATCAGCTAATGCTTTCTCCTTACCAAAGCAAAAAACATCTGAGATAACGCTTGCAAATATGGAATTTGATGCAACTATAAATTGACTACTCAAACCACGGAAATACTCACCCTAAGAATGAAAAATTATATTTCAAGCAGCACCGTTTTAAGAAGAAAAGACGACCATACTGCAGCTTTTACCGCTTTCATCATTACAAGATAGCCAAAAAATTGGGAGACGTAATAATCAACTTATTAGACTTTATCCTGTTAAAATAAGCACAGGCAACGACATGCACAATCCCCTCACTTAACATATATGAAACGCAAAAGAAAACGCGATGCTAAATGACATGGAGAACCCTAACCAAATACTATACATGCTTTGAAGTTAAAATCCCTAACTTCTCTTACACTAATCTCAAACTCCACAATAGGTGACGAAATCATATAAATCTGCAGTACAAACTCTTGCACCATTTATGTTCGCAAAAAGGAATCTAATGGAGTTTCTTTAGGCCTTTCATGCAATTTTTCAACATTAAAAAATGAACAATTCCAACTTTTACTTACTGTCAGTGAAATCAGCATCGATCACATCACCACCATCCGTTCCCTTGCTAGCTCCGCCAGTAGAAGCAGCATCGGCTCCAGGAGAAGGGCCAGTACCAGCTGCACCAGGCGGGTTGTATAGGGACTGACCAAGCTGCATCACCTCCTGATTTAAAGCAGCCATGGAGTCCTTGATGCTCTGAGTTGATCCACCAGAGATGGCATCCTTGAGCTCCTTGAGCTTGGCCTCAACCTTTTCTTTAACAGCAGCAGGAACCTTCTCTCCCAGCTCCTTCAACTGCTTCTCGGTCTGATAAACTACAGAGTCTGCCTGATTCTTGGTGTCTATGGCATCTCTCTTCTCCTTGTCCTCCTTTGCAAACCTCTCTGCCTCCTTAACCATCCTATCCACCTGTATGATATCAGATGCGTTAAAAAAATTGTTAAGCAAGCAAAAAATCAAATCCTAGCATTTTACTGCATTCAAATCAGACTTTACTAGACTCAATTCAATGAAAACTATAACTATGAAAATTCATAAGGACCTACAGAAAGCACACCTCATCACTGGGCAGCGTGCTTGCCCCCGTAATGGTAATGTCCTGCTTCTTTCCAGTACCCTTGTCCACTGCAGTAACAGAAAGAATGCCATTGGCGTCAATATCAAACTTGACTTCAATTTGTGGTACTCCACGAGGTGCTGGTGGAATTCCGTCAAGGCGGAAACTTCCCACTGACTTGTTGTCCCTCACAAATTCTCTTTCACCCTGCAGGACATTGATCTCCACGCTAGTCTGACCATCAGCTGCTGTTGAGAAGACCTCTGATTTGGATGTAGGCAGTGTTGTGTTTCTTGGAATAATCTTTGTCATCACTCCACCTAAGGTTTCCAAACCAAGAGATAATGGTGTAACATCCAGAAGAACAATGTCACTGACGTCTCCAGATAATACTCCAGCCTGAAGTTAGAGAAAAACAAGAATTCGATATCAAGAGGAGATCATCAACGCAGTATTGCAAGCCTAACAAAATTAAGATAAACCATAGATCTATCACTATTCAGGAACGTGAAATTAAAAACATTCCTCTTTCAGTTGTGTTCATACAATGTGAATAAAATTGATTTAGATAAACTTTTCCTCTTGGAAAAAAGGCTAGTTAGAATTACACATTAAAATAATCAATAGTTGCTCTGATCAATACAATCCACCGGGCACACTTATAATCCAATAAGGCTCCCTTGGGTAAAAGTGTGCTGCTGTGCTATTTGTGAATTCCATGCATAAAATAAGCATAATCCCGCATAGTTTGATGAGTTAATCAATATAACAGTGTTCTCTGCTCATGATGACAGGGGACAGTGCTCCTGCAAGTCGGAAACTTTCAAGGCGTATTTTTCACCCATCAAAATTACTTCCATAAATCAAAGTGGAAGTTGGACAAAAAATCCAGACAAAGCTTAGGAGTTTTCACTTCAAAATTATTTTCCTGAGCTAATCTCACGAATTCATTCATGCATAACAAGACATGGTACCAGATGATATCATGGCCCTACCTCCAAAAGAGACATTAAACTTGGCTCATCGTTCAATCAAGCAATACCCCATTGATAAATAAAGACTAAATCCCACTCCACATCATGTGAAGTAATAAGATTGATAATTTCATAAACATTCAAGATGATGCGATAATGCATAAGCATGCAAATGTATTGCCCAAATGGAAAGTTTTGTGCGAATGCAAGCAAGAAAATCATAAACAACTTCAATAAACTTATATTTTTAAAAACAAATATAAATCATCTATTTTTTAAGAGCTTACAAGTCATTACTTTTCTTATTAAATTTAATTAATGATCAATTATTCATAAAAAAAGGATCATAATAGAGCAATGACTAGTTTACAAACATATGCATGCTCATATTATTGATAGCATTATAAAGAAATATTATTCAAAAATCAACTTGCAACAACAACAATATCATCAAACCTTTATCCCACTACGTGGGATCAACTACATGAATCTTTTTTTCCCATTGTGTCTTGTTAAGAGTTTTTTTTGTCTTGTTAAGAATTAAATTCTCATTTAAATAAAAAATGTCATTTCTAATATTTTCTAACCAAGTCTTTTTAGATCTACCTCGACCTTTTTAACATAAGTCAAATCTAATAGATCTAATTTCCTAACAGGGTCATCGGAAGGCCGCCGTTTTATGTGACCAAATCATCTAAGACGACTCTGTCTAATCTTAACTAGAGCTACTCCAACCTTTGCACGTATATATAATGTCTCTAAGAGTAAAGCTACTCATCCACCTGAGCATCCTCATCTCTGCAACACTTAAACTTAATATTATGCTTCTCTTTTAATAGCTAACATCCTGCACCATAAAGCATTGCAGGTCTCACCACCATCTTATAGAATTTTCCCTTAAGTTTGAGGTGGACTTTTCTATGACACAACAAACTTGATGCATTCCTCCACTTCAATCATCCAACTTGCGATTAATTATATTTTCTAGATATAATATTATTCATATGTCAAAATATGCTTACTATTCATGATGAAAATGCTAAAATTACAAAAATGAATAAAGTTATCATATATTTCTTATATGATCAATAAATGTTCAAATAGTTAGGGTGATGAATGATAACATCTGGCAGACGTTCCACCTTCCACATGACTACTCTAGCAGATTTCTTAAAAGAAAATTCTTAGATTAGCTTTCCTGGAAAATTTCACAAATATCTTAAATAAATGGGCGTGATGCACTCACTTTGGCCAATTATCTCCGGTACTTACCCTCACTATTCAATAGCCTTAACTTCTAATAAACAATACAATTTATTATTACTGCAAATATTATTAGTCATTAAACTTATTTATGTTCCCTCCCTTTCAAAGTAGTCCAGTCATCACAGATGGAAGCTGCTTAAATGACAAGATGGACTCCTTTAGCTGGTTCATTACTACTGTGCAGAAACAGACGCTGTCATTCCAATTAATTGCCACCCCAATTCTGGATACATGAGTACATAAAGTTCGGTCGTAAGAAAAATAGAATAATTAAATTTAACAAATGCAAACCTGAACTGCAGCACCAAGGGCAACGACCTCATCAGGGTTAACTGTTACATTTGGTTCCTTTCCAGTTATCTTTCTCACAAGTTCCTGAACAGCAGGTATCCGAGTAGATCCACCCACAAGGATTATCTCATCCAAATCCGAGAATGCAAGTTTCGCATCCCGCAGAGCATTATCTACAGGAGTCTTAAGCCTACAAACGCAGTCATAAAAAATCTAAATAATAACTGTCCACAGAGAATTTAAATTACTACTGGAAGAAAATAATATATGCTAAAAATACTGATCGCTAGCGGGAGATAATTGATCAGAAATGGGATTTTAATGATCGTACTTTTATGTATAATTCTAGTAAAACCGTCGTGGAAAAAATAGCTAAAGCATGTCAACAATGATTGATCAGATGGATACCTATCAAGAAGATCCGAACATAGCTCCTCAAATTTTGCCCTTGTTATAGTTGTTTCTATGTGTTTAGGGCCATCAGCAGTTGCAGTGATGAACGGCAAGCTGTAAATGTAAAGACAAATTTTAAAGACAAGAACAATAATAATGCTGACGACAAAATCTTTCATTTTGGCATGCCAATATAATAGGATTGCTAAACAGCTGTATAATATTACAAACTTACAATTCTAAAAAGGGTTTATGGAATTAATATTAACATGAAAAGCCCCATCTGATAATTAATGGCCAACTACTTTCACACAAGCTAGACAACTTCATGAGAATAAGAAAGATGACAATGATGACAATGTAACAATTTAATAGCTGAAAATTTCAAGGAAAGAATGTGCGAGGGTAGAAACTTCTGACCTGATATTTGTCTGAGTCAAGGTTGATAACTCCATCTTAGCTTTCTCAGCTGTCTCAGTTAGTCTCTGTAGGGCTTGTTTATCCTTTAGAAGGTCAATGCCTTCATCCCTCTTAAAGCTTGAAGCAAGCCAATCAACAATCCTCTGCCCAAAGCATCAAATATCTTAACAATTTCAATTCCATCATTTTACTAAATAAATGAAACACCAAGTGAACGATCTTAAATAGCCAAAATTTTTTGCTCTATTTGCATAATAACTATCTGATAAGATAATCACAAGTATTGTCAATATAAAAATGTTAATAAGAAAATGATCACACACATGCTGCTATATTACCATAAAAGAGAGGTATTCACAACCAAAGACAATCAGAATTTGGATGTAACGAAATGTTCTAAAAGATCAAAACAAATGAAACAAGTTGTGCTCACACCAATTAGTAAGTAGTAACACAACTAAATGAGAGCAATTTCCATAAACAGCACAACACCATGAAATAATAAACCACAACAATAAAAATGGTAAACACTCAAGAAAAAACATAAGAAAAAACCCATCATAAAAACCATTCTCACCAATGACTTGTCAACAAATGAAAAGATAAAAAATTTTGAGATGAGACATATGACTTACAAATTTCAAATACTTATGATAAGCTACAACAACTCCAACTAAAACAGGACAAAAATAATTTATCGAACAGCACTAAATGTAAACTAAAAAACTTAAAAAAAAAAATAAAAAAAACCTTCAAAAGATCATCTAAGAGATGCAAGCTTTCTTCAATACATAATAAGGGTATTCGCTTTATTACTAACCTTGTCAAAGTCATCACCACCAAGATGAGTATCACCTGAGGTAGACAGCACCTCAAAGACGCCATCACCCACCTCAAGAACTGCAAGAAATCATCTTTAATTCATTAAACTCACACCGAAATAAATGTATTTTAATGCATGTGACAAGAAAAAACAAAGAAATTGGATTCCAGACACATGCCATTGGCTGCAGGCCAGTCAAATATTCAACGAACCACAATTATCTACAATCCTATCTAAAGATCCACTAATGCGGAACAGCAGTTGGGATCCCTTTAGTTTGGAATTACATTCCGTTGGTTTTGGGGTGGATTTAGGTCTTATCCTATTGAGAATATTTTCAATTGATGCTGAAAATTCTTGGGGATGCGCATCCTCTGGTTTTGTGGTTTGTGCAGTGAAGTTTTTGGTTTGGAGATGCAGGATTGTAGCATGGATTGCTATAAAGCATTGAAAATTCAAAACCTTAGGTACCCATGTCAGACACATGTAGAATATGAAGATACCTCTAACAGACCCTGACATATGCCTAATATGATAAAAATCATTTATGATATATATTTTTTTTCTCAAAGTAGAATGATATTAAGTATTTTGATTACACATTTTATATAAATAATTTATCCAAAAAAATTACAAACATGACATCTTATGTCCTACTTTTTATAGTTATGCCCCCACTATTATGACATGTTCATGGTTCATAAATTGATTGATTGGGAATCCTCTAGTTTTCAGCGACATAAGCTTGGATTTATCCTTTAATTTTGAAATTATTGATTTGAGGACAGTTGTCTGTTTGCCTATTGTGGTTTTACTAATTGCAATATTCGTTTATAATATGTGGGAGACTTGTGGTATTACAAGTTGTTTTATTGAACTTAGTACAATTCATGTTTTTCAAATTCTCACCCTTTGTAATAAAAGATTAATTGCTTGTGGGACTAGCAATTTCAACAACAACAACAACATCAAGCATTATCTAACTACATGGTGTCGGCTACATAAATATTTTTTCTCCATTGTGTCCTATTATCATTTAAATTTAATAAAAATGTGATTTCTAATATTTTCTACCCCTACCTTTTAAAACATATGCAAATCCAATACATTTACTTTCCTAACCAAGTCATCGGAAGGCCGACATTTTATGTGTCCAAACCATCTAAGGCGAACCTCTTTAATCTTATCTACCACTGGAGCTACTCCAACATTTTCACGTACATGCTAATTTCACATTCTCTCTAAGAGTGAAGCCACTCATCCACCTGAACATCCTCATCTATGCAACACTAAACTTTATGCTTCTCTTTAAATGGCCAACATTTTGCGTCATAAAGAATTGCATATCTCACCACCACCTTATAGAATTTTCACTTAAATTTGAGGGGTACATTCCTATCACACAACAGACTCAATGCATTCCTCCACTTCAACCATCCAACTTGAATTATACTAATAATATCCCCATATCTTTCACCACCACTTTGAACAATAAACTCAAGATATCTAAAAATGACTTGATCTCCCAAAGTCACAATCTCTTCCAATAGATCTATTACTACTAAAATTATACTCCATATATTTGGTTTTAAATCTACTCATGTGAAAACCTTTAAACTCAAGGTTGACCTTCATAATTCAAGTTTTTCTTCAACTCCCTCTCTAGTCATATCAATAAGAAGAATATCATCATCAATAAAAAGCATACACCAAGAAACATTCTGTTATAAATGTCTAGTAAGAACATCCATAACAAAAGCAAAAACGATAAGGTATATAACCTGATCCATGATGTAATCCAACTGAATTAAGAAAATACTTGGTCAAACCACCTTGTATTTGAACCAAAGTAACAGAACATGCATATATATAATCTTTAGTTACTTGAATATAAGCATTATTAACTCATTTCTTTTCTAGAACTCTCAATAACACTTCTCTTGGAACTATATGCTTTCTCTAAATCAATATATATCATACATAACTCCTCTTTATTCTCTCTATACTTCTCAATAAATGTATAGCTTCCATAATAAACTTACCCAGCACGAATCCAAATTGATTTTGAGAAACATTAGTATTGCGTCTTAAACTATATGCTCAATAACTCTCTCACATAGTTTTAATGTATGACACATTAACTTAATTCTTCTATAATTCACACATTCTTGTGTATCACCTTTATTCTTAAAAATAAAAATCAACAGTCAAGACACTCTTTCTCCACTCAACTGGCAACCTTTTAGTTTTCAAAATAATATTGAAAATTTTTATAAGCCAAAATATTTCTTTCATCTCCTAAGAATTTCCACACAACTATTGGAATATCATGAAATACAATCACATTCTACACTTCATTTTCTTTAAAGCCTCTCTAACTTTCATTTTACTAATACGATAACAAAAACAAATCTCTATTTTTATTTAGGGTGTTAAGATCAATAAAGTCAATTATAATCTCACAATCTTGATTGAAAAACTTATCAAAATATATAATCCACCTTTTTGAATATCATCTTCAAATAAAATTATTTTTTTATATTCATCCTTAATGCACTTTACTTGAATTAAATCTTCACTTCTCCTATCTCTTTGTTTAGTTAACTTATACATAGATTTTTTGCCCTCATTGGTATCTAATATATTATAAAAATCATTAAGAATTAAATTCTTTGCATCGCATTGTCTTTCTTAAATTTCTTACGTGCCCCTTTATATCTTTACCAAAGTTTCAAGCTTTAGCATTCAAACTACTTTTTATAACAAAACTTTTTATATATTATCTTTTCTTGCACATTTAAATTCAACCATCAACTTTTTTTAATATTAAAGATTTTTTTCTTCTGATACTCCGAGCACATCCTTTGCAATATTCTTAACATTAATAACTATTTTTTTGACCTAAAACTAGCTTCCTTATCAGTCAAAATTTTAAAATCTTGAATTTAACTCCCAAAATAATTTTTGTTAATGTTCTTTAAATGCCCCCACTTAATCCTAAGACAATAGTTTACTTTTTTTATATTGTATATGTCAAAGGCGCAAAAGGCGCGCCATAGCACACGACGCGGCACAACACACATACGACGTTATATTCTTGGCACGACGCATCAAAATAGCACTCGTTATTTGCATCATGCATGCACAAAGGCGCATTGCACAAGGCGCAAACGCTATTTTGCTAACGTGTTATAATTTTCAAATTATAAATTATAATTAAATATTTTAAGATTTATATATAAATATCACAATTAATTACTAATTAATTAAACATCAAATTAAAAAAAATAAAAATTTAAGGAATTTAACTTTTTTTTGTAGGATTTAAAGCTATCATTTTTACAATTTGACGGGATTTAGGCTAAATTATGATTAAATCATACTTAAATCTATTGATGTAAGTTTTTGTAGAATTTAAAATTATCATTTTTGTTGTTTGGCATGATATTTAAGCTTAAATTATGCTCTAATCAAACTATTGTTTATTATTTAATAGTATTAATGTGATTATATATATATATATATATTATTTATTTTACATTATGCGCCATTTTTAAAATGGCGCACGCCACGCCGTGCACTATACACCATGGTTCCATGGACAATTTTGTGTCATGGTGCACCATTCGCCATTAACAAATATGATTATTTTTCTTCATCTTAAAGTTCAAAATTAATAAGTGATGTTGGGTACATACTTCGACTCAAAATAACTTTATAATCTTTGCAATCCAAATAATCTATTTCTTTATTATAAAAAAATAATCAATATGAGTTTTATAATATCGCTTTTTATAAGTGATGAGATACTCATCTATTCTTTTTTTTTTTTTTTTTGAAACTAATCTTCTCTTTTATTAAATAAGATATTAACAATAACAAATTATAAACTAGAGCAAAATTTAATATGATTATAATAACTTCATTAGTCGTTCAAAATTGATAGTCATCGTGAATGCATTTAAAATCTTTTACCAGTCTACCAACATGTTCATTTAAATCTCCTACAATAAAAACTTTTTCTTCAAGAGATATATTTTATATTAATTCTTCTCAGTCATTCCAAAATTTTAATTTTGAGCATATATCCAAACCTACTTGAGAAGCTGACGTAATCAAAAATTTGGGAAGGGACCCAAATTTTTTATCACAAAAGAAAAAACTTTTCTAGGTAATAGAAAAGACACATAAGGACTCAAAATAGACGAATAAACTAAAAACAACAACTTTTCTTCATAATATAAAAGACTTACAAACTTAGACACTTACAAATGACTCAAACAACACAAACACCTAAAGTTGCATTTCTTTGAGAAGAAGGATACAGGTGGCGTCGAACTTGCGGAGAGACGAAAGAGGTTAGAAGCCAAGAAGAAGAATGGAAAGTACTCGCAAGTCTTTCCTAGAGGATAGAAGAAGAATAAATGGAACAAGCTCGCAAGCTTTTCCAACAAAACCTGCAGGTTTACATTTCCAAAAATCATTCATATAACATTCTAAAACAGCCACAAAACATCTACTATTTATAGCAACGATTAAAAAGGTGGAAGAGGCGAACGCACTAAGGCGCGACTTAAGGCGAGGCGAAGCATTTGCGCGTTGAGGCTTACGCCTCGTCGGATTCGGCGGAGCGTGCGCTTATTTCGCACGAGACGTAGGCTTCGGTTCGTAACGCCTCGAAGCGAAACGAGGCACCGCTTCGATTTGTAAGTATATAGACCGAGCGGTGAGAATAGTATAAGAGTCGAGTATTAGGGTAACATACCTGCTTCTGCTTCAGGTAAGAACTGAAAGGCGAACTCAGCCAACTTGGACGACCACAGTTCAATCGAGTTCGAACATAGCTGGAGGCGATCGAAGGTAACGATTTATTTCTTCTCCTTCTCTTGCTTCTCGTAATATTCCCGTCATTTGTTTCATGTCTCTCTTCTTCTTCTTCAGCTTCTTGTAATTGAAGGTTCCTTTTTCACGGCTAGGTAACGATCTTTCTTCCCGTTATTTGCTTCATGTCTCGCTTCATCAGATTGTACATGCTCGGTACCGCTCAGTACATGCTCGGTACTTAACGGTACATGCTCGGTACCAAGCAAGTACATGCTCGGTACTTAGCGGTACACGCTCAGTACCGAGCAAGTACACGCTCGATATCGAGCTAGTACCGAGCAATACATGCTCGGTGCCGAGCCAGTACCGCTCGGTACCGAGCGGTACATGCTCGGTACACGCTCGGTAATGAGCGGTACATGCTCGATACGGTCGATATTGAGCATATACAACAAGCAAAATTTCAAAATTACTCTTATAATATAATTTTGTTCAGGAAACCCCCGCAGGGGCGCTGCCCCTTGACCCCGCGAACTGACCGGGCAAGTCGAACCTCGCCAGGGGGCAGCGCCCCCTTGGACTCCCGGCAGACTGGTATATTTTTGTATTCATCTTGTTTTATTATTGGTATTTGATAATACAAATAATTGTTAAAATATATCCTATTATTAGCATGACTAATGGCACAAGCAGGAAAGATCCTACATGAAAATATGGAATTCAAGTTGAAGTGTCAGGCGAAGGTGTAAAGAAGGGATATATTTACATGAAATGTAATTTCTGTGAGAAACGCATAACTGATGGTGTCAAGAGATTGAAGGATCATCTAGCCTACACTCGTGTCAATGTGGGACCATGTGCAAAAGTTCCTGATGAGGTGAAGAAGGAATGTACAAATTATTTAAAGAAGTTTGAAACCACAAAGGAGGTCACACAAAGAAATATGAAAGAGATGATAGGAAACTCTTCTTACTATGGATCACAGCATGAAGGTTCAAGTACTGGAAGTCATCTAGTTTCTTCTAATCGAGGCAGTCGGGGGCCCATGGATAGATTTATGCTAAATATTGATAACGATGAAAATATAAATACTCAGGATATTCAGCCTCCTACAACTACAAAAGAACTCAGGAATAAAGTTTGTTTGGATATCGCCAGATTCATTTATGAAAATGGGATTCCATTTAATGTTGTTAGGAGCCCGTCGTGGATCAATATGTTACGATCTGTTGGAAGCTATGGAAGAGGATTATAACTTCTAAGCATGTATGAGCTGAGGACTTGGATGCTGAATGAGGAGGTTAAGACAACTTCAAAAATGGTGGATGATGTTAAGAAGACTTGGATTGAGACAGGAGTGACAATAATGTCAGATGGTTGGTCAGATATTCGACATAGAAGTATTATTAATTTCTTGGTCAATAATCTATATGGAACAATTTTTCTCAAATCAGTAGATGCTTCAAGCTTTGTAAAGGATGCACAATTATTGTTTGAAATGTTGGATGAAGTTGTGGAGGAAGTGGGAGATGCCTTAGTAGTACAAGTTGTTACTGATAATGCAAGTGCATACAAAGCTGCAGGAAGAATGTTAATGGAGAAGAGGCCTCACCTTTACTGGACTCTTTGTGCTGCATATTGTATTGACTTGATGCTTGAGAGGTTGGGACAATTGCCTCAACATAAATCAGCCATATTAAAGGTCAAATTCGTTAGTAAGTTTATATAAAATCATTCTTGGATACTTAGCTTGATGAGAAAATTCACTGACAAGAAAATTATTAGACCTGCTGTTACAAGATTTGCTACTGCATATTTAACATTGCAGAGATTCAAGGAGTTAAGACAACATTTGAAAGCAATGTTTGCTTCTGAAGAGTGGGATAAAAGTTCATGGGCCAAAAAACAAGAAGGAAAACAAGTTAAAAAGATTGTTATGAAAGACGATTCATTTTGGCGCAGTACAAATTATGCTTTGAAGACAACATGACCATTAGTAAAGGTGCTTAGAATGGTTGATGGTGGTAGGGCCCCGGCTATGGGATTTATTTATGTAGCAATGAATAGGGCTAAAGAAGACATTGTAAAAGAATTGGGAGGTCAAGAAAGTGCCTACAAAGAAATATGGGATATTATAGATGAAAAGTGGGATCGACAATTACACCAACACTTACATACTGTTGCGTACTATTTAAATCCCCAATTTCATTATGATAAGGATTTTCATGTTGACAAAGAAATGAAAACTGGTTTGTATGCATATATGTACAGACTCATTTCTGCAGAAGATTACCTAAAAGTGAATGATCAACTTAAGAATTTTCATTTGAAAAAGGGAATGTTTGGATTTAGAGCAGCACAAGCATGTTACAAAACACGATCTCCTGGTATGTTTGTAGTTTGTGTATTTATAATTTTAATGTTAATATTTATGTTCAAGCCTTCAACTTCAACCAATATACATAAATACAATGTTTGACATCATGTAGAACGTTAGTGGGCTCAGTTTGGAGATTATGTTCCTGAATTGAAAGCTTTTGCAGTTAAAGTTCTTAACCTAACGTGTTCGGCTTCTGCATGCGAGCGTAATTGGAGTATCTTCAATCAAATTCATACAAAGAGAAGAAATCGATTGGCGGCAGATCGAATGAACAAACTAGTTTATGTTATGTTTAACAAAAAACTAAAAAGATAGACATCTCAAATTGCAAAATCAAGGAAATATTGAGAATGAAATTGACCATTTGCTTGTTGATGAGTTACAATCTGATGATGAATGGGTTACTCCTAAGAATGCTGATGTATCTGAAATTGAAGCAGAAGGAGAAAGTCATGTCAATGAAGAAGACAATGAAGCAACTACTCAAATATATAAAAGAAAGAAACAAAATGAGATTGGAGCTTCAAAAAAATTTAAACGTATTCTTAAATATAATAAATTATTTTGTATGTTACTATTATTTCATTTTAGAGCTAATGAAATATTAACTGATATAAGAGATAAAGGAAAAAATATTATAGATGAAGAAGAGTTAGAGGATGACTTTGACATTAATTATGAAGATTCTTCTAAAGACAATCAAAGTGATGATGAGCCTGCTTTGGATTTTGATCCTAAGGGGATGTTTTATTTTTAAGTGAGTTTATTTTAAATCTTGTATTCCACTAATATTATCTTAAAACAAATCTTCAAATTCATAGTTGACATAATATTATGTTATTTTTTTATTATTTATAATTTTAAATGAATTTATTTTAATCGTTTTGAGGCTTACGCCTCGATCCGCCTCGAGGCTTACGCCTCGCCTCGCTTAGAAAAAACGCTTCAATTCCCGATTTCGCCTTTTAAAACCTTGATTTGTAGACATAAGAGGGGAATACAAATAGCCCCAAAACATTAATTTAAGCTTATTTAAATAGGGAATACGAAAAGCCAACAGTCAACTCCAGGAAACGAAGCACCAAAGCTACGGAAAAGCCCCCAAAAGGTCACGGGAAAACAGCCCAGGCGGAACCCGAAGAGGCAACCGCAAAAGCCAAGGAGGCCCGCACGGAACCGAAGCACCAAAGCACGGGAAAGGCCACCCACCACGGAAAACCAGCAGCCAACCGGGGAAACCAAGGAGCCCAAGCACGGAAAACCAAAGGGCCATCCACGGGAACCAAGAAGCCATCCACAATAACCAAAGGGACAACAAATGGGGGAAATTAACCTCAATTTATGATCTAAAAAGGCTCTCTACTAACATTAATGAGCTGATTCTAGTAGAGGACCTAGAAGCTCACCAAATTTATAATTCAAAATATTTTGACCCTCCTTTTGCCTACATCAATTAAATTAATGCAATCAAAAATTTGGGAAGGGACCCAAATTTTTTATCATAACAAACACAAACAACTTCCTATATAAAAGAAGACACAAAATGCTCAAAAAGAAGAGATAACTTAAAAATATTAGAACAAACTCTTACATTTCACATAAACGAACACTTTTATAAATAAAGACTTACAACTCTTAAAATCAAACAACTAACAAAAACTTTTCTAGGTAATAGAAAAGACACAAAATGACTCAAAATAGACGAATAAACTAAACACAACAACTTTTCTTCATAATATAAAAGACTTACAAACTTAGACACTTACAAATGACTCAAACAAGACAAACACCTAAAGTTGCATTTCTTTGAGAAGAAGGATACAGGTGACGTCGATCTTGCGGAGAGACGAAAGAGGTTAGAAGCCGAGAAGAAGGGTGGAAAGTACTCGCAAGTCTTTCCTAGAGGAGATGAGAAGGAGAATGGAACAAGCTCGCAAGCTTTTCCAACAAAACCCGTAGGTTTACATTTCCAAAAATCATTCATATAACATTCTAAAACAGCCACAACACATCAACTATTTATAGACATAAGAGGGGAATACAAATAGCCACAATGACCTTTCATATTCATAATATTAATGAGGGAAATGAAAAGCCAATAGTCAACTCCAGTAAACGAAGCACCAAAGCCACGTAAAAGCCCCCAAAAGTCACAGGAAAACAACCCAGGCGAACCCGAAGAGGCAGCCGCGGAAACCAAAGAGACCCGCACGGAACCGAAGCACCAAGGCACGGGAAATGCCACCCAGCACGAAAAACCAGCAGCCAACCGGGGAAACCAAGGAGCCCAAGCACGAAAAACCAAGAGCCATTCACGGGAAACGAATAGACAAGGGGAAGGAGAAGAGACAAAAATTAATGAGCTACTAATAAATTAATAAGTGAACTAAAAACATAGCTCATAATGAGCTAACTCTTAGTTCAAACATTAATGAGCTAGCAAGCTCAAGGGAAGTCAAAACCAAATTTTTTTGGGTTTGATTTCCCCCCCCCCCCCCCTTGCCACATCAGACTCCCCTTCTTGAGAACTCATCTCCCGATGAGTTAGCTTTAGATTTGACTACCAATAACTACTATGACTCACAAGACTCACAAGATTTACTTGACCTCACAAAACAAAACTTACATGACATCGGAACGCATACGACAAACTGACTCATAAACCTAGGACTTCCTAACTTGCTCTGATACCAAATTGGTGTAATCAAAAATTTGGGAAGGGACCCAAATTTTTGATCATAAAAGAAAAAACTTTTCTAGGTAATAGAAAAGACATAAAATGACTCAAAATAGACGAATAAACTAAAAACAACTTTTCTTCATAATATAAAAGACTTACAAACTTAGACACTTACAAATGACTCAAATAAGACAAACACCTAAAGTTGCATTTCTTTGAGAAGAATGATGCAGGTGGCGTCGAACTTGCGGAGAGACGAAAAAGGTTAGAAGCCGAGAAGAAGGGTGGAAAGTACTCACAAGTCTTTCCTAGAGGAGATGAGAAGGAGAATGGAATAAGTTCGCAAGCTTTTCCAACAAAACCCACAGGTTTACATTTCCAAAAATCATTCATATAATATTCTAAAACAGTCACAAAACATCTACTATTTATAGACATAAGAGGGGAATACAAATAGCCACAATGACCTTTCATATTCATAATATAAATGAGGGAAATGAAATGCCAACAGTCAACTCCAGGAAACGAAGCACCAAAACCACAGAAAAGCCCCCAAAAGTCACGGGAAAACAACCCAGGCGGAACCCGAAGAGGCAACCGCGGAAACCAAAGGGACCCGCACGGAACCGAAGCACCAAGGCACGGGAAAGGCCACCCAACACGAAAAACCAGCAGCCAACCGGGGAAACCAAGGAGCCCAAGCACGGAAAACCAAGAGCCATCCACGGGAAACGAATAGACAAGGGAAAGGAGAAGAGACAAAAATTAATGAGCTACTAATAAATTAATAAGTGAACTAAAAACATAGCTCATAATGAGCTAACTCTTAGTTCAAACATTAATGAGATAGCAAGCTCAAGGGAAGTTAAAACCAAATTTTTTTGGTTTTGATTTGACCTCCCCCCCCCCCCTTGCATCGCTTAGAAAAAACGCTTCGATTCCCGATTTCGCCTTTTAAAACCTTGATTTATAGACATAAGAGGGGAATACAAATAGCCCCAAAACATTAATTTAAGCTTATTTAAATAGGGAATATGAAAAGCCAACAGTCAACTCCAGGAAACGAAGCACCAAAGCTACGGAAAAGCCCCCAAAAGGTCACGGGAAAACAGCCTAGGCGGAACCCGAAGAGGCAACCGCAAAAGCCAAGGAGGCCCGCACGGAACCGAAGCACCAAAGCACGGGAAAGGCCACCCACCACGGAAAACCAGCAGCCAAACGGGGAAACCAAGGAGCCCAAGCACGGAAAACCAAAGGGCCATCCACGGGAACCAAGAAGCCATCCACAAGAACCAAAGGGACAACAAATGGGGGAAATTAACCTCAATTTATGATCTAAAAAGGCTCTCTACTAACATTAATGAGCTGATTCTAGTAGAGGACCTAGAAGCTCACCAAATTTATAATTCAAAATATTTTGACCCTCCTTTTGCCTACATCAATTAAATTAATGCAATCAAAAATTTGGGAAGGGACCCAAATTTTTTATCATAACAAACACAAACAACTTCCTATATAAAAGAAGACACAAAATGCTCAAAAAGAAGAGATAACTTAAACATTTTAGAACAAACTCTTACATTTCACATAAACGAACACTTTTATAAATAAAGACTTACAACTCTTAAAATCAAACAACTAACAAAAACTTTTCTAGGTAATAGAAAAGACACAAAATGACTCAAAATAGACAAATAAACTAAAAACAACAACTTTTCTTCATAATATAAAAGACTTACAAACTTAGACACTTACAAATGACTCAAACAAGACAAACACCTAAAGTTGCATTTCTTTGAGAAGAAGGATACAGGTGACGTCGATCTTGCGGAGAGACGAAAGAGGTTAGAAGCCGAGAAGAAGGGTGGAAAGTACTCGCAAGTCTTTCCTAGAGGAGATGAGAAGGAGAATGGAACAAGCTCGCAAGCTTTTCCAACAAAACCCGTAGGTTTACATTTCCAAAAATCATTCATATAACATTCTAAAACAGCCACAACACATCAACTATTTATAGACATAAGAGGGGAATACAAATAGCCACAATGACCTTTCATATTCATAATATTAATGAGGGAAATGAAAAGCCAATAGTCAACTCCAGTAAACGAAGCACCAAAGCCACGTAAAAGCCCCCAAAAGTCACAGGAAAACAACCCAGGCGAACCCGAAGAGGCAGCCGCGGAAACCAAAGAGACCCGCACGGAACCGAAGCACCAAGGCACGGGAAATGCCACCCAGCACGAAAAACCAGCAGCCAACCGGGGAAACCAAGGAGCCCAAGCACGAAAAACCAAGAGCCATTCACGGGAAACGAATAGACAAGGGGAAGGAGAAGAGACAAAAATTAATGAGCTACTAATAAATTAATAAGTGAACTAAAAACATAGCTCATAATGAGCTAACTCTTAGTTCAAACATTAATGAGCTAGCAAGCTCAAGGGAAGTCAAAACCAAATTTTTTTGGGTTTGATTTGCCCCCCCCCCCCCCCCCCTTGCCACATCAGACTCCCCTTCTTGAGAACTCATCTCCCGATGAGTTAGCTTTAGATTTGACTACCAATAACTACTATGACTCACAAGACTCACAAGATTTACTTGACCTCACAAAACAAAACTTACATGACATCGGAACGCATACGACAAACTGACTCATAAACCTAGGACTTCCTAACTTGCTCTGATACCAAATTGGTGTAATCAAAAATTTGGGAAGGGACCCAAATTTTTGATCATAAAAGAAAAAACTTTTCTAGGTAATAGAAAAGACATAAAATAACTCAAAATAGACGAATAAACTAAAAACAACTTTTCTTCATAATATAAAAGACTTACAAACTTAGACACTTACAAATGACTCAAATAAGACAAACACCTAAAGTTGCATTTCTTTGAGAAGAATGATGCAGGTGGCGTCGAACTTGCGGAGAGACGAAAAAGGTTAGAAGCCGAGAAGAAGGGTGGAAAGTACTCACAAGTCTTTCCTAGAGGAGATGAGAAGGAGAATGGAATAAGTTCGCAAGCTTTTCCAACAAAACCCACAGGTTTACATTTCCAAAAATCATTCATATAATATTCTAAAACAGTCACAAAACATCTACTATTTATAGACATAAGAGGGGAATACAAATAGCCACAATGACCTTTCATATTCATAATATAAATGAGGGAAATGAAATGCCAACAGTCAACTCCAGGAAACGAAGCACCAAAACCACAGAAAAGCCCCCAAAAGTCACGGGAAAACAACCCAGGCGGAACCCGAAGAGGCAACCGCGGAAACCAAAGGGACCCGCACGGAACCGAAGCACCAAGGCACGGGAAAGGCCACCCAACACGAAAAACCAGCAGCCAACCGGGGAAACCAAGGAGCCCAAGCACGGAAAACCAAGAGCCATCCACGGGAAACGAATAGACAAGGGAAAGGAGAAGAGACAAAAATTAATGAGCTACTAATAAATTAATAAGTGAACTAAAAACATAGCTCATAATGAGCTAACTCTTAGTTCAAATATTAATGAGATAGCAAGCTCAAGGGAAGTTAAAACCAAATTTTTTTGGTTTTGATTTGACCTCCCCCCCCCCCCCCCCCCCTTGCCTACATCTAAAAAGGTTCTCAAGTAGACGTTAATGAGCTGATATCTAGTAGAGGAAAGCATTTATGAGCTTGAAACATAAGAAGAGACTCATTAATGAGCTGATTCAAGTAGAACTTACAAAATTTTCAACTCAACTTGTTTTGACCCATTCTTTGCCTACATCAGAAGCATAATCACTTAAAATCTTAATAATCTTAGCATTCAATAACAATCTTTAAAGCGATAATTATATCTCAAATTCTATTAATTTTCTACAATATTATCCTTCTAACTCTTATATATATAATCACACTTATATAATTTCTAATATGACTTCTACTCAAATACTATAATTTAAATCCTAAACTATCAATATCTTTAGTTTTCTCTCCAAACCATTCAATATCTTAAATGCATAGAATATTTAATTTCCTATGAATCATAATATATATTAATTTCAATTATTTTTCTATAAGAGAACATATATTCCAAGCTCATATTCTAATCATGAATTCATAGATAAACTTCTTTGTCCACATCCATCCATGACGTGGAAACAGTTGCTTAATTAACACTGCATCCAGGCGTGAGTACAACGACCCTTACATCTTGTGTTGTTTAGAAGGAACGCCCAAGCATTAACATAATATATTAAAGAGTTTATATTATGATTATTTCACAAATATTGCGCTAGTTGTCGACTACCTAATGCAACCCTATATTTTTTTCATCCAGTACTTGGGACCTGACAATGATAGTGTTGGCAGTTTCAACTATGGATAGGAAATTTATGGAAAATTCAAATTGCAAATGAAATTAACTTAGATTTTAAATTGAGTTAATTCTTGTGAGAGTAAATTAGATTTGTGATTCATAAGAGTGCAGCACAAATAAGACTAACTAAATTATAGGGGAAATCATCTTATTATATTAACATAAAGCTTAACTATCTTGATTTAACATTTCAATGTGTTATTCTATTTCATTTGCATAACTTATATTGATTTGTTAGTGCTGTGAATTTGATAAAATTGACAAATATAATTTGTAGAGAATAAATTCAATTTCTCATTAATTTTAAGTTACTCTAACTTAACATTTAATTTCTCATAATATTTTGATCATTTCATATCATTTGGATTCTTATTCTAATATTAATTATTTACATTTAAAGAAAGTTCTTGAATTAATTAATGGCATATTAACTGTGAAACCCAAAGTACTTTTGCATGAGTTCATACTACATATCCATTTATTTCTATTACAAAATCCTGACCCTAAGTAATCCAACATCACCCATGGCATTTTCATGGTAAAGCACCATGAAATAGACAGCAACCTCCTTGAGTAATGAAATTGCATCTCATTGCTCAGGGAAACTGCAACCACATTTCCTAGTTACATTTCATAATCATTTTACCTACAAAGTTCCTGCTTCACAATTTAATGATCAATCAAATTGACAGACTTAACATTGCACCTTAAAAAAGCATCAAAAAAGCAATTAATTACACACAAGCAAAGTTAGAAACATATTTATTCTGGCCCTTTTAATGTACGCTGCGCCAACATGAAAATAAAAAATACGATGTGAAGCATAACCAGACCGCAGTCATTCACATCAGCTTTGATACTTAAGATGTGAAGATCATAGTACAAAAGAATACTTACCAACAGGTTAAACTTTCCACAGCACTGGTGATAAACTTCAAACCTTTACAGTGTTAATTTATCCCCAAAACCAATATAAATCACAGAATAGTGTTACGGTGTTGCACATTTTAATTCAAATCCAACAAAATAATGCACTTAGTTTGTTCTAGACCTCAGGTCCATGATCCATTAAAAGCTTTGAATTGGGATATATCAGCGTTTGTAGTTCAAATACTGTAGTGAGTGTACCCAGTAAAAAAATGTCTAATTCAAATAAACATAAGATGAAATATGGAAGTATGAAAGTTGATCATGCATGATAAGCCATAACAGATCATCAACGCAAATTAGACATCATTCAACTACCTGAAACGTCAAAGGTACCACCTCCCAGGTCAAATACCAAAATTGTTTCATTGTTCTTCTTCTCAAAACCATATGCCAAAGATGCAGCCGTTGGCTCGTTGATGATCCGGAGGACTTCTAAACCTGCAATACGACCAGCATCCTTTGTCGCTGTCCGTTGGGAATCATTGAAGTAGGCAGGAACTGTGACAACCGCTTTTGTAACCTTGTCATTTAAAAACTTCGATGCATCATCAACTAGCTTTCTCAAAACCTGAGACAAAAGGAGAAAACAAAGTTTCAAATCCAAGAAACATAAATTAACCACAAGTTCTATAATCTTAATTTTAAACTGAACAATGCAGCCCCAGCCGCCTATTACTTAAGCTAATGTACATTACCAAGTAGAGTAAGAGTTATTTAAATTTTTTTAGGTTCTTATTTAGATTTAGAAAGTTAATATCTCAAAAATTTAAGAAAATGTTAGAAAATATTTTTTTATTTTATAAGTGAAATCAAAGTGACCGAATTGGCATTTTAAGTGAAATGCAGAGCAATAATGATACATATGCTATCAAAGTGAATTGTTCAATTAATGATATTCCATGCTCATAAAGATGTTCAATGCAGTTATTCCAAATTTTCATTTAACCACATTAATTGCATCTAGTGTTGTCCTTCCAGATTTTCTTTGAGCAACACTATAGATATCCAATGCTATCAAATTAATCAAATTCTAAGAAAAATTTATACAAATAAAAATATAAGCAATGATGTTATTCTATCTTTTCTTTGAACCACACTAATGGTATCTAATGCTGCCAAACTAATAAGAACCCTAGACATAAAAAAAAAAGAGAATGATGATCACAAGGAAACTTAATTGACAACTGATTTTGGTAATGATATCTTGATTTAAATTTTTTGATACAAGTGATTGTGAGGACTTGTGATAAGTCAAAGATATTACATTGACAGTACAACTACATAATAAGATTACATATCACACCATAACAATTAGAATAAATGATTCAAAAAAATTAAAGTAACCATATAATCTGCATATTTTTCTTGGCGTCTCACATTTATGTCCTCAATTGTTCCATTTGTTCATCCTTGTTAAGTTTGTGCTTACATTATTAGGGGTGTCAATATTTGACACAACCCGAAAACCCGACTCGAACCCGACCCGAAAATTTAGGGTTCGGGTCAACCCAAACCCAAAACGGGTCGGGTTCGGGTTCAACGTTTCGACCCGTTTCAAAAATCGGATCGGGTTCGGGTTAACCCTTTGACCCGAAATTGAGCCGATTTTGACCCGAAAACCCGATTTTGACCCGGCAACCCGAGATTGACCTGATTTTGACCCATTTTTTACCAGTTTTTGACCCGAAAACTAGTAATTTTTTTGTTGGAAACGGGTCATTCGGGTCAAGTCGGGTTGACCCGGACCCGAAGCGAGTCGGGTTCGGGTCAGGAAAACTGACTTGTTTTCAAAAACGGGTCGGGTTCGGGTTGACCCGAATAGTGCTAGGTCAGTTTCGGGTTTGACCCAAACCCGACCCGTGACCCGAAATTGAC
Organism: Dendrobium huoshanense; assembly: GCA_016618105.1. Taxonomy (NCBI): domain Eukaryota; kingdom Viridiplantae; phylum Streptophyta; class Magnoliopsida; order Asparagales; family Orchidaceae; genus Dendrobium; species Dendrobium huoshanense. The sequence continues at coordinate 47,042,392 of CM028342.1, forward strand.
ACCCCTATACATTATTAAAAATTGATTTTATATTTTACAACATCTACAATAGCAGTTGAAGCGTCAGTACACCTCCTGCTAATCTTCTCCTATTTAAAATTTCTCATTATTTGGCAGTCACACTATTATCAATTTATCATCATCATAGTAACTTTTTGACATACTTTCACTCTAAACATGGTATCCCATTATAATCTAATATCATTCCAATTTCAACACATGCTTGCTACTCTTATGAATATGCCCACAATCTTTCAAAATCTCATCTAAATATTATGCTATCTAACTAAATAATATGTCATCTACATTAACTTTCAACTATCACCCAATATTAAATTACCTCTTGTCTTTATTTATTGACAAAGCATCTACATGCAAACTCTATACTAGCTCATCATTTTCTTGTGTCTAACAATGCTTATAATGAGTTATCTTATTGATTAACTTACTTAAATCTTGAATTAATGAAGGTGGATACCAAAAATAATCATAAAAAAAAAAAGATTCTATTATAATTAGCAAATATCTTCATATAAGAGTTTCATCTCTATAATACATATCAATTAATCACATTTTTTTACTCATTTATACATGATTATATTCCAAAAATCCATATACAGCTTCCACTAAAGTCTCTATATTATCAACCTTTTGTTGCACGTCTCTTTTTAACCGCACCAGCTTAAGTTTCTCTTTAATAAACATGTTAATTTTCAGTAGGAAAAACTTTGGTTTTCCATTATCACTGGTCCAAAGCTATCATTTTGAGATGTAATTAAAGGAATGTTGAGGAAGCATTTTCCTAAAATATCACTTTTTTAAAGGGTTAGATGATCTTTCACCTGAGATCTAATTGCTTCACTTAGCCATCCATATAACACTCCAAAACTTATCTATGTAATAAAGATGTTATTCTCTTATATAAGGGAGTGTTTGGCAGCTTTAAACTAATTTTAGAGAGGATGCATTATTTATGTACATGTACACCCTCCATTGCTTTCTCAGGGTTCTTCATAGGTAGCAATTAGGTCATGATAAGGAAATCCCTTATAGGAGCAAACGCCTTGAAAGACTCTCCCACAGTTATTAGAGAAATTCGTCAAAGGAAAGAGCACCACTCGCCCATACTTGCTCAGGAACTCGCCTCACACTGGACGACCAAAAGGCTCCTCACCAAACAAGTAGATCACTCATCTCAATCAAACTCTCATCCTTTGAATTTGTCGAGCCTCCCAAACCCATTTACGAGAAAGCACCTACTTCAACAAACCCATCACTCATTTGGCTATAATTCCTACCGTACTCAGGAACTCCTCATCTTCGTTAAACACCTCGGCTTGCCTTCATCAACGGGGCGACAACAAAATCCCAACGTCACTCACCAACCTCACATGGCGACCCCAATTGACTACGGATCCACCTCTCAAGGCTAGCTCAATGGCTACTCACCCCCTACTAGACTCTCCTGATGATTGAAAACCCTCCAGCTTGTTAATGTCATCCTCCTATAGCCAGTCAAGTGACCCAACGTGTCCTAAACTAGCGTGTAGCGTTGTACGAACATTTCTGTATGGATTATATTCCTATTTCTTCTATTTAACCTTTGATGTAGCCTTCGAAACCCTAGAAATAAGCAATGATGTGGAATGGTTGAGGGTGGCCCTTCTATGGTGAGCTCTTTAACTTCTTCAAAAGCTCTGGGCTTATTCTTGCATTTTTTATCAAGATAAAGAAGTTTTTGTGAGATCATTATGCTCTATTATTTTCTACCCTTAATTCTCATCAACAGGATTTGGGCTTAACAAGTAAATTTGTTAGTAAAGTCAGGTATCATCCAATGAACAAATGTCACAAATCTAGATCCAACAATTTAATCTTTCGCATTCATGTTATTCTAGCATGACAACAACAACAACATCGAGCCTTTATCCCACTACGTGGGGTCGGCTACATGAATCATTTTTCTCCATTGTGTCCTATTAAAAGTCAAATTCCCGTTTAAATCTAATAAAGAAAGGTCATTCATAATATTTTCTAACCAAGTCTTTTTAGGTCTACCCCTACCTTTCTTAACACAAGTCAAATTTAATACCTCTACTCTCCTAACCGGATCATCGGAAGGCCGCCTTTTTATTTGACCAAACCATCTCAGGCGACTCTCACTAATCTTATCTTCTATTGGAGCTACTCCAACCTTTTCACGTATATGCTCATTTCGTATCCTATCTCTAAGGGTAAAGCCACTCATCCACCTGAGCATCCTCATCTCTGCAAAATGTGATTGATACACCTTTTACCCATTCTATTTTACTTTATATTATAGCAAAATATAAAGGATTGATTTTAGAACAAGTAACATTTTATTTATTTCCACAAGATATTGTTATTTTGGTGAGAGACTATATCCTTTTAGGATAAGTGAAGGTAAGAAGCCCAAGCTTTTCTGCCAAATATGACAATGCATGCTAAAAATTAACATAAGTTGTTGTGGTTAATAAATGAGAACCAACAGAAGGTTAATGGCATTAAGACTTCTGTGGAAAATATAAATTTTTAGAACATAATTAAGTATAAATGGGCAATAAAGAACAGACACTAGATAAACAATTGAGAAATTAAACTCCAATATGAATATATGTACTAATTAAAATCTAAGAAAATCTATTATTTCGTATATCCACCTGAGCTAGCATAAAATCCATTAACACGTTGTCAAAAACATCATTGGCCACAAGAGCATTAAGCTATCATTGAGGTTGCAGGAAGACGTTTTATCAACAAATAAGGGCATCAGAAATAAGTTTATAATGGGTAGGGTTGAAAGCTAGCAAGTAAAAGATATATTGAGACAACACTCCATTTAATTGGACTACATAGTATTCATATGATGTTTCACAAAATTATCAGCATATCACAAAAGAAACAAACATATACTACAATTGAAAGGGTATTTGATTGTAATGACATATTATATCGGGAGTGAAAACATGGTGATGATACATTTTTAAGGCGTTGGTCTGATAAAATAATAATAATACAACTACCAAATGATAAGATGCACAAATTTTTAACATTAAAAATCTGAAAAAAGGATACAATGACGCTTCAAAAACTATTGCAGTGTAATGTAACACAAAATCAGCGCTAATCTTATAAGCAAAAATTATATAAGGATGAAAAAATAGAGCAACCAAGGATATACATGCGAGGAATCAAGAAGATATTGTGGTCATTTTAATTTTTTTAAAAAGCTCGGTTCTAGTGTGATTTGTAATTTTAATTTCATATCAAGTTTTGTTGTCAATCTAATCTCCTTCACTTACCATCAATGTTCACAATCACTTGTATAATGAAATTATGATGATTATTACCACAATCAAATGTCACTCTAATATATGTATGCTCATCATCCTTATATTTTCTATTTCTTGAATTCATATTAATTTGACAGCAATTAATACATATAGCATGATTCAAAGAAAAGTTGGGATGAAAAAAATTGGATACCTTAATGTGATCAAAAAAAATTAAGAATGACTATATTGGATATCTTTAGCAGCATTTAATACTATCAATCAGGCGAATCTCTTGCTTTGCTAGCATTATATATCATTATAATTCAGTATTCCAATGATCGCATCAAAATGGTCACTTTAATTTCATTTTAAAAAAAATGAAATAAAATGCATTCAAAAGTTGCACTAATTTATTGGCATGAAAACTTTCTAAATATTAATAAGAACCAAAAAAATTTTATAAAGCAAAAAATAAGAACTTAAAAAATTTTAAGAAAATGTGTATCGGTAGAGGGGAACTCAAATTGTTAGCTGAAATTTGAAATAAAAAATTAAAGGTTTACATGACCAATTTAAGAGGGAAAAAAAAAAGACTTGCTCATTAAGGAGCAAGTTGATCCTTTTAAAAACTTATAGAATTCAATCTCCTTTAGTGTTCAGGGTCTACTTCTGATTAATCAAAGGTTTATGAGATCTTCCTCTTCAAAATTTGCTCACTAAACTTTCTAGTCAGTATTGCATTAGAGGCCCCACTACATAAACCTATACACGACTTCCATCTAGCACTAAACCCCTTTATCCATAGCATACCCATTAATAAAACTCCTTCAAGAAATTCACCATTAATCCATAAGTAAATAAGCAATACTAAAAGCCAATCTAGAAAAGTTTTTCATCAAATAAAAAGAAAAATGAATATTTTTTGAACAAGATGCCTGCAGCACGTGAAGTATAGCTCAGTTTCTATAATAAAATAACAAAAGAAAAGACTTCAATTTTACTCCGGCATTTTACCGGGTAAACCAACACCAACCATTCAAGGTATCTTGCACCTATATATCTGAGCACAAATCAAGATTTCCATCAAATTGCCCATTTACAGTCAATTCAATCACAGTTTACAAAAAGGACAAAATGCAAAAAGGAGCAGCAAATTAAAATAAAAACAAAATGACATTCTAGGAACAAAGCCAGCTTCAGCTTACAATAGAATAAAGTTGGGCAAATTTATAACAAAGAAACAAATTGAACAAATAAGAAAATAAATTGACCTGAGCCGAGATCTCCTCGGCTGCAAATTGCTTCCCAATCGCAGGGCAATCAAGCTTCACATTCCCGTTCTCATCTCTCAAAACCTTGTACGAAACCTGCTTGGCCTCCTCGTCAACCTCCGACATCTTGCGTCCGATGAACCGCTTCACCGAGAAGAATGTATTCTCGGGATTTACCACGGCTTGCCGCTTCGCTATCTGCCCTACAAGCCGATCGCCATTCTTGGTGTACGCGACCACCGACGGCGTCGTCCTCTGCCCCTCTGCGTTAGTCACGATAGTAGGCTTGCCGCCCTCCATGGCCGCCACCGCTGAGTTTGTTGTCCCAAGATCTATCCCGACAACCTTCTCCGCAACCACTCGCACAGGCCCCGCCCCACGAGCACGCCGGAGCTTCAACCGGGTAGCGCCGACAAGTTCCGCCTGCCTGCCGCCGAAGAAGACGGACTTGAACGAGGGAACATTGTTAGCAGGGGAACGGTTGCAGGAAGGGAAGGAGCCAAGGACATAGGCATGGGCCGAGGTGGAGGCGAATGCAGAGGCCATCGTTTTATGGTAGGAGGAGATCTGAAAACCCTAATTTGAATTTGGAAGGGAGTGTTAGGAAGCTGGATGGAGTTTGGGAGAGGGATAAGGTATATGATGTGGTTGCGGCGGAGGGAAGGAGCGAGTGCGGATTTTGAGAGTGGGTGATTTGGTTGAGGCGCGTAGAAGGTTCTCGAATAGGCTGGGAAGTGGAGCGGGGCTCCAGCACTATCCAGTAATAGCAAGAGTTTTTTTTACATATAATAATTGAAGAGTCAAGGCAGATTTTATTAATATAGGATTTTTAGATACATATTATTTTAAATTAATTTATTTACATACTTTATATCTAAATTATAGTATTTACTAATCTACCATCTAAATATCCTAAATTTTATTTAAACTATCACTCAGTTTAACTCTTGTCAAAACCTCTATTATGATCTTACCTTTGTTGTCTAATCGCTCGCCTTTGCTCAAGACCCGAGGAGAGAGCAAGCTATTTTCGTCTGAACCGGTACTCATGCCTTCCGCCCTCCTTTGCTATAGGTTTGCTTTGGATCTTCCTCTTTTCTTCGTCTGACAAAGCCGCTTAGACACTTCTCTACCCTAAAGAATGACAAGCTCTTGTGGTTTGTTAGGCTTCGACATATCGTATTTTCCAGCATATTAATAGTAGTTAAATGGCTTACAAATCATACTAAATTACTGAAATTATATTAGTTTGATGAGAAAAGATGATTTGTGGCAAAATATGACTTTTGTGATGCATTCTTAAGAAAGCTTACTTGGATTGATATTTTCAATCAAACCAGCCTAAACTAATCACAATGTGCATAGGCTAAGCACTGCAATAACTTCAAACCAGGAATATGATCATACAAAATGAGTGAATTCATCAAATGCAAGAAGTCATCAAATGCAATGTTGCGTCTTGGAATATTCATGGCAATAGAGAAATATAAGTTTAACATCTTAGCATTGTACAAATATCCAGCACACAAGCAGATGAAAGAGATAGTGTAGCATTCATAAGAAACACAAAAGTTTTTCGTGAAAACCTCTGAAAATGAGGAAAAACCATGGGGTTTGGTTGAGTTTGAATGAATCCACTAGTATTTGTAGTCGATTATAAATGAGACCCTTCCTTGGGAGAAGGCCTTGGCTTGATGTCACAAATGTACATCATATAGAGCGCATTGCAAGGTGGGAGTTACAATAATCAACATAGATATGGTTGTTTGGTTGGTAGGACCATAGTTGATAGGATAGAGGTCAGAAAGATTGTAGTAGGCAAGAGACTAGGGTAAATCATTATTTGACGATAGAGGTCGAAAGGACCGTAGTACGCGACGGAGGTCGGAAGGATCATAGTCGATTTGAAACAGGGGTTTGAAAGATCATAGTTGGTAGGAAACCAGGGTTAGAAAGATAATTGTCTGGTGATGGAGGTCAGAAAGATCGTAGTATGTGATAGAGGTCAGAAGGACCGTAGTCGATGAGAAAAAAAGGGTCTGAAAGATCGTAGTTGACAGGAGACCATAATCAGAAATATCATTTTCTGGTGATGGAAGTCAGAAGGACCGTAGTAGGCGACGAAGGTCGGAATGACCATAGTTGGTAGGACACAAGGGTCCGAGAGACCATAGTAGTAGGGAGTTACTCCGATATAACTCTATGCATAAGGTGGTGGCCCGGTAGAAGTCTGGGCCTCAGGTGGTGGTCTGGCAGAACTCTAGACCTTAGGTGGAGGTCTAGAAGAAGTCCAAGCCTTAGGTGGTCGTCCAGTAGAAGTCTGAGCCTCAGGTGGTATTCTGGTAAAAGTTTGGACATCAAGTGGTAGTCCGGTAGAACTCTGGGTGTCAGGTGGTGGTCTAGCAGAATTCTGGGCGTTAGGTAGTGGGCTGGCAGAAGTTCAATCTTCATGTGGTGGTCCAGCAGAACTCAGGGTCTCAAGTGGTGGTCAGACAGAACTCATGGTCTCAAGTAATGGTCAAGTGGAGCTTAGGGCATTAAGTAGTGGTCCAGCATAACTCAGGGCCTCAAGTGGTGGTCCAGCAGAACTCAGGGCCTCAAGTGTTGGACTGGTGGATCTCAGTACCTCAAGTAGTGGTCTGGCAAAACTCAGGGCCTCAAGTAATGGTCCGGTATAGCTCAGAGCCTCAAGTGGTGGTCCGGCAGAACTCTGTTGCAAATCTATTTTTCATGGCTTATGTTTTGATGATTGACAAACACTATTTCTCTTGGATTGCTTGTTGCTTCTAACGTTCCAGGAATCGAAGATCGGACGAACAAGACGAAGCCAATTCAGGATTGCGTAAATTTAGGGTTGGTTAGTCTGTACTTTTGTTTTTTTTTCACTTCTTGAGTCTACTTGTAATGGTCAAAGAGACTGATGCTAAGTAAACACACAGACTTGAGAGACTTAGAATTTCTATTTTTACTCATATCGACCAGGACGATTTTTTATATCGGCCTGGACGATCAGGCTTAAAATAGAAAGTCTAAATAAGGATTCTTAATTAAAATAGCCGACATTAACATATCGGCCTGGACGATACGTGTATCGGCCAGGACGATATTCTCAAAATAGAAAGAAGTTGTTGCCATAGACAATTAAGGTATACTGTATTTTTAAATTATCAGTCAGGACGATCATGTATCGGCCTGGACGATATTCACAAATTATGCCTTATTTGTTCAGGAAATCAAGGAAGTAATTAAGGATGATTGATGCAATCATATCGTCCTGGACGATCGCAGGATCGGCCAGGACGATCTAGTCAAAAACCTTAAGTTACTTCAGGACGATAAATATCGGCCAGCTCGTATCCAGGGCTATTGTCAGGACGATTTGCCTCTGATTTGAACTGATCGGCTAGGACGATCGTGAGATCGGCCTGGACGATCAAGCCAAATTTCAACCGTCCAGGAGTGCATCCAGGGCGATGCTCTGGCCGATCTTCTTTGATTTGTACTGATCGGCCAGGCCGATGTCCATATCAGCTTGGACGATAAAGTTGGCAACTTGCAATTAATGAGCTCCTTTGAAGCTCTTCTATTTAAGAGCTCATGTTTAACGTTTTTTAGAGACCTTTGGCTGCTGCCTTGACCTGAGAAGACCTTGAGGAAAGAAAGAGAGAGAGGGAGAGAGATAGGATCTTGTGAGGGGGAGCTTGTAAGGGGATTCACAAGGGTTGCTTCAAGGATCGCTCTGCTTGTTCTTCGTCTAGAGTTTCTCGTCCGTGGAAGGGTCGGTAGAGGTAAGGAGTTAGCTTATGGTTGTGGTTCTCTGCCAGCTTCAGGTGAAAGCAAAAGGAGGTAGGTTCTCTGCCTTGCCGGGGTGGCAAAAAGGAGGTTCTTGCGAGGGCTTCTCCGCCTAACCGTGGGGGCTAAATGAGAGTCACGTTTTGTAGTGCAATACTTGGAGGGTGCCTCCAAGGAGTGGACGTAAGTTAAGTAGATCGAACCACTATAAATTTCTATGTTCTTGATTTCTAGCTTCCGCACTTTTATTTCCGCATTTATTTTTGTGGTGTGATTTTGGTTTGTGATTTTCATTCTTTGAGAAAAGAATTTTTTTTAAATACCAATTCACCCCCCCCCCTCTTGGTCAGGTTGGGCCAGTTCTATAGGGCTTAACATCCCTAGCGAACTTTCAAGTGGTATCAGAGCACTTTCTAGTGTCATCTAAGCACTTTCAAGTGGTATCAGAGCGGGATTCAAAAATTTAAGTTTGAAAACTTTTTGAATTAGATCTATGGCTAACCTAGGGAATCGTAACACTACGGAAGGGTATTCTATTACCCGACCTCCCCTATTCGATAATCTACCTTTTGATTTTTAGAAAACCCGCATGTCAACGTTTTTACAATCTACTGATTATCGCATGTTGATGCTTATTCAAGAAGGTTATTCTCCACCTTCTCGTGAAATTAACGGTGTTAAAACTGAAAATTCTTTTACTGAATGGACTTTTGATGAGCGTGATTTTGCTCAATTAAATGTAAAATATTTGAACTGTTTTTTCTGTGCTTTAAAATCTGAGGATTACATGCATGTCTCAACTTGTAAAACTGGTAAAGAGATTTGGGATAAATTGTGCATCACCTATGAAGGTACTAATGAGGTTAAACAATCCCGTTTAAATATTCTCTTGCATGACTATGAACTTTTTCGTATGAAACCTCATGAATCGATTTTTAACATGTACACTAGGTTTACTCAGATAGTTACTTCATTGCATGCACTAGGAAAAGAACTTTCAAACTATGAAAAAGTTAACAAGATTTTGAGATGCTTGACTTCGTCATACGATGCTAAAATCACTGCAATCACTGAATCTAAGGATCTGAACACCTATTCTATTGATAACTTATTTGGCACACTCATTGCTTACAAGCAAGGGGTGAATCAAAGAAATCTTGATGCAGATGAGAAGAAAAAGGAGAAAACAATTGCACTGAAGGCGCACAAATCGGATTCTGAATCTTTCGGATCTGAAAGCGATGAAGTTGCCTTCATCACAAGGCAATTCAAAAGCTTTCTAAGGAAGAAACAAAAGCATCATCAAAGTTGGAGAAAAGGTAAGGAACATAAACATGTTAAAGGATCTTCTGATGTTGTATGTTTTTAATGCAGGAAACCTGGACATGTGAGAGCCGATTGTCCATCACTTCAAAATAACACAAGCAAGGAAAAGACTGAGGAAAAATCTAAGTTTAAGAAGGAGAAGAAAAGAATTCAAAAGGCGTTCTGGACAGAATCTGGTACTGATTCCTCTGAGACTGAACCAGAGGAAGAGACAACGAACTTGTGCTTAATAGGGGAAGATCATCTTGAGCAAAGTAATGAGGAAGAGATATGTAAACCAACCTATGATGAATTGTTTGAAATTTGTGAAAAAATCCATGCATCATACAAAAAACTTAAGAAGACACATGCTAGCGTAAAAGTGGAACTTATAAATTTGCAGAAAGAGTATGAAGTCATTCTTAAAGTTCATTCAACAATTGATTCTAATCACATGATTCTTCTTGATGAATTTGATGAGTTGAACAAAAAGCATTCAGAATTAATTGATGAATATAAGGCATTAAAAGTTTCACACACCTCACTTAATTCTGATCTTAAGAAGTCTAAAGAGATTGAGAAAAATTTGAGGATTGATAATGAGACATTAAAAAGAACTAACATGAGGATTCAAAATGATTTGGATACAATTAAGAAAATCGGATGACATCGACTTTTAATCCTAAGCCAGAATCTAGGAAGAGGCATTATAACTCAAACCATTTAAGAAACCCTTTTCCTGGAGTTAGATGTTTCTCATGTGGCATGCTAGGACACATCTCACACACGTGCACCGTCCACCATAGTACACATTGGGTGTGGAGACCTAAGATGCATAATTCACAACATACCTTACATGCATTGCACTTTACTTTTCCTAAGAAGGGGCCCAATCCTGTTTGGGTTCCTAAATCTGACTGTTGTTGAGTTTTGCAGGTGTGATCTCACCAAAGACCTCGTGGGAGCATATGATAATTGGACATAAGGAGGCTCGTAGCTCATAAATGCTTAAACCTGTCGTTTAAATAATTTCTTGAAATTTTTTTTTTTTATTTTAGGTTTCTTTTGTTTGTTTTGTTATGTGATAACTTTTCGTTATTTTAGATTAGTTTGTTTTCATGATTGGTTTTCATATGTTGGATCTTTTCAAGTTTTTAAAATTTTGGAAGTTTTTGGAGATAGTGTTTAGCTTTTCTAAATCGGTTAAAGGAGAAATCTCGTTGATGGTTTCCCTTCTTATGACCTTGTTTAGTGGTATGATTCTCTTCTCTAAACAAAAGTCTAAACTCATTTTAACCAATAGTTTTTTAATTAAGATCCATTTCTTATCTTGCTACATTAATTTATCTTGTGCATAATAGCCAAAGTTCTTATATATCTTTCAAGTTTTTTTGAAATCTTGTCATTGCATTTATCACATGATTTTGATTTTGTGTTGTGGATTGTTCTTCCCATTGTTAGAGAGAGAGCTCATATTCTCTAATATTTGGAGGATATACTCATAACTAAGTTTTTTTAAGGGTATATTAAAGAGTTTCTAGCTTGCAAGAGTTAAAAAGGAAGAAGGGCAATAAAGCCAAATTGAAAAGAAAGCTATATACACAAAAGTGTATCAAAAATCAAAAGATGCTCAAAGAGCCAATCAAAGTGACAAGAGGCATAAAATGAGCCACTAAATGCAAGCTATCATCTCTTTTCTACAACTCTTAAAACTTAGAGAACTCATTGATTATGTGATACTTTCAAAGACTTGATTTTAATTTTCATGATTGAGAAAAATTACTTTGTTTTATTAACTATGAGATATTTTCTTTGTAAACAAGTCTTAAATTGATCTTCTTATCATATTTAGTTATTCTGAGTTAGGCCGCTATTTTTCAAAAGAATTTTGTACCCTGAAGGATGTCCGATCTAGGGTTAACAAAATCAGATATTCTACCTTTGTCTGATTAGGATTAGCTAAACTCCTTGATCTTATGAAACTCTAAAAGTTTATCTTTTTGAAAAATTTCTCATATGATGCCTCCATAAAAAAAAAATAGAAAAATTAAAATAAAAAAATATTCATTTTTCCCTTTTTTATTTTCCTTGTGTTTTTATTTTTCTGTTTGTTTTTCTTTTGTTTTATTCTTGATGGCCTTGATCATCACCATCTTTATTATGCTTCAAATTCTAGTCACATCGTCCTGGCCGATAACTTTATCGTCCTGGACGATAGGGCAAATTCTCTTCAAAATTCATATGCTGAACTTTTCTGTGCTTGCTGTCTCTGATCGTCCTGGATGATCCTAGATCATTCTGGACGATATGATCGAACTGTTGCAATCATGATGATAGTCCTGGTCGATAGAAAATTTTGTCTGGCCGGTGTAATTTATGTGCATCATCCTGGCCGATACACTGGATCGTCCTGGACGATCCACGTGTCAGCACGTTTAAATCTTTAAATTTGGCCCCGGACGATCCATTATTGGACAATCGGCCTAGCCGATCCACAGTTCGTCCTGGACGATACACGTGGCAGTGATTTAAAATATTTTAACTTTGGCCGGTACGATCAATTATTCTGCATCGTCCTGGACGATATACCTAATCAGCCTGGACGATCTGCTTTTTCAACGGTCGTCCGGCCTGACTCCTCGGGACGATCATCTGTGTCTAATCGTCCTGGCCGATATCTGATCGGCCCGGACAATCGGACCGTCTTTTTGACCAATCGTCCTGTACGCAATTATTGAACCATATCGGCCTGGACGATTCTACGATCGGCCAGGACGATATGGCCGTTTCTTTAAATTCAGGTCGTTCCAGCCATGATTTTTTACTCTCCACCCTTTCTCCTCTTGTGTTTTCTTGCTAACTCATTTCTATGGCTGGTGGGAAACGTGTCCGTCAGACTTCTGGGAGTTCTTCGAGCGCTAGGATTGACCCACATTTCAGAGAAGCAGAAGATGAAGCCGCCTACCATCATTACAAAGAATGTGAGATAACTATCTCTAGAATCATCAATCCTACCCACATCTCTTACCCGGTGATGGATCTTTTTGCTCACACCTCCCTTTGCTTCATTTTGTCTCTTGCTTTCCCTTTCAATTCCGAGTTTTTTTGAGAGTTTTTTGCAAACCTTCACATCAACCCTACCTTCACAGCCCTAACCTCCTATGTGAATCGACGCCCTGTTGAAATCACATATCAGGATTGTGTTGATCTTTTACAGCTATCCACTACCGGGGATAAGCTGCACTTAATCGCCTCTGATCCTGATCTTGACTGGTCTACGATGAATCACTTCCTTCGCCAGACCAATGTACCTTACCATGTTGGAGAGACTAGCTCTTTAGTCAAAGAAGCTAGGATAATCCAACATGTCCTTCGCACCTCCGTAATTCCAAAAGTCGGCGACCGAATCCACATCACCCCTCTACTTTCCCTCACTACTTTTTACATCATGGCTCATAGGAAATTTAATACTGCGGACCTAATTTTTCGATACATTGATCACTTAACCACAATCCGTGATCCAGGTCACAAAAGGAAATCCAATCTAGCCTTAGGACACATCATAGCCTATGTCCTTGAAACCAAATACCAACTTCAGTATCCTATTCCACCAAACCTCCCAACTCCCTTCTACTCAAACAATTCCTTCAGCACCCTTCACAGTACTCGTCTCCACCCTGAGGAACCTCAGGGGGCTAGAGAGGAGGAGGCTCCCGCTCCCACTCCATTTCCTGACCCTGTTTCTCTCCACCAGTACTCACTGGTTGATCAGTTGATTGAGAGGTTTGATCGATGGGAGACCCGCTTTGACGCCTATATTGCTGCATAGGAGCAGCAACACTCTGAGGACATTGCCCGCTATGAGCAGCACCGCACTGAGGATTTAGCCCGATTTGATAGATTCCTTACTCACCAGCAGCAGCAGTATGACCAGGACATCTCCTGGTTCAATGCTCAGTTTACCACGCTTGCCAGTTACTTTCAGCAGCCACCTCCACCACCTTCATCTGATGATCAGAATCCCTAGTTCTTTTAGTCTGTGCTTTCTGTTATTTGTTTAATATTTTTTTTTAGTTTGCTTTTTAGTCGTTATTTGTTTTTTCTTTTGTATATGGACCCTCTTTTTGTAATGACAAAAGAGGGAGTAGGGTGTGGTAGGAAAGGTTATTTGTAACTTTGAAATTTTAATGAAACTTTTTGTATATTTTCCTACTTGTGTTTGTCATCATCAAAAAGGGGAAGATTGTTGCAAATCTATTTTTCATGGCTTATGTTTTGATGATTGACAAACACTATTTCTCTTGGATTGTTTGTTACTTCTAACGTTCTAGGAATCGAAGATCGGACGAACAAGACGATGCCAATTCAGGATTGCGTAAATTTAGGGTTGAGTCAGTCTGTATTTTTATTTTTTTTTCACTTCTTGAGTATACTTGTAATGGTCAAAGAGACTGATGCTAAGTAACCCTTTACACACACACTTGAGAGACTTAGAATTTTTGTTTTTACTCATATCGGCCAGGACGATTTTTTATATCGGCCTAGACGATCAGGCTTAAAACAGAAAGTTTAAATAAGGATTCTTAATTAAAGCAGCCGACATTAACATATCGGCCTTGACGATACGTGTATCGGCCAAGATGATATTCTCAAAACAGAAAGAAGTTGCCGCCATAGACAATTAAGGTATACTGTATTTTTAAATTATCGGCTAGGACGATCCTATATCGGCCTGGACGATATTCACAAATTATGCCTTATTTGTTCAGGAAATCAAGAAGTAATTAAGGATGATTGATACGATCATATCTTCCTAGACGATCGCAGGGTCGGCCAGAACGATCCAGTCAAAAACCTTAAGTTACTTCAGGACGATAAATATCGGCCAGCTCGTATCCAGGGCTATTGTCAGCTTCCGCACTTTTATTTCAGCATTTATTTTTGTGGTGTGATTTTGGTTTGTGATTTTCATTCTTTGAGAAAAGAATTTTTTTTTTTAAAATACCAATTCACCCCCCTCTTGGTCAGCTTGGGCTAGTTCTATAGGGCTTAACATCCCTAGCGAACTTTCAAGTGGTATCAGTGCACTTTCTAGTGTCATCTGAGCACTTTCAAACTCATGGCCTCAAGTGGTGGTCTGGTGGAACAAGGCCTCAAGTGGTAGTCTAGGAGAACTTAGTGTTGCCGATCTATGATTTTGATGATAGCAAATATTCCTTATTTCTCTACGATTGCCTTATGTGCTAACGTTTTAGGTCCACACGATCAGACTGCAATCTGGAACTAGCTCAGACTAGGTCTGTGTCAATTTGTAATCTTTTTCCTTTCTTGAGTCTGTTGTATTTTGTGTGGTATCTGATGATTTGTAACTTGGAAGATTTTCTGTTGTGCCCTAAAAGATTTCTATTTTTGGTAACATCGTCCGGGACGATATTTATATCGTCCTGGACGATCTGACTAAAGTAGAAACCCTAATTATGGCATCCTCATTAAAGAAGCCGTCTTTATGCAAAACACATCGTCCTGGACGATTTTGTATCGGCCAGGACGATCGGCTCAATTCAGCAAGTATCTGCCGCCATATCTACTTAGGAAAATCTTATTTTGGATATCGTCCTGGACTATAAAATATCGGCCTGGCCGATCTAGGTCAATTTTTCCAAAATTTCTCAGGCAGTTTTGGAAAGCAATTAATGGGGATTTCGTCCAGGCCGATCAGACATCGTCCAGCTTCATTTCAGGGCGATATTCAGGACGATTTTTCTCATATTTGAACTAATCGGCCAGGACGATATGCCTATCATCCTGGACGATAATGTCGGCAACTTGCATTAATGAGCTCATTTTTAGCTCTTCTATTTAAGCTTTGACAAGGCACTTTGTAAGTGTCTTTCGCAGCCATTGTAGCTTCGTTCTTGTGGGGGAAACTTGAAGAGAGAGCTTGAAAGGGAGAGAGAAAAGGGTGGAGTTTGAGAGAGGGAGAAAATCCTGTGAGGGGGACTCAAGGGAGTGTGGAGGGGGTTCCACACGGTTGCTTTGGCGAACTCGCACCTTAGTACCATCAGATTCAAGGCTTGTCTCGAGGTAAGTTCACCAAAGAAGAAGTCTCTTTGGTGTCAAAGGACCCGGCGACTTCGCCGCACCGGGAGAGGTGGAAGTGATTTTGTAAGGGCTTCTCCGCCTAGCTGTGGGGGCTAAAGGAGAGTCACGATTTAGTGCAACACTTGGAGGGTGCCTCCAAGGAGTGGACGTAGGTCAAGGTTTGACCGAACCACTATAAATCCGGTGTGTTCTTTTCTTATTATTGCTTCCGCATTTTAATTTCCGCACTTGGTATTCATTGTGGTGATTTGGTTTGTGATTTTATTTCTTTGTTTAAAGAATCCTTTTTATTATCCAACCCCCCTCTTGGTTAGCTTTGGGACTAAGTTCATAGGGCTTAACATCCCCATCGAACTTTCAAGTGGTATCAGAGCGGTTTTCATAAAATAAGTTTTTAAAAGCTTTTGAATTTCGATTCATGGCTAATCGTACTTTTGCGGAAGGATATTCAATCACTAGACCACCATTGTTTGAAAATATTACATTTGATTTTTTGGAAAATTTGCATGTCTACTTTTTTGCAATCGATTGATTTTCGTATGTGGCATATGATTTTAACTGGTTATTCATCACCATCACGTATTGTTAATGGAATTAAAACTGATATTCCTTTTAATCAATGGAATATGGATGAACGAATGGATGCTCAATTAAATGCAAAGTCTTTAAATTGTTTTTTCTGTGCTTTAAATTTTGATGATTTTATGTTAATATCCACGTGCACTACCGGTAAGGAAGTTTGGGATAAATTGCACATCATATACGAAGGCACTAGTGAAATCAAGCAATCCAAGTTGAATTTTTTAATGCATGATTTTGAAATGTTTTCTATGAAACCTTTTGAAACGATTTTAGACATGTATACAAGGTTTATTCAAATTATTACATCATTGCATGCCTTAGGAAAAGATTTTTCAAATTTTGAAAAAGTTAACAAAATTCTTCGTTGTTTACTTGAAAAATTTGATGATAAAGTTGTTGCTATTTGTGAATCAAAAGATTTGAATGATTATTCTATTGATAATTTGATTGGCTCACTCATTGCCTACGAGCAAGGGTTGGGTCAAAGACTTTTGGATGCAGGTGAAACGATCGTTCTAAAAGCCGAAGATACGAAAAGAGGAAGCTTAGTTGGTGACGATAGCAATGAATTATCAAGCAAATCACAAAGCTCACCAATGCATAAGCAAAAGAGGAAGAAAGGTAAAAGTGGTAAGGATATCCATATTTCCTCTGACGTTATTTATTTTAGATGCAGGAAACCTGGACATATGAAAAATGAGTGCCCTAATTTAAGAATTCTCCCTACAAAAGAAAAGGGTAAGGCGAAGTTAAATTTAAACTGGGGAAATAATGAAAGGCGAAAAATCTCATGGGCAGATCTGGTCTCTGAAGCATCGGAGCAGGAGAGAGATAATGGTTAAGAGCCTTTCGTGTTTTTGTTGTGTTTTTGTTTTTATATTTTTTCATTTTTATTTTGCGTTTTTGTTTTGTTTATTCTTTGAAATTTTTTTTTTTGTAAAAATTTTTCTCTGATCTACACACACATTCACTTTTCTAGAAATGAAAATTTTACTTTCTAATTTTTCTTGAAATCTTTAGTAAGTTGTGATTGACTTCTCTAAAAACAATCAAAGGAAGGAAACTCATGTTTTTGACTTTCAATCTCTGTTTCCTAAAAGAGGTTTTTCTACTTTTGATTTAAAATCTTTTTCATCTTTTAAATTGGTTTTTGAAACTAAATTTTTTATCTCCCTATATTTTATTTATCGCATAGGAATCTTTTGCAAGTTGTTGAATCTAATTCAAAATTTTCTTAATCAAGAAATTTGCTTTATCAATAGTATGGGTTTACTTTTGGTATTTAAGATTTCAGAAAGGTAGCATAATCAAAAAAAAAATTGGCCAATGATGCTAAAAATAAAAGAAGCGCAAAAATTAAAAAATATAGAATACACAAAGTGTATCAAAAGATGCGCAGTGCACCAACCAATTGTCAAGAGGCATAAAATGAGCCCACTAAATTTTAATGCTTACCATTCTTATACTTCTTAAAGCTTAAGAAAACCCTTGATTTTTTGATGCTTGAGTTTGAAAATCTTGATTCATGATTCAACAAATCGTGCATTAATCTTTTATTAGATATATTTTATGAAAGGAGTTTTGAAAAATTATTGTTTCTTTTTCTAATTTATTCCTTGATTTAGATATTGAATTAAAAAGTTTTTTAACCTTTTTAAAAAACTTGAGTTTGGATTATCAATTCTTGATTTTCTAACCTTTACTGGGCTATGTGTTGTCAATCCAATTCTACTAAGTTTTTTGATTAAAATCCAGAGGTAACTTTCTCATTTTAAGAACATTTGTTTTTTCACTTGATCAGGGAATATTTTTTGTTCGTTTTGTTTTTTGTTTGTACCTCCTCTCTTTTTGATAATGTCAAAGGGGGAGAACGTTGTATCTTTTTTCTTTTCAAAAATTTTAAAACAGCAAAAATATTTTCATCTCCCCTATTTTTTTTAAAAGGATTTATTCTAGTGAGGGGGAGAGTAGGAGGATTTACTTTTATGAAAATTCAAATTGAAATGTTTTGCCATCATCAAAAAGGTTTTTTTCTTTTCAAAAATTTTAAAATAACAAAAATATTTTCATCTCCCCTATTTTTTTTAAAAGGATTTATTCTAGTGAGGGGGAGAGTAGGAGGATTTACTTTTATGAAAATTCAAATTGAAATGTTTTGCCATCATCAAAAAGGGGGAGATTGTTGCGGATCTATGATTTTGATGATATCAAACATTCCTTATTTCTCTACGATTGCCTTATGTGCTAACGTTTCAAGTCCACACGATCAGACTGCAATCTGGAACCAGCTTAGACTAGGTTTGTGTCAATTTGTAATCTTTTTTCTTTCTTGAGTCTGTTGTATTTGGTGTGGTATATGATGATTTGTAACTTGGAAGATTTTCTGTTGTGCCCTAAAAGATTTCTATTTTGGTAACATCGTCCGGGACGATATTTATATCGTCCTGGTCGATCTGACTAAAGTAGAAACCCTAATTAGGGCATCCTCATTAAAGCAGCCGTCTTTATGCAAAACACATCATCCTGGACGATTTTGTATCGGCCAGGACGATCGGCTCAATTCAGCAAGTATCTGCCGCCATATCTACTTAGGAAAATCTTATTTTTGGATATCGTCTTGGAATATCGGCCTAGACTATAAAATATCGGCCTGACAGATCCAGGTCAATTTTTCCAAAATTTCTCAGGCAGTTTTGGAAAGCAATTAATGGGGATTTCGTCTAGGCCGATCGCAAGATCGTCCGGGCCGATTAGACATCGTCCAGCTTCATTTCAGGGCGATATTCAGGACGATTTTCCTCATATTTGAACTAATCGGCCAGGACGATATGCCTATCGTCCTGGACGATAATGTTGGCAACTTGCAATAATGAGCTCGTTTTTAGCTCTTCTATTTAAGCTTTGACAAGGCACTTTGTAAGTGTCTTTGCCAGCCATTGTAGCTTCGTTCTTGTGGGGGAAACTTGAAGAGAGAGCTTGAAAGGGAGAGAGGAAAGGGTGGAGTTTGAGAGAGGGAGAAGATCCTGTGAGGGGGGACTCAAGGGAGTGTGGAGGGGGTTCCACACGGTTGCTCCGGCGAACTCGCACCTTAGTACCATCGGATTCAAGGCTTGTCTCGAGGTAAGTTCACCAAAGAAGAAGTCTATTTGGTGTCAAAGGACCCGGCGACTCCGCCGCACCGGGAGAGGTGGAAGTGATTTTGTAAGGGCTTCTCCGCCTAGCTGTGGGGGCTAAAGGAGAGTCACGATTTAGTGCAACACTTGGAGGGTGCCTCCAAGGAGTGGACGTAGGTCAAGGTTTGACCGAACCACTATAAATCCGGTGTATTCTTTTCTTATTATTGCTTCCACGTTTTAATTTCCGCACTTGGTTTTCATTGTGGTGATTTGGTTTGTGATTTTATTTCTTTGTTTAAAGAATCCTTTTTATTATCCAACCCCCCCCCCTCTTGGTTAGCTTTGGGACTAAGTTCATAGGGCTTAACATCCCCATCGAACTTTCACTCAGGGCCTCAAGTGGTGGTTAGGTGGAACTCAGGGCCTCAAATGATGGTCCGATGAAACTTAAAGCCTCAATTGGTGATCCAGTGGAACTCAGGGCTTTATGTGGTGGTCCGGTGGAGCTTAGGGCCTCAAGTGGAGGTCTAGTGGAGCTTAGGGCCTCAAGTGATGGTTCGGTAAAACTCAAGGCCTCAAGTGGTGGTCGAGTGGAACTTAGGGCCTCAAATGGTGGGTTGACAGAACTCAGGGCCTCAAGTGGTGAGTCGATGGAGCTTAGGGCCTCATGTGGTGGTCTAGTGGAGCTCATGGCAGTGGTCGAGGAAGAGCGAGGAGTATAGAGCAATCTCTGATCTCTCTCTTGCTCACTTGCTTGGAGCCCCCCTTTTCAAGAGGGAGGAGGGGTCTATTTACAAATTTCCTAGAGTTGCATGGCCCATAACTAGGAGGAAGATCATGGGTAAATGGGGAGTGGTTTGTATGGACGACTGATGTTGAATCCCTTGATTATGGACCGTTTGATGGGCATTTGAATGTCTTAGTTATATCTCAATTTAGTGATCTTAGGCTTATTGGATTTGTCTTATCGGGCCCTCAATTTAATAATAAGTATGGCATGTTTGGAAACTGTTTGGTAATCCAAATTGTGGTTTGAACACGCCAACAGTTCTTCGGGCCCTTGATTTTTGGACTCGGATTGAGTTGAATTTGATGTCGTTGGGTTTGCATTTTTGAGACATTCAGATCAGCTATAAGCTTGTTAAAATCAGAGTATGGATGGTCCTAATTTTAATTTCAGAAGTTTCCAACTTGATGTAGCCTCAAGATTCATGTTTGAACATGATAATTTTTTGAAGACGTACCAATTGCCCTCCTATTTTTAAACATCGATGCTCAAAAAGTTTGAAAATATGCATTATAGCTCCTAGTGAAATTTTTATGCAATTCAAAATTTGGAAATAATCTAATCTTAGGCTTAGAGATCCCGAACGGCTTTAAAAGTGCTAAAATTGAGTCGGGACGGACAAGCCGTCGCTGGCCGTCGGCGGCCACCTCCTACAACGGTGGCACCGCCCATGTTGGCCCACGCCCTAGCCCCCACCCTAGGCCCACATGATGTGGCTGACTTGTCCATGTCTAGCACGCGCTACAGTTAGCCGTGCAGTTTGGCCAACCGCCAATGGTTGTCTAACTTCCGGCTAACCATTAACTAACTGTAGTGGTCAATTTTTTTTAATAAAATTTTATTTTTATTTTTCTTTTTTTTTTTTTAAACTTCCTCCCTTCTCCCCCCCCCCCTCCTATAAATACCTTCATTGGGGTGTGAAAAATTTGCTCATCTCTTCCTCCTCCTTTATTTCATTTCAGGCCTTCCCTCGGGTCCATGTACAAGTGGCATCCCCTCTCCAAAAGAAGGAGATTTCTCCCCATTCTTCTTCTCTCCCTCATGCTGAGGCATTCCCCTAGTACTGTTCAGGTGGTATCCCCTATCAAGGTGTGGGGCCCCTCACTGAGTAGGAGTTTCCTCCTTTTCTTCTTCTCTCCCTCACACTAAAGCATTCCCCTAGTCCTACTTAGATGGTATCCCATGTACAGGTCTAAGGCACCTCACTGAGTAGGATTTTACTCCTTTTTTATAGAATCTGTGGAGGTTTGATGATAGTCGGTGTAAGTCTAGCAAAGGACAAAAGTTCAACATCGAAAAGAAGTCCAATAAAGGGTGAAAATTTTGCATCGGGTAAAAGTCCAATGATTGATAAAATTTAATGTCGGGTAGAAGTCCGATAATAGTTTAGCAACGGGAATAAAGCCATTAAAAGTCCGGTGACTAGTAAAGGTTCGGCGAAGGGTAAAAGTTTGGCGTCGGGTAGAAGTCCGATGATAGTCTGGTGACGGGCATAAATTTGATGAAAGTTCGACGACAGGTAGAAGTTTAACATCGGGTAGAGGTCTGACAAAAGTCCGGTGAAGGGTAGAAGTCCAACGACGGGTAAATTTTTTTGTCAGGTATAAGTCCAACGACGGGTAAAAGTTCACCATCGGATAGATGTCCGATGATAGTCGAGCGATGGGCATAAGTCTGATGGAAGTATGACATCGGGTAGAAGTTTAATGCGAGCATAAGTCTGATGAAAGTTTGGCGACGGGTATAAGTCTGATGACAGGTAGAAGTTTGGCATCGTGTAGAACTCCAACGACAGTCTAATGACAGGCAAAAGTCTAATGATGGGTAAAAATTTGGCATCAGGTAGAAGTCTGATAAACGTTTGATGAAGGGTAGAAGTCTAATGACGGGTGGAACTTTAGCATTGGGTAGAAGTCTGATGAAAGTCTGACGACGGGTAAATGTTTGATGTCGGGTAGAAGTCCAACGATTATCTGGTGATGGGCATAAGTTTAATTAAAGTTCGATAATGGGTAGAAGTCCAACTACAGGCATAAGTCTGATGAAATTCCAGCGACTGGCAGAAGTCTGATGATGGGTATAAGTCTGATGAAAGTCCAGCGACGGGTAGAAGTTCAACGTCAGGTATAAGTCTAATGATATTCTAGCGATATTAACCTATATAAAAGAGGGTGAGAGGATCAACCAAGGATATATGACCTATCTGAGATTGTATATTAAAGCCTTTGCTCGATGACATTAACATATATGGAAGAGATCGAGAGAGAATCCATCAAGGATGAATGACCTATCTAAGGTTATATGTCAAAGCCTTTACTCGATGATGTTAACATATATGAAAGAGGTCGAGAGAATTCACCAAAGATGTATGACCTAACTGAGGTTGTATGTTACAGCCTTCACTCAATGACATTAACCTATATGAAAAGGTTGAGAGGATCCACCAAGGATATATGACCTATTCGAGGTTATATGTCAAAGCCTTTGGTTGATGACGTTAACCTATATGAAAAAGGTCAAGAGAATCCACCAAGGATATATGACCTATCTGAGGTTGTATGTTAGAGCCTTTGCTCGATGATGTTAACCTATATGAAAGAGGTTGAGAGAATCCACCAAGGATATATGACTTATCCAAGGTTGTATGTCATAGCCTTTACTCGATGATATTAACCTACATAGAAGAGGTTGAGAGAATCTACCAAGGATGTATGACTTATCTGAAATTATATGTCAGAGCCATGCTCAATGATATTAACCTATGGGGAAGATGTTGAGAGAATCCATCAAGGATGTGTGATCTATCCAAGATTGTACGTCAGAGCGCTGTTCGATGATATTAATATGTGGGTAAGAGGTCATGAGAATCCACCAAGGATGTGTGACATATCTAAGTTAGTATGTCAAAACACTGCTCAATGACGTTAACCTATGTGAAAGAGGTTAGATCGAATTTCCTTGAGATTGATCATCCAGTGATTGAGACATAATAAATAATGCATATTTCTCGAATTAAGGATTTAATATTTGATTGATATTCTCCTAGGTTGTTTGACTTATCTGAGATTGTATATTAAAGCCTTACTCTATGATGTAAATATGCATTGAAGAGGTTGAATCAAATCCCCCTAGGATCAATTGTGCCTTAATTGGGAGCGAGCGAACACCATGTTTATCCCGAATCAAAGGTGAAAATGGTCTATTACTGCCTTTATGAGGTTAAGATTAAGGCTTTGCCTAAGGAGTAGAAGTATAACAGAGAACTATATAAATCTTATAATTAATTGAGAGCATCTTTGAATTTGTTGGGATTTTTATGATATATCATCTTGGTTTTGAAAGTAACAGAGGAATCTTCTTGAACATAATTGGAGTCAATGTTGCCCCTAGTCTGGATCTGATTCCCATGAAATTGATGCATTAATAGCTGATATTAAGAAGTTGACATAAATAACCTTTTAAGGTCAGAGCAAAAATTGACCCCCAGTCGGAAACCACTTTCCCATGAACAACATCAAATTGTTTCATCTTGGAATATTCACAATGATAGAGAAATATATAATTTAACGTCTTAGCGTTATACGAAGATCTAGGACACAAGCAGATGAAAGAGATGACATGGCATTCATAAGAGACACAAGAGTTTTTATGTGGAAGCCCATGAAAAGGGGGAAAAACCATGGGGCCTAGCCCAGTTTGAATAAATCCACTAGTATTTATAATCAATTATAAATGAGGTCCTTCCTTGGGAGAAGGTCTTGGCTTGATGTCACAAATGTTAATCATATAGAGCACATTACATGGTGGGAGTTATAATAATCAATATATACATGCTTATCTGGTTGGTAGGACCATAGTCAATAGGATAGAGGTCTGAAAGATCATAGTAGGTAGGAGACCGGGGTTAGAAAGATCATTATCTAGCGATAGAGGTCGAAAGGACGTAGTATGAAATGGAGGTCAGAAGGATAATAGTCGGTAGCAAATAGGGGTCCAAAAGACCGTAGTTGGTAGGAGACTGGGGTAAAAAAAACTATTATCTAGTGATGGAGGTCGAAAGGATCATATGAGGTGATGGAGGTCAGAAGAACTGTAGTCGGCAGGCGATAGGGGTCCAAAAGATCATAGTTGGCAGGAGACAAAGGTTAAAAAGACTATTGTCTGTTGATGGAGGTTGGAAGGATTGTAGTAGGAGGTGGAGGCTAGAAGGACCATAGTTGGCAGGAGACAGGGGTTCAAAAGACTATTGTCATGTGGTGGCCCGGCAGAGGTTTGAGCCTTAGGTGGTGGTCTGGTAGATGTTCGAGCCTCAGGTGGTGATATGGCAGAAGTCCAAGCCTCAAGTAGTGGTTCGATAGAAGTTTGAGCCTCAAGTGGTGGTTCGATAAAAGTCAGGGCCTCAAGTGGTGATCCAATAGAACTCTAGGCATCAAGTGGTGGCCCATCAGAACTCTGGTTGTTGTGGTGGTCCAGCAAAAGTCCGGGCCTAAATTGGTGATCCAGCAAAACTCAGGGCCTCAATTGGAGGTTCGATATAACTCCGAGCCTCAAGTGGTGGTCAAGTGGAGCTCAAGGCCTCAAGTGGTGGTGCGGCATAACTCAAGGCCTCAAGTGGTAGTCCGGTAGAACTTAGGTCCTCAAGTGGTGGTTTAACAGAACTATGGGCCTCAAGTGATGGTTCGATGGAGCTCAAGGCCTCAAGTGGTGGTCCGATGGAGCTCTGGGCCTCAAGTGGTGGTCTGATGGAGCTCAGGGTCTCAAGTGATGGTCCGATAGAACTCAGGGCCTCAAGTGGTGGTCTTATGGAGCTCAGGGCCTCAAGTGCTGGTCTAGTGGAGCTTAGGGCCTCAAGTGGGGTTATCCGATAGAACTCCAGGCGGTGGTCGAGGAGGAGTGAGGAGGCAAGAGCGATCTCTGATCTCTCTTTCTCTCTTGCTTGGAGCCCTCCTTTTCAAGATGGAGGAGGGTTTTATTTATAGATTTTTTAGAGTGGCATGACCCATAAATAGGAGAAAGATCAAGGGTAAATGGGGAGTGGTTTAGAAGGACGACTGATGTTGAATCCCTTGATTATGGATCATTTAATGGGTATTTAAATATCTTAGTTATATTAGAATTCAATGCTCTTAGGCTCGTTGGATTTTTCTTGTCGAGCCACTTGTTGATTCTTGTTGAATCTTAATTAGATTGTTAAACCTAAGCTTATGTCCCAAGGCTAACCAAAATGGGGGTGAATTGATAATTTAAAAATTAACCTTCTTGGATTTTAAAAAAGTGAGAAACCGATTAATGATTCATAGCAAGTTAACTTTAAATTTTTTAAAATAATTTTTTAACCACTAAAAAATAAACTTGCAAAAATTAAAGCAGCAGAAATAAAAAGACACAAAGGTTTATAGTGGTTCTGTCAAACATGACATACATCCACTCCCTGAAGCCTCCCACTTTAGGTATTGCACTATTATCAAAATGACTCTCCTTTTGCTCCCACAGCAAGGCAAAGAAGTCTTTATAAAACTCTCTTCGACCAATCCCCGATGCGGCAAAGAATCTCCGTCCTTTTACACCCTCCAAGTGTAGGCAGTGAACCTCCATCCTTTCACACCCTCCAAGTGTAAGCAGAGAACCTTCGGCTATTCACACTCTTCAAGTATCGGTAGAGAACCGGATCTTCTTGAAAGATCTTCACACGAGCAATCTAGAAAGACAAAAGAAAGAGTGAAGAAACATAAATCACACACAGAGATCCTTACACTTAGTAACCTTGTGAACCCTTCACGCTCCACTAGGAAGAAATCTCACTCAAATACTCTCTCACACTCTCTCATTCAATTGCCCTTTACAAATCACGAATACTAAATGAAAAAAGATTAAATGCCAATTTTTAGTGGACTTTTTATACAAAAGACATGAAAATCCGTTCAGTAAACTAAAATTTTCAAATTTGGCCGTCCACGAACGTACTGTATGATCATATATTCATACGTATACTGTTGCATATGAACTCATTATGAATCAGCATGAAATCATTTCGTACACAACCATCATCTAGTATGAACTGTGTTCATCCTATACGAATAGAAGAAATGTCAAAGTTTGTATGTACGAACTGTTAGGATGAAATAAACGAAAATAGACCAAAGCCCTTCGTCCTGGTATGATAAAAAAATATCATCCGTACGATCTTCATTCAAGGATGAACCCGTGCCCATCGTCCCGATATGATAAAAAAATATCATCCCATACGATCTTCGTTTGAGGATGAATCAGAGCCCATCATCTTGGTACGATCCAAAAATATCATTCGTACAATCTTCATTTGAGGATGAACTAGAGCCCATATCCCCAATATAATCCAAAAATATCATTCGTATGATCTTTGTTTTAGGACGAACCAGAGCCTATCGTCCCAGTATGATCCAAAAATATTATCCGTACGATCTATACTTAGAAATTTTTTTGACATTTCTTTTCGCTCTATTGCCCGTTGGGGAAAATAACTAACCAGATTATCCCGTATGAAATAGTATCGTACTATATGATCAGTTTAAAAATATGATTTTTAAAAGTCTCCATTGGTGTGTGTGTGTGCTCAGTTACTCAATTACAACCACACTCTCTTAGACTCAATAAAATAAAAAAACACAGACTTCAATTTCAATAAAATTTAAACTAATCTAGATTTGATGTCTTCCACAATCTAGAGTATAATTTTTCTAAAATGTTAGTACATAAAAGAGCAAAAATAATTCTTCCAAAATATATTAGGAGAAATAACTATCAAAATAATAATATTTGAAATCATAAAAAATATACAAGTTGCAAGAATATCAATCATGCAAAATTAAGTAGCAACTATATCAACAATCTCCCCCTTTTTGATGATAGCAAAATAATTATTGTTTGAGTAAAATTAAAAATCCTAAATATCTCCTTAACTCCCCCTGAATGAATAAGCATGTGAATATAAGAGAATTTCTATTAATAACAAATCATTTTTTTAATTTTTAAGTTTTTAATACATAAGCCACAAACAAAACAAGAAACAAAAAAAAAAACAAAAATAAAGTACAAAACACTACTATGAACTACAAACAAAGCAAACAACAAGACAAAAGAACAACAAGACAAGAAACAAACAAATGCGAACAATCAAAAAGCAAATAATATTTTTCCCCCTTTTAACAACAACAAAAAGGGAAGAAGAAAAAATAAAAAGAAATGTAAGAAGTCATATGAGAAACCTTTGATAATTGATCCTTAAAGAGATTGATGTATAATTGCAATAACAAGATTACTGTTCATTAGAAAAAAATAAAGATTTATAATATTAAAGTTAAGATATGACATAGACAAGATAAATATATCAAAGTCATGAAACATTCTAGACAATTAGATGAGGAGAATTATTGCGAAGGTGACAAAATGAAAATTAATTTAAGTCAATTTATAATACAAAATATAATTGAACATTAGAGTGATTTGAAATTGAAGATTAAAATATAGAGGAAAGAACTTATACTTGTGGCAACATTGCGCATATTTTCAATAGTTGTGATACATTTATGCATCTTTCTATATTTGGGCTAATTTTATTCCTCTTTTCAATTTGAGAACCATTGCGCACTTTTGATTTTTGTATACTTATACATTTTCATTTTTTAATTGATCTTTCCAAAATCAATAATTTAAAAACTCAAACTTCTTTAAATACAAAGATAATTATATTAAAAAGAGAAATAAAAGAATAATATGACATCAAAATTACAATAATAATATTAAAATTTTGTATGCCTAAAAAGAACATGAATTTGATAGTCTTAACTTAATTGAGTTATAAATTAACTTATATTTTTGAAAAATTAAAGTTTCTAATGAAATTAATTATTGTATTGCTGATCATATTATACCACTTTTTAGATCAATTAAGTCAGGATAATCATATAGACTAACGAACATTTTTAATAGAGTCTAAAATCAACTAAAATAAGTCAACACATTTTTTATTGATATTAAGATAAAGATAATACAATGAAGTTTAGATGATATCAATTTAACTACAATAGATCATCAAACATTTAAAAAATAAAAGAGAATCATATAAACTAAAGAAGTCATCACATCATATCACTAAGCATTGGCAAAAATAATCACATAAGAAGCACATCTATCACTCTGAGGGGCCCTGGTTTATAGGAGATGACTGGTTGAAGATATTAAAATAGCTATTCATCATAGCCATATTGGTGTTCACCAATTCGAACTGACTTTAAATCCAACTCATGTCCTACTGGTATTGAGTATCTGCTGGTGAAGGTGAGTCTGAATTTGATCAAAGCACTAATCAAAATTGACTCTCAAGTTGGTCAAAGCGATGGACCATTTCTTGAAAATCATGTCCATAACCAGGAGCAGGTGCAGGTGCAGGAGTAGGAGCAGGTGCTCTCCCTTCTCCCTCAGATTCCTCACTTCCATCATCTCTCTCCAAAAATTGCTCGGAATGAAGCATCCGTGAAGTAGACGGGCAATTCTAGATGACGATTAGGATGAACTAGATTGTACTTCTTCTTAAGAATGTAGGTCACTATGTGTCCTAAGGCAATTTTCTTCTTTATCTTATGAGAGACATGACCAATTTCAGAAAGCCCTTAAATATAGTCAATAATGAGTTAGGCTTTATCTATAGGTTGACCAATCATGATAAGGTAAGTTACAATGGAAAGAAGAGGAGTAATATTGATATGGTCACCAGCTTTAGAAATTATAGAGATTCTGAGAACATGCTGGATGATCCTAAAATTTTGGTTCAAAGTGGACACCTTAAGCAAATGACATACTTCTCTAATCCCTCTAATCCCTTTATTTATTTCAGTCCAGTCAAAATTAGAAGCAGAGGTCAAAGTGCGGGCTCTTATTCCTTGAGTCCTTAAATGCAAGATTGTTCCTAAATCCTCCTTGGTTATTTCAACCCGTTTCTTCAAAACATAGGATCTAATCCTACTTTGGTCAGTACTAAAAGTCATGTCGGCAAGAAAATAGTGAAAAGTGTCCTTATTGTAAGAATGGATTAGGGTCAAAATGATGTTAAAATAGTTGTTATTTGCATGCTTTACAATTTTGACAACTTATATAATTTTGATGATTCCAAATATTATTGTTCAAATGTGTAGTTATCTCCTAACAATTTTAGAAGATTTGTATTTGCTCTTGTGTGTACTAACATTTCAGGAAAATTAGACTCCAGACTACGAAAACTTCAAATCAAATTCAACATGAGATACTTTGTGAATTTGAAGCTTGTATTTTTCTTTGAATTAAATTTGAAAGGGAGTGATTGTAATTGAGTGAATAAAAACATACACACACACATAAGGAGATCATATTTAAGTTATACTGATCGTACGGGACGATATCAGATCGTACGGGACGATCAGACAATATCTCTTATTGAGCACATAGAACGAATAGGAACTGGCTTGAAAAATTTTCTAAGTCCTATTCGTCCGGGACGACTTAATTATCGTCCAGGACGATCTGGTCTCTGTAAAATTTTCGTCCAGACAAAATTAATTATCGTTAGAAAACGATTTGCTTTGTAAAATTTTGTCCAGACGAACTTAATTATCGTCCAGGACAATCTGGTCTCTGTAAAATTTTTGTCCAGATGAAATTATTATCGTCAGAAAACGATCTGCTCTTTATAAAAATTTCGTCCAGACGAACCAATTTTCTTCCAGACGATTAACCGACTTAGAACTGTTTTTAGTAGTTTTCTAGACCGACCTAGTAATAACCATTCGTACCGGACGAACTTAGTTCGTACGAGATGATCAGTGTGTACGAAGATATTTCGTACACATATACAAATAGGGTCGTTTCAAAGCGTTTAAGTAAAATCGTCCAGAACGATCCACGATCATACGGGACGATCAACTGCGTACAGAATTGAAAACTTGCAGTTTTTGGACGGTTTTTCTTGTCTTTTGAATAAATAGTCCAAATTAGACTGCCACCCAATCTTTTTTTCATTTAATCTTCATGCCTCTTGAGAGAATAACTAAGGAGAGAGTGTGAGAGTGCATTCAAAGGAGGATTCCTACCACTGGAGCGTGAAGGCTTCACTTGGAGTTCAAAGGTAAGAATCTCTACTTGTGAATTGGGACTACTTCACTCTTTTCTTTCTTCCTTCTAGATTTCTTGTAAGAAGATCTATCAAGAAGATCCGGTTCGCTGCTGACACTTGGAGAGTGTGAATAGCCGAAGGGATCGCTTCCTACACTTGGATAGTGTAAACAGCTGTAGGGTTCTCTGCCCACACTAGGAGAGTGTGAAAGGACGAAAGGGTTTTCTGCCCATACTAGGAGAGTGTGAAAGGACGGACGGTTCTCTGCCAACACTGGGGATTGTGTAAAAGGACGACGGTTCTCTACCGCACCGGGTAGTGGTGAAAAGAGTGTGTTGTAAAGGCTTCTCCGCCTTGCTGTGGGTGCAAAAGGAGAGTCACTTTGTGGTATTAGATCAATACTCGGAGGGTGGCTCCGGGGAGTGGATGTAGGTCTGGTTGTTGAGTCTAGTAATTAGGTTGTTAAGCCTAAGTAAATGTCCCAAGGCTACCAAGAGGGGGGTGAATTGGTAGTTTTAAAAAATTTTAAACCCTCTTAAAACTAAAGTTGAACCGAAATGAAATTTTCTTTTAAAGTTTGTAGAAAAATGTTTTTCAACCACAGAGTTGTTAAAACAGAAATTTAAAATGCGGAAACGTAAAAGCAATAAAGTAAATGACACCAGATTTATAGTGGTTCGGTCTATAACCAGACCTACATCCACTCCTCAGAGGCACCCTCTGAGTATTGCACTAATACCACAAAGTGACTCTCCTTTAGCACCCACAGCAAGGCGGAGAAGCCTGTACAAAACCCTCTTTTCACCACTCCCCGGTGCGGCAGAGAACCGTCGTCCTTTTACACAATCCACAGTGCTGGCAGAGAACCGTCGTCCTTTCACACTCTCCTAGTGTGGGCAGAGAACCGTCATCCTTTTACACTCTCCTAGTGTGGGCAGAGAACCCTACGGCTGTTCACACTCTCCAAGTGTAGGCAGAGAACCTTCTTCCTTTTACACTCTCCTAGTGTAGGCAGAGAACCCACGTCTGTTCACACTCTCCAAGTGTCGGCAGAGAACCGGACCTTCTTGAATGATCTTCTCACAAGAACCTAAAAGGAAGAAAGAAAAGAGTGAAGAAATCCAATTTCACAAGTAGAGATTCTTACCTTAGCAATCCAAGTGAAGCCTTCTTGCTCCAATGGTAGGAATCCTCCTTTGAATGCTCTCTTCCACTCTCCCCTTGACTATTCTCTCAATAGGCACGAAGATCAAATGACAAAAAGATTGGGTGGCAGTCTAATTTGAAGTATATATACAAAAGACAAGAAAAACCGCCCAAAAACTGCAAGTTTTCAATTCTGTACGCAGTGGATCGTCCCGTACGATCCTGGATCGTCCTGGACGATTTTACTTAAACGATCTGAAACGACCCAATTTGTATATGTGTACGAAATGACTTCGTACAGCTGATCGTCCTGTACGAACTAGGTTCGTCCAGTACGAACGGTTATTACAAGGTCGGTTCTAGAAACTGCTGAAAACTGTCCTAAGTCGGTTTATCGTTTGGACGAAAATATGTTCGTCTGGACGAAAATTTTCCAGAGAGTCGATCGTCCTGGACGATAATTTATTTCGTCTGGACGAAAATTTTCCAGAGCGCCCATCGCCGGGGACGATAATTTGGTTTCGTTTGGACGAAAATTTTCCAGAGAGCTGTTCGTCCGGTACGATATTTATTTTCGTCTGGACGAAAATTTTCCAGAGCGCCCATCGCCGGGGACGATATAAAAATTCGTCCTGGACGAATAGGACTTAGAAAAATTTTTCGAAGCAAGTTCCTATTCGTTCCAACTGCTCTATAGGAGATAACTGACAGATCGTCCAGTACGATATATATCGTCCTGTACGATCAGTATAGAATTTCAAGATCTCCTTAGTTTGTGTGTGTGAGATTTTATTCACTCAATTACAATCACTCCCTTTCAAAATTAATTCAAAGAAAAGACACTTCAAATAAACAAAATTTCTCATGTTGAATTTGATTTGAAGTTTTCGTAGTCTGGAGTCTGATTTTCCTGAAATGTTAGTACACACAAGAGCAAGTGCAAATCTTCTGAAATTGTTAGGAGATAACTATTCATTTGAACAATAATGTTTGGAATCATCAAAACTACATAAGTTGCACAAATATAAATAATTCAAATAGCAACTACTCAAACAATCTCCCCCTTTTTGATGATGGCAAAACAATTATTATTAGTATGGTTTCAAGTTAAGACAAAATCTCTTATCTCCTAAACTCCCCCTGAATTTATGAGTACATTAAAATAAGGAGGCATTAAAGAACAAAATTTTTTGTTTTTCAAAAATTTTAACAGAAAACACAAATCACAAACAAAATAAAAACACAAACACAAACATAATAATTTCTCCCCCTTTTTGACAGCAACAAAAAGTGAAGAAGAAAAAGACAAGAAATGTAAATAATAATATGAAATTCATTGTTAAAATTTAATATAAATTGTGATTTGACATAGAGTATGCAATTTTAAACTATAGATATTAGGTCAATCATAGAAATTCATAAAATTTATGAAATGATATAACATTGTAAGTAAGAAGAATTTATCAAAGACATGATTCAATTTAGACATTTTGATTATTGAAAATCATTACAAGTGAGATGTAAAAAAAATTCTATATTTCAAAGTTCAATAGAATATAAATGAACATTAGATCAACTTGAATTAAGAGATTAAACGAATTTGGAAAGAAGAGAATTACCTCATGTGGTGCTTTGCACATCTTTTCAAAGTTTTGGGGCACATTTTTGTGCATTTGTCTTTGGTTGGGCTTATTTTGTGCCTCTTTTTAACTTTGCACAATTTTTGCGAATCCCTTTTGATTTTTGTACATTTGTACAATTTTCAAGAGTAATTTGACCAATTCTTTCCAAAATCTATAATCTAACATTTCAAATATTTCTAGGTGCATAAACATCATTTGAGCATAGAAATACAAAATAAGATAACATCAAAATTGCAATAACAATATTAAATTTTATGTAGTCTAAATGAATAGACATGAACTTGAAAATTCTAACTACAACAAGTTATAAACAAATTATAAATTTAGAAAGTCTAGATTTTCTAATATAGATAATCTCATATTACAATCGAATTTGAGCACAATGTAGATTAAAAATAATATTAATGAAACTCATAAAGATTAGCCACATTTCAAAACAAATCTAAGACAAACAAACTTTCATTGATTAAAAAGAAAATTACATAAAAACATTGAACTTAAACAAAAAACATAACAACAAAAACAAAAAATACAACAGACACACATAAAAAAAAACTTCTACTGTTCTGGAGGAGGAGGAGGAGGAATGCCGCCAAAGAGATTGAAGTAGGAGGCCATTAACATTACATTGGTATTTATTTCATGAACTTCATCTCTAATATTACCAATGTCATGTTGCTGCTGCGTAAGATGAGCATCAAATTGATCAAACCTTTGATCAATGTGAGTCTCTAGTCTATCAAATCTCTCAATCAGATTCTGGTAATCTGATTGAGAAGCAGAAGCTTGCACTCCTTCTTCTTCTTCTTCTGAAGCACTATCATGTGCTTTTTCTTTTTCTTTTTCCTCCCTGAAGAGCAGTCTGAAAGATGCATCGTTGTAATAAACTGGCTCTTCATATTCCTCATCAGGATGGACTATATTGTACTTCTTCTCCAAAACATAAGTAATCAAGTGCCCTAAAGAAATATTCTTCTTCCTCTTCTGATTAGGATGTCCTATTTCTGAAAGCCCATAGATATGATCTAGGATGAGTTGGGCTTCATCAATAGGATGTCTTTTCATGATTAAAAAAGTTAGACAAGAAAGAAGAGGAGTAATGTTAATCCTATCACCAGCTTTAGGAATAATTGAGGATCTAAGGATATGCTGGATGATTCGGGCATCTTGGGTCATACCGGCCACTCTAGCAACATGATTGTCAATTCCATTTTCTCTAATTACCCTATTGATTTCATACCAATGGAAGACGTTTTCTGACATTAGGGTGTGAGCTCTATATCCTTCAGTCCTTAAGTTTAAAAATGCACCAAGGTCGTGCTTGGTGATCTCAACTTTTTTCTTAAAAACAAAAGAACTAATGATAGAGTGGTCAGGATTGAAACTCATGTTGGCTAGGAAGTAATGGTAGGTTTGCTTATTGTAGAGGTGGACAAGAGAGAGAATGAAATGAAATTGGGTTGAGGCAAAGAGGTGTAATACCCTAAATTTCAACTCCGTTTGGATAAGAATGCGAGACGGAGTGATTTTCGCAGAAGCAAAACGAGGAAAAGATTCCTCATTTGCTTTGGAAAGGAAGTTGTCTGGAGCATTCCTGTTGGGTTTCTTCACAAAAACTTTTTGTCTCTTGCTAGAGGAGGCCATAGTTGATTTGATGTAGAAAGGGATTGAAAAAGATGTTTGAAAGTGTGATTTTCAAGTTTGAAAGCCCTCATATTTAAAGAAAAACGATATGTTCGTCCTAGACAAAAATATTCGTCCTGGACGAAAAATTATCGTTCGTCTGAACGAAGTAATTTCGTACAGACGATCCAATTCGTCCAAAATGTAACGGCTTTTCGTATTCAACACAACTTACGATGCGTCCCTTCGTACAGGCTTTTTGACTTGACCGATCGTACATACGAAAATATTTCGTACAGACGATCAAAAAGCGTTTCGTTTTAATGACTCTTGAAAACCGTCCCCTACAATGAATCGACACATGTTCGTACATACGAAAAAAAATTTCGTACATACGAAATTCGTATTAAAAACTGTCTTATCCACTCAACCGCTGCATTCAATCGTCCCGACGTTTGAGAAAAAGAAAAAATCGTACTGGACGATCACAGATCGTACAGACGATCCAATAAAAAACTGCTCTCAAAACGGTTTAAATTCGCACAAACTGTTTCTTAACACATCGTCCTGTACGAAAAATTTCGTCCTGGACGATTTCCTCCAAAAAAATTTTTTTTGATTTTTAAATTTTTAATTTAACAAAAACAACAAAAATAATCAACAACACAGAAAACATAAGACAAAAACATAAATTCAAAAACAATTCATACAAAAACACAAAATTCACAAAATCACAAAAACAAAACACAACAAGTATCAATGTTGCAAAGACATTTTGGTTAAGCATTCAAATCAATAACACCAAGCCTTGTTCTTAAAGTACTGAAGGTATCAAAGGCTAAAGGTTTTGTAAAAATGTCTGCAAGTTGATTTTCAGTTGAAACATGTATGAGTTCAATTTCTCCTTTGGATACATGATCCCTTATGAAATGATGCCTTATATCAATGTGTTTGGTTCTAGAATGTTGAATAGGATTTTTGGAAATGCAAATAGCACTAGTATTGTCACAATAAATTGGAATAGTGCCTATAGTTAATCCTAAGTCAATCAACTGTTGTTTTAACCAAAGTACTTGTGCCACACAACTTCCTAATGCAATGTATTCTGCTTCTGCAGTAGATAGTGCCACTGAATTTTGTTTTCTACTAGACCATGAAACTAATGAATTTCCAATGAATTGACATGTTCCAGAAGTGCTTTTTCTATCCACTCTACAGCCTGCAAAGTCAGAATCTGAGTAACCAATAATTTCAAATGAAGAGCTAAACTTAGGATACCAAATTCCTAAGTTTTGAGTTCCTAGTAGATATCTTAAAATCCTTTTCACTGCTGTCAAATGTGATTCTTTTGGATCTGATTGAAATCTAGCACATAAGCAAACACTAAACATAATATCTGGTCGGCTAGCAGTCAAGTAAAGTAAAGATCCAATTATCCCTCTAAATTTCTTTTGATCAACAGATTTTCCCTTAAGGTCTTTATCTAACTGAACTGAAGAACTCATTGGTGTACTAACAGGTTTAGCATTGTCCATTTCATATTTTTTGAGGATGTCCTTAATATATTTGGTTTGACTAAGAAAAGTACCTTCCTCAAGTTGCTTAATGCTAAAACCTAGAAAGTAATTTAAATCTCCCATTAGACTCATTTCAAATTCACTACTCATTGTTTTAGAAAAATCATCACAAAGATGTTTATTTGAAGATCCAAAGATGATGTCATCCACATAAATTTGAACAATAAGTATATCCTTTCCAATTTTCCTTAAAAAGAGAGTTGTATCCACACTTCCTTTTTCAAAAGATCTTTCAAGTAGGAAGGTGCTTAACCTCTCATACCAAGCCCTAGGTGCCTGTTTCAATCCATATAATGCCTTTTTTAATTTGAAAACATGATTTGGAAATTTAGAGTTTTCAAAACCTGGGGGTTGTTCTACAAAAACATCTTCTTCAATTACTCCATTTAAAAAGGCACTTTTGACATCCATTTGAAACAATTTAAAGCCTTTAAAACAGGCAAAGGCTAGTAAAACCCTAATCGCTTCAAGTCTAGCTACAGGGGCAAAAGTTTCCTCAAAATCAATTCCTTCAATTTGGTTATACCCCTTAGCTACTAATCTAGCCTTATTTCTAATGACTACTCCTGAGTCATTCATTTTATTCTTGAACACCCACTTGGTTCCAACAACACTTTGATCTTTTGGCCTTGTAGTTAGTTCCCAAACTTTATTTCTTACAAATTGATTCAACTCTTCTTGCATGGCCAATATCCAAAATTCATCTGAAAGTGCTTGATCAATGTTAGTGGGTTCAACAGTAGAAATAAAGGCTGAATGATTGACTTCCTTGTTTAATCCACGCCTAGTTCTAACACCCTCACTTGGTTCACCTATGATTAATTCCTTTGGGTGGTTTTTAGAAAATCTCAAATCTCTAGGCAAAGGGTCTTCTCTTTCTAAATTTTCTTCCACATTTTCTTCCAAATTTAATCTATCTATCTTTTGGGAGTTTTCTTCAATTTCTTCTTCAACAACTTTTGGCTCTTCCATGTTTCCATTTTCATCAAAAACAACATGTGTGGTTTCTTCAATGACTAAAGTTCTTTTGTTGAATACTCTATAAGATTTTCCAACACTTGAATATCCAACAAAAATTCCTTCATCTGATTTTGGATCAAATTTTCCTAAGGCAGATTTTCCATTATTATGTATGAACACCTTGCAACCAAATACATGCAAATGAGACAAATTTGGTGTTCTTCCTTTTAGCAACTCATAGGGTGTTTTATTCAAATTAGATCTCACATTCACCCTATTCAGAACATAGCATGCAGTGCTAACCGCCTCAGCCCAAAAATACCTAGGAAGAGAGTATTCTGCTAACATTGCTCGGGCGGCTTCTATTAATGTTCTGTTCTTTCTTTCAACTACTCCATTTTGTTGAGGAGTTCTAGGTGCAGAAAAATTGTGATCAATCCCCTTTTCTTTACAGAAATCTTCAAATCTTTCATTTTCAAATTCTCCTCCATGATCACTTTGTATAGAAATTATTTCACATCCTAGTTTTCTTTGTATCCAAGTTGAAAAATTTCTGAATTCCTCAAATGATTCACTCTTATGAAAAAGAAATTTAACCCAGGTGAATCTTGAAAAATCATCTACTATAACAAATCCATATACCTTTCCTCCTAGACTAACAGTGCTTACTGGTCCAAAAAGATCCATGTGTAGAATTTCTAAAGGTTTACTTGTCCTAAGATCTTTAATGGACTTAAATGAGGACCTTACTTGTTTTCCTAATTGACATGCATCACACAGATGGTCCTTAGTAAAGTCTAGTTTAGGTATTCCTCTCACCAAATTCTTTTGGGTAATTTTTCTAAGATTTTTCATACTAGAATGACAAAGTCTCCTATGCCAAAGCCACGATTCATCAGAAACAGTTTTCAAACAAAAAGCAGTAGGAGATTGAATACAATTTAAATCTAGCATGTAAACATTATTCACCCTTTTTCCATTTAATACAATTTTTCCATTTAGGCTAATTATGCAGCTAGTAGGTAAAAATTTTACATTATAGCCCTTATCACAAAGCTGACTTATGCTAAGCAAATTATGTTTCAAGCCTTCAACTAATAAAACATTATCTATGAAAAAGTTTTTCAAGTTTCCAATCATACCTGATCCAACCACTTTCTTTGTGGTATTATCTCCAAGTGTAACCTTGCCTCCACTCCTGGCTTCCAGCGTTATGAATTGAGCAGTATCTCCAGTCATGTGCTTAGAACATCCGCTGTCCAGGTACCATATACTCTCACGAGGTCTTGTGTGAGAGTATACCTCTTCTTGATCTGATTGTTCAGCTTTATCTGCCATCAAGCAAAGGTTGGTGACTTCTTCTTCTTTATCAGTCTCAGATGAGTCTGAAGCTGAGTCCGCCCAAAAAGCCTTTTGAAACTTCTTCTTGCCCTTCTTTACCATTGGTTTCTCCTCTACCTTCTCCTTGCTAGGAGAGGCTTTGAGTTTTGGACAATCAGTCTTTATATGACCTGGTTTCCTGCATTCATAACAAATCACTTCATTAGAAACCTTGCCATTTCTATTATACTTACCTCTATTCCATTGCTGGCGTCTCTTCTGCTTCCTCTTTAAAAAGCTTTTGAATTGTCTAGTCATCAGTGCTATATCATCTTCATCCTCAGGTTGTGAGTGTTCACTTTCTGACTCTTCCACATTTAGTGCAATATTATTGTCCTTTCTTGGTTCACCTGCATCAATCTTTCTTTGACTTACTCCTTGCTCGTAAGCAATGAGTGAACCAAGAAGATTGTCAATAGAATAAATGTTCAGATCTTTTGACTCTGTAATTGCAGTAATTTTAGCATCGTATGCAGTAGGTAAACAACGAAGAATCTTATTAACCATTTCAGCATTAGTTAATTCCTACCAAGTGCATGCAAAGAGGTGACAATTTGAGTGAATCTTGTGTACATGTCAGATATAGATTCATTAGGTTTCATGCGAAATAGTTCGTAGTCATGTAACAAGATATTTAGCCTTGATTGCTTAACCTCATTTGTCCCTTCATAAGTAATACAAAGTCTATCCCATATGTCTTTTCCGCTTTTACAAGTAGAAACTCGCATGTAGTCTTCAGATTTTAAAGCACAAAAGAAACTATTTAAACATTTTGCATTTAATTGTGCTAAGTCACGTTCTTCTATAGTCCAATCTGCATAGGGTGTATCTACCCTAATTCCATCAACTAATCTAGTTGGTTTTGTGTAACCTTCCTGGACTAACATCCACATGCGATAGTCAAGTGACTGTAAGAAAGTAGACATGCGTGTTTTCCAAAAATCAAAAGGAATATTGTCAAACAGTGGAGGTCTAGTGATAGAGTAACCCTCAGGTGTGTTTCGGTTTCCAAATGTAGCCATCTACGTTAATCAAAAAGTAGTTCAAACTTATGATTTTGAAACAATGCTCTGATACCACTTGTTGAGTCTAGTAATTAGGTTGTTAAGCCTAAGTAAATGTCCCAAGGCTACCAAGAGGGGGGTGAATTGGTAGTTTTAAAAAATTTTAAACCCTCTTAAAACTAAAGTTGAACCGAAATGAAATTTTCTTTTAAAGTTTGTAGAAAAATGTTTTTCAACCACAGAGTTGTTAAAACAGAAATTTAAAATGCGGAAACGTAAAAGCAATAAAGTAAATGACACCAGATTTATAGTGGTTCGGTCTATAACCAGACCTACATCCACTCCTCAGAGGCACCCTCTGAGTATTGCACTAATACCACAAAGTGACTCTCCTTTAGCACCCACAGCAAGGCGGAGAAGCCTGTACAAAACCCTCTTTTCACCACTCCCCAGTGCGGCAGAGAACCGTCGTCCTTTTACACAATCCACAGTGCTGGCAGAGAACCGTCGTCCTTTCACACTCTCCTAGTGTGGGCAGAGAACCGTCATCCTTTTACACTCTCCTAGTGTGGGCAGAGAACCCTACGGCTGTTCACACTCTCCAAGTGTAGGCAGAGAACCTTCTTCCTTTTACACTCTCCTAGTGTAGGCAGAGAACCCACGTCTGTTCACACTCTCCAAGTGTCGGCAGAGAACCGGACCTTCTTGAATGATCTTCTCACAAGAACCTAAAAGGAAGAAAGAAAAGAGTGAAGAAATCCAATTTCACAAGTAGAGATTCTTACCTTAGCAATCCAAGTGAAGCCTTCTTGCTCCAATGGTAGGAATCCTCCTTTGAATGCTCTCTTCCACTCTCCCCTTGACTATTCTCTCAATAGGCACGAAGATCAAATGACAAAAAGATTGGGTGGCAGTCTAATTTGAAGTATATATACAAAAGACAAGAAAAACCGCCCAAAAACTGCAAGTTTTCAATTCTGTACGCAGTGGATCGTCCCGTACGATCCTGGATCGTCCTGGACGATTTTACTTAAACGATCTGAAACGACCCAATTTGTATATGTGTACGAAATGACTTCGTACAGCTGATCGTCCTGTACGAACTAGGTTCGTCCAGTACGAACGGTTATTACAAGGTCGGTTCTAGAAACTGCTGAAAACTGTCCTAAGTCGGTTTATCGTTTGGACGAAAATATGTTCG
The DNA here is from genome assembly GCA_016618105.1 of Dendrobium huoshanense. Lineage (NCBI taxonomy): Eukaryota > Viridiplantae > Streptophyta > Magnoliopsida > Asparagales > Orchidaceae > Dendrobium > Dendrobium huoshanense. The sequence continues at coordinate 47,083,300 of CM028342.1, forward strand.
TCTGGACGAAAATTTTCCAGAGAGTCGATCGTCCTGGACGATAATTTATTTCGTCTGGACGAAAATTTTCCAGAGCGCCCATCGCCGGGGATGATAATTTGGTTTCGTCTGGACGAAAATTTTCCAGAGAGCTGTTCGTCCGGTACGATATTTATTTTCGTCTGGACGAAAATTTTCCAGAGCGCCCATCGCCGGGGACGATATAAAAATTCGTCCTGGACGAATAGGACTTAGAAAAATTTTTCGAAGCAAGTTCCTATTCGTTCCAACTGCTCTATAGGAGATAACTGACAGATCGTCCAGTACGATATATATCGTCCTGTACGATCAGTATAGAATTTCAAGATCTCCTTAGTTTGTGTGTGTGAGATTTTATTCACTCAATTACAATCACTCCCTTTCAAAATTAATTCAAAGAAAAGACACTTCAAATAAACAAAATTTCTCATGTTGAATTTGATTTGAAGTTTTCGTAGTCTGGAGTCTGATTTTCCTGAAATGTTAGTACACACAAGAGCAAGTGCAAATCTTCTGAAATTGTTAGGAGATAACTATTCATTTGAACAATAATGTTTGGAATCATCAAAACTACATAAGTTGCACAAATATAAATAATTCAAATAGCAACTACTCAAACACTGGTTATAGACCGAACCACTATAAATCTGGTGTCATTTACTTTACAGTTTTTACGTTTCCGCATTTTATTTTTTTTAAGTCTTAAAAACTCTATGGTTGAAAATTTTTTTCTACAAAACTTAAAAGAAACAATTTTTATTTCGGTTCAACATAATTTTAAAAGAGGGATTAAAATTTTTTAACTACCAATTCAGCCCCCTCTTGGTAGCCTTTGGGACATTAACTTAAGCTTAACAACCTAATTACTAGACTCAACAAGTGGTATCAGAGCATCGTTTCAAAATCATAAGTTTGAACTACTTTTGATTAACGTAGATGGCTACTTTTGGAAACCGAAACACACTTGAGGGTTACTCTATCACTAGACCTCCACTGTTTGACAATATTCTTTTTTATTTTTGGAAAACACGCATGTCTACTTTCTTACAGTCACTTGATTATCGCATGTGGATGTTAGTCTAGTAAGGTTACACAAAACCAACTAGATTAGTTGATGGAGTTAGGGTAGAAACTGTCACGACCCGACCCGAGACGAGACGGATCCCGTTCGCACCGGGCCGCGACGAGAGAAGCACTAACTAGGATCTAGCTTTGGAATTTGGTTCGAAACTAAATCTTCCAAATTATTTAAACAAAACAGACAAACAAACACAGAGCTACTATGAATCATCAAATGCAGCGGAACAAAATATCTATATGTTTTTCATTCTTTTCCTCAAAACAATCATCTACAAATACAGTACATGGCTTTTAAACAAAAAGAAAGACATAACAGAAAAGCTATGAATGTATAAAAATCAAAAGGTACAAAAACAATATCTATACTGATCAGACTCTGAACTAATCCTGGACTTCCTTCCCTTTCCCAGAACCTGAAAACCACCAGAAAGCAAGGGTGAGCTCAACAGCTCAGCAAAGCAACAAACCTCCAATCAAAATTCTCAGAATCGCAAAACCAACACATCAGACAAATCCGTACAGAAATCAGAACGGAATCGGACATATATCAAATCAAACGAAACTGTACGGAAACAGAAGTCGTATTAAATCCAAAACAGAACAAATCAGACATATTAGATCAACAGAATCAGAATCGTACAGATCATATCAGAACAGAACAAAATCATTTCAGAATCATATATCGGATATCAGATATTATGTAATTCATAGCTAAATTCCCTGACACTGACTGAATCTCATAGGATCCAGGCCCCTTATGCCTCCCTTTGTGCTCACGGCACCAGAACAGATGTGCTTATAGCACCAGAATACATATATAGTGCATATAGCACCTAAACAGATTTTCCTCGGATCTGGAACAGAACAGATATCAGATTTCTTATTGAGCCCATTTCAGAATTCCCAGACACTAACTGAATCTCATAGGATCCAGACCCCTTATAACTCCCTTTTTATAGCATATACAGATAACATATCAAATCAGAAGAATTTCGGACAAATCAGAAATTACCCAAAAATCGAGCAGCACAACGGCAGTATACAGAATTTACACAATTTTCCTGAAAATCAAAATTCACCAAATTCGCACAGAATATAGATATCAACAATTCAGAACATTTATTCTACTGCACAGAGAATTTCCAAGTTCACAGAAAAATCCAGTCGACTAAAAACGCAGTCGAATCAAAAATACCCGGACAAAAATCTTCAGAAAATAGCCAAAATGTGCATATTCGGCACGTCAACAACATACAGAAACTTACGCGGTAAAAACTGAACCAATCAAAAGATACAGACGAAAATCGGTAACGGAAATAAAATCCAGACAGAAAATACCGTCAAACGCGACGGTTCTGAAAATTGAGAAAGTCGGATTGTGTCTTACCTCGTGCACAGCAATTTCCTCAACAGTCTCTTCGAACGAAAACGGCTCTGCGTCTTCCCGAAATCAACTTTTCCAATTTTCTTCTTTTTCTCTCTCCTCAGATCAAAAATCAGATATTTTTATAAAATATTTCTCTCTCTTCAAAACGACTGATTTCCCTTAAATCATACACAGATCGGCCTGGCCGATCGCCAGATCGTCCCGGGACGATCCGACCAAAAGGATCGTCCTGGGCAGCTCCAAGGGCTGTTGTCTGGCCGATATTTTCTACAGTGCCAATCGGCCTGGCCGATGTCTCCAATCGGCCTGGACGATGCCTACAGGAAAACACCTGGAGTAAATTTGGGCAAATTCTAGAGCAGTTTCTCAACTGATCGTCCCAGGACGATCCCAGATCGTCCTGGACAATCCCAGATCGTCCTGGACGATCCTGGAGCAGATTGTAATATTACAATCTCCCCAACTCAGAAAAATGTCGTCCTCGACATTATCCAGTCCAAACTCAGTCAAAAGAAGTACGGGTACGACTGTCTCATGTCAGATTCCTTCTCCCAAGTCGCTTCCTGTGCAGTCCGGTGCTTCCACTGGACTTTAACCATCGGAATCTGTTTATTTCTTAACTTCCGGACGTCGTACGCCAAAATCAACTCTGGCTCTTCCTTGTACGCCAGATTCTCCTGAATCTCAACCTCATCAACAGATACCTTCTTCCAGAGTCGGATACGCACTTCCTCAGAGTGGATACATGAAACACATTATGCACATCAGGCATAGAATCAGAAAGCAATAATCTGTAAGCAGCTTTTCCAATCCTTTCCAAAATTTCAAAAGGTCCAACATACCTTGGACTAAGCTTGCTTACCTGACCAAATCTGCTCACACCTTTCATCGGGCTGACTTTGACATACACAAAGTCACCAACCTGAAACTCAACAAACCTATGCTTCTGATTGTAATACTTATGCTGTCGATCTTGAGCAGCTTTCAATCTTTCTCTTATCAAACTGATCTTCTGAGCAGTTTCATCAGCAAAAGTGGTCCCCAAAGCCTGTCTATCTCCAACCTCCGTCAGAGTCAAAGGAGTACGGCACTTCCTGTCATACAGAGCCTCATACTGTGCCATACCGATACTGGACTGAAAACTGTTGTTATAGGCAAACTCAATCAGCGGGATATGGTCCTCCCAGCTTCCGCCAAAGTCCACAACACAAAGTCTCAACATGTCTTCCAGCACCTGAATAGTCATCTCAGACTGTCCGTCGGTCTGAGGATGGAAGGCTGTACTAAAATGCAATTTCGTACCCAAGCCTTGCTGAATGCCTTTCCAAAGTCTGAAAGTAAAACGTCCATCTCGATCAGAAACAATCACGCGAGGCACACCATGCAATCTGACTATCTCGTTCAAATATACCTGTGCCAAGCGATCAACTGAATCCGTCTGTCTGATCGGAAGAAAATGGGCGGACTTTGTCAATCGATCTACAACCACCCAAATGGCATCATGCCCTTGCCTAGATCAAGGAAAACCCATCGCAAAGTCCATCGTTACCTCCTCCCATTTCCACTCAGGGATAGACAACGACTGCAACAGTCCACCGGGTCGCTGATGCTCTGCCTTCACCAACTAACAGGCTTCGCATCTCGACACAAACTCTGCCACATCCTTCTTCATTCCAGGCCACCAAAATAAAAGTTTCATATAAGCATACATCTTACCACTGCCTGGATGTACAGTGTAGCCTGAATGATGAGATTCGTACAGAATCTCCTGCCTCAAATCTCCAAACACAGGTACCCACAACCTGTTCTTACAGAAAATAGCACCAGAATCAGAAATTCGAAGTTCAGGAGTCTTATCAGATCCAATCTGAGCAATCAACTTTGAATAATCAGAATCTGACTTCTGGGCTTCCTGAATCCTTGGAGACAAGGAAGACTGAATACTCATCTGAGCCAACTCCAAACCACTGGAGGAAATCACCTCCAACTGCAATCGCTCCATATCACGAATCAGAAAGTCATCACAAGTAAGCTGAATACCTGATAATCCAGAAGACTTTCTGCTCAAAGCATCTGCTACCACATTCGCCTTACCAGGCTGATACTGAATAGTCAAATCATAGTCTTTGATCAACTCGAGCCATCTTCTCTGCCTCAAATTCAGATCCTTCTGAGTAAAAATGTACTTCAGGCTCTTATGATTAGTGAAAATCTCACATCTGACGCCATATAGATAATGACGCCAAATCTTCAAAGCAAAAACTACTGCAGCTAACTCCAAATCATGTGTCGGGTAATTCTTCTCATGTGGTTTCAACTGTCTCGAAGCATAAGCAATTACCTGACCATGCTGCATCAGGACACAACCCAGTCCTTTCAGTGAAGCATCACTGAACACTTGAAAACCTTCCGTACCTGACGGAAGTGCTAGTACTGGAGCTGAAGTCAGACAATCCTTCAATCGCTGAAAACTCGCCTCACACTCCGGTGTCCAAATAAAAGGTACTGACTTCTGAGTCAGTCTCGTCAGAGGCGTCAAAATCTGTGAAAATCCTTTCATAAATTTCCTATAATACCCGGCCATGCCCAAGAAACTACGTACCTCAAATACCGTAGTCGGCCTTGGCCAATCAGCAACTGCCTGAATCTTCTGGGGATCTACAGAAATACCTTCTCCGCTAATCACATGCCCCAGAAAAGAAATGCTCTTCAGCCAGAATTCACACTTGGAGAACTTGGCATACAACTGATGCCTCCTCAAAGTCTCCAACACAATCCTCAAGTGTTTGGTATGATCATCCTCAGATGCAGAATATACCAAAATATCGTCAATGAAGATGATCACAAACTGATCCAAATACTCCCTGAATACTCGGTTCATCAGATCCATGAAAATAGCAGGCGCATTGGTTACCCCAAAAGGCATAACCAAGAACTCGTAGTGCCCGTACTGAGTATTGAAAGCTGTCTTCACCACATCAACTTCCTTCACCTTCACCTGATAATATCCGGATCGCAAATCAATCTTCGAAAATATTGAAGATCCGGAAAGCTGATCAAACAAGTCGTCAATCTGAGGCAAAGGATACTTGTTCTTGATCGTAACCTTGTTCAAATCTCTGTAATCAATACACATACGGAGTGTACCGTCCTTCTTCTTCACAAACAAAACAGGTGCTCCCCAGGGCGAAACACTAGGACGCACAAAACCTCTGTCCACCAACTCCTGAAGCTGAACTTTCAACTCAGAAAGTTCTTTCGGTGTTATTCTGTACGGAGCTTTTGATATCGGAGTGGTACCCGGAAAAACATCGATAGAGAACTCTACATCTCTATCCGGAGGTAACCCAACCAACTCCTCAGGAAAAACATCAATAAACTCCCATACCACAGGGATCTCAGAAACAGAACCAACCTCCAGGTTCAGATCCCGCACCGAAGCCAAAAACACTGGGCATCCCTTCTTCCACATCATGCTCACCTCCAATACAGAAACCAGACTGGAGAGAACACCTCGTAATCCCTGAAATACAACTCTCTCTCCAGCCATAAGCAAACTCACTTGCTTCTTCAGACAGTCTATCTGGGCTTCATACTGACTCAGCCAATCCATGCCCAGAATCACATAATATGATGAAATTGGCAACCGAATTAAACTTGATTTCCACTTCTTGCCAGCAATCTAAATCTCACACAAACAAAACTGTCGAGCAATCAAAGGATTCCCAGCCGGTAAAATAACAGACAAAGAAACCGGAAGCAAACACGAATCCAAATGCAAAATCTCAAAACAGTGCTCGGACAGAAAAGAATGACTCGCTCCAGAGTCAAACAAAACACGACAGGGCTGATCAGAAATGTAAATCGTACCTGTCACAACATCGGGAGCATCACGAGCCTCCTGCTGACTCAGACTGTAAACTCGTGGCTGAACTAGAGCAGGAGCTGAAGCAACAGAACTACTCTGCTCTCTCTGAATCGTAGGTGGTCTCCGTGGTGCAGAACTAGAACCACCACCTCTACCAGCAAATCCCTCAGGGCGTGGAGGAACAGTCCTCGGTCTTCCTGCTGCTGAACCGGCAGGTCTGACAAAGCCCTCTGATCTGATCTCAGAACGCTGATCAAATCCCATCTGTGGACACTCTGCAATCCGATGTCCTGACTGACCACATCGGAAGCACAGACCAGCCATCCTGTAGCACTGGCCAAAGTGTCGTCGTTCACAGTTCTGGCACACAGGTGCCGTACTAACTGATCCAGAACTCGTCGTACTGGTAGCAGTACCAGACGACCCTCCGCTCCTCCTGGAATCTCCAGATCTAGAACCAGAAACAAATCTCCTCTTCCCAGAGGAACCACTGCCAGATGCCTCGCCTCCAAATCTCTTCCTACTCGCAGTCCACCGCTGCTGAGTAGCCATCAGATCGTTCTCTATCAGACGAGCTCGTTCCACAAGCTCAGAGAAGTCGGTGATCCGGAACGGTATCAGGGGCTGCCTCAAAGTATTTCGTAATCCCCTTAGAAATCTGTAACACCTCTCAGCAGAAATGCTAACCAGCTGTAGAGCGTACCTGGCTAATGTAGTAAACTCAGCCTCGTACTGCATCACCGTCTTGCTCCCCTGAACAAGTCTCAGAAAATTCTCCTGTATCTGCTGTCGTGCAGAAGGGGGAACAAACCAGTCTCGGAATACCTCAGTGAACTCTTCCTAGGTAATCAAAGAGTTCAATCTGCCCTGAAATCTGGCCGCCTGCTGGCCTTCCCACCAGTGCTCAGCCTCTCCGTCCAACAGAAAAACTGCCAACGGTACTTTCCTGTCTGACGGACACTGCATCCCGTCAAAAGTCTTCTCTAATCTCCTCAACCACTCCTCGGCTGCTATGGGCTCAATAGCGCCCTCAAATCTCGGAGGTTTCAACCTCAGAAATAACTGCAAATGTCTGTCAAGATCATCAGATCAGATAGTAGAAGCTCTGCTCTGAGTCTCACTCATCATCTGAGCAACAAGTGAAGCAAACTGAGAAAGCGTATCAGCACCGACTACTGGGGCTGTACTCCCCACTGGTGCTGCCTGATCGGCACTCTGCCCATCTGTCATGTCTGGGTCTGGCTGATCCATACAGAAAAATCCAAAAAATCCGGAAAATTATCACAAAAATAACACAATAAAAAGCCGAACAAACCAAAACTACCCCCCAGACAGACTTACTGATCACTTCCTATAGCTCTGTTTCACAAAATCCCAAATTCCAAAACCAAGGCTCTGATACCAAAAAAGCTTGTCACGACCCGACCCGAGACGAGACGGATCCCGTTCGCACCGGGCTGCGACGAGAGAAGCACTAACCAGGATCTAGCTTTGGAATTTGGTTCGGAACTGAATCTTCCAAATTATTTAAACAAAACAGACAAACAAACACAGAGCTACTATGAATCATCAAATGCAGCGGAACAAAATATCTATCTGTTTTTCATTCTTTTCCTCAAAACAATCATCTACAAATACAGTACATGGCTTTTAGACAAAAAGAAAGATATAACAGAAAAGCCATGATTGTACAAAAATCAAAAGGTACAAAAACAATACTTATACTGATCAGACTCTGAACTAATCCTGGACTTCCTTCTCTTTCCTAGAACCTGAAAATCACCAGAAAGCAAGGGTGAGCTCAACAGCTCAGCAAAGCAACAAACCTCCAATCAAAATTCTCAGAATCGCAAAAACCAACACATCAGATAAATCCGTACAGAAATCAGAACGGAATCGGACATATATCAAATCAAACGAAACTGTACGAAAATAGAAGTCGTATTAAATCCAAAACAGAACAAATCAGACATATCAGATCAACAGAATCAGAATCGTACAGATCATATCGGAACAGAACAAAATCATTTCAGAATCATATATCGGATATCAGATATTATGTAATTCATAGCTAAATTCCCGGACACTGACTGAATCTCATAGGATCCAGGCCCCTTATGCCTCTCTTTGTGCTCACGGCACCAGAACAGATGTGCTTATAGCACCAGAATACATATAGTGCATATAGCACCTAAACAGATTTTCCTCGGATCCGGAACAGAACAGATATCAGATTTCTTATTGAGCCCATTTCAGAATTCCCAGACACTAACTGAATCTCATAGGATCCAGACCCCTTATAACTCCCTTTTTATAGCATATACAGATAGCATATCAAATCAGAAGAATTTTGGACAAATCAGAAATTACCCAAAAATCGGGCAGCACAACGGCAGTATACAGAATTTACACAATTTTCCTGAAATTCAAAATTCACCAAATTCGAACAGAATATAGATATCAACAATTCAGAACATTTATTCTACTGCACAGAAAATTTCCAAGTTCACAGAAAAATTCAGTCGACTAAAAACGCAGTCGAATCAAAAATACCCGGACAAAAATATTCAGAAAATAGCCAAAATGTGCACACTCGGCACGTCAACAACATCCTTTAACTTACGCGGTAAAAACTGAACCAATCAAAAGATACAGACGAAAATCGGTAACAGAAACAAAATCCGGACAGAAAATACTGTCAAACGCGACGGTTCTGAAAATTGAGAAAGTCGGATTGTGCCTTACCTCGTGCAGAGCAATTTCCTCAACAGTCTCTTCGAACGAAAACGGCTCCGCGTCTTCCCGAAATCAACTTTTCCAATTTTCTTCTTTTTCTCTCTCCTCAGATCGAAAATCAGATATTTTTATAAAATATTTCTCTCTCTTCAAAATGACTGATTTCCCTTAAATCATACACAGATCGGCCTGGCCAATCGCCAGATCGTCCCGGGACGATCCGACCAAAAGGATCGTCCTGGGCAGCTCCCAGGGCTGTTGTCTGGCCGATATTTTCTACAGTGCCAATCGGCCTGGCCGATGTCTCCAATCGGTCTGGATGATGCCTACAGGAAAACACCTGGAGCAAATCTGGGCAAATTCTGGAGCAGTTTCTCAACTGATCGTCCCAGGACGATCCTAGATCGTCCTAGATGATCCTGGAGCAGATTATAATATTACAGAAACACCTTATGCAGATTGGACTATAAAAGAACGTGACTTAGCATAATTAAATGCCAAATGTTTAAATAGTTTCTTTTGTGCTTTAAAATCTGAAGACTACATGCGGGTTTCCACTTGCAAAAGCGGAATGGACATATGGGATAGACTTTGTATAACTTATGAAGGGACAAATGAGGTTAAGCAATCAAGACTCAATATCTTGTTACATGACTATGAATTGTTTCGCATGAAACTAAATGAATCTATTTCAGACATGTACACAAGATTCACATAAATTGTCACTTCTTTGCATGCACTTGGTAGGGAATTAACTAATGCTGAAATGGTCAATAAGATTCTTCGTTGTTTACCTACTGCTTATGATGCTAAAATTACTGCAATTATAGAGTCTAAAGATTTAAACATTTATTCTATTGACAATCTTCTTGGTTCACTCATTGCTTATGAGCAAGGAGTAAGTCAAAGAAAGATTGATGCAGGTGAACCACAAAAGGATAAGAATATTGCACTAAAGGTGGAAGAGTCAGAGAGTGAACACTCACAACCTGAGGATGAAGATGATATTGCATTGATGACTTGACAATTCAAAAGCTTTTTAAAGAGGAAGCAGAAGAGACACCAGCAATGGAATAGATGTAAGTATAACAAAAATGACAAGGTTTCTAATGAAGTGATTTGTTATGAATGCATGAAACCAGGTCATATCAAGACTGATTGCCCAAAACTCAAAGCCACTCCTAGCAAGGAGAAGGTAGAGGAAAAACCAATGGTAAAAAAGAGCAAGAAGAAGTTTCAAAGAGCTTTCTGGGCAGACTCAGCTTCAGATTCATCTGAGACTGAAAAAGAAGAAGAAGTCACCAACCTTTGCTTGATGGCAGATAATGTTGATCAATCAGATCAAGAAGAGGTATGTGACTTAACTTATGATGAATTATTTAAAATTTCTGAACACATACATGATGTATATAGGAAAATGGAAAAGATGCATGCTAGTGTAAGTTTTGAATTGGAAGAGCTTAAGAAGGAATATGAAATTCTTAGAAAAGATCATGCATTAATAGATAACAACCACATGAAAATTCTTGATGAATATGATGACTTGAATAAGAATTTTGAGAATTTAAAATCATCCTATGCTGAACTTGAAAAAGAATTTATAAATTTTAAGGATGAATCTGAGAGCAAGACATATAGAATCAATTATACTAATCGAATCTTGGAAGATATGAATTCATTTTACAAACTCACAATAAGAGCTCTCGAGGATAATAGGAACCCCCATAGACTTGAAGATTTTACAAATCCTAAATATTATCCTAAATTCATGAAATCCCTTAGAAGACAATCATATGTAAGAAAATATAGGAATATTTTTCCTAATGTTAAATGTAATAATTATGGATTTTTGGGACATATATCTCACACCTGCACTTTAAAGATGAAAACTAATTTGGTATGGAGAACTAAGATGCATAAACCTAGACATATCATACATGCATCTGATTATAAATTTCATAAAGGTGAACCCAAACTTGTTTGGGTTCCCAGGTATAACATTTGAGAATTTTGCAGGAATGCTCTCACACAAGACCTCGTGAGAGCATATAGTACCTGGACAGCGGATGTTCAAAGCATATGACTGGAGTTACTGCTCAATTCATAATGTTGGAAGCCAGGAGTGGAGGCAATGTTACACTTGGAGATAATACTACAAAGAAAGTGATTGGATCAGGTATGATTGAAAATTTGAAAAACTTTTTCATAGACAATGTGTTATTAGTTGAAGGCTTAAAACATAATTTATTAAGCATAAGTCAGCTATGTGATAAGGGCTATAATGTAAAATTTTTAGCTACTAGCTGCATAATAAGCCTAAATGGGAAAAATGTTTTAAATGGAAAAAGGGTAAACAATGTTTACATGCTAGATTTAAATTGTATTCAATCTCCTACTGCTTTTTGTTTGAAAATTGTTTCTGATGAATCATGGCTTTGGCATAGGAGACTTTATCATTCTAGTATGAAAAACCTTAGAAGAATTACCCAAAAGAACTTAGTGAGAGGTATACCAAAACTAGACTTTACTAAGGACCACCTTTGTGATGCATGTCAATTAAGAAAATAAGTGAATTCCTCTTTTAAGCCCAATAAAGATCTTAGGACCAGTAAACTTTTAGAAATTCTACACATGGATCTTTTTGGACCTGTAGGAACTGTAAGTCTAGGAGGGAAGGTATACGGATTTGTTATAGTGGATGATTTCTCAAGATTCACTTGGGTTAGATTTCTTTTTCATAAGAGTGAATCGTTTGAGGAATTCAGAAATTTTTCTACTTAGATTTAAATGAAACTAGGGAGTGAAATAATTTCTATACAAAGTGATAATGGAGGAGAATTTAAAAATGAAAGATTTGAAAATTTCTGTAAAGAAAAAGGGATTGATCACAATTTTTCTGCACCTAGAACCCCTCAATAAAACGGGGTAGTTGAAAGGAAAAATAGAACATTAATAGAAGCCGCCCGAGCAATGTTGGCAGAATACTCACTTCCTAGATATTTTTGGGCTGAGGCGATTAGTACTGTATGTTATGTTCTGAATAGGGTGAATGTGAGATCAAGTTTGAATAAAACACCCTATGAGTTGCTAAAAGGTAGAACACCTAATTTGTCTTATTTGCATGTATTTGGTTGCAAGGTGTTCATATATAATAATGGAAAATCTGCCTTAGGAAAATTTGATCCAAAATCAGATGAAGGAATTTTTGTTGGATATTCAAGTCTTGGAAAATCTTATAGGGTATTCAATAAAAGAACTTTAGTCATTGAAGAAACCACACATGTTGTATTTAATGAATGTGGAAATTTGGAAGAGCCAAATGTTGTTGAAGAAGAGATTGAAGAAAACTCCCAAAAGATTGATAGATTAAATATGGAAGAAAATGTGGAAGAGAATTTGGAAAGAGAAAACCCTTTGCCTAGAGATTTGAGATTTTCTAAAAACTACCCAAGAGAATTGATTATAGGTGAACCTAGTGAGGGTGTTAGAACTAGGCGTGGATTAAACAAGGAAGTTAATCATTCAGCCTTTATTTCAACAATTAAACCCACTAATATTGATCAAGCACTTTCTGATGAATTTTGGATGTTGGCCATGCAAGAAGAGTTAAATCAATTTGTAAGAAATAAGGTTTGGGAATTAACTACAAGGCCAAAAGATCAAAGTGTTGTTGGAACCAAGTGGGTGTTCAAAAATAAAATGAATGACTCAGGAGTAGTCATTAGAAATAAGACTAGATTAGTTGCTAAGGGATATAATCAAATTGAAGAAATTGATTTTGAGGAGACTTTTGCCCCTGTAGCTAGACTTGAAGCAATTAGGGTTTTACTAGCCTTTGCCTATTTTAGAGGTTTTAAATTATTTCAAATGGATGTCAAGAGTGCCTTTTTAAATGGGGTAATTGAGGAAGATGTTTTTGTAGAACTACCTCCAGGTTTTGAAAATTCTAAATACCCAAATCATGTTTTCAAGTTAAAAAAGGCATTATATGGATTGAAACAGGCACATAGAGCTTGGTATGAGAGGTTGAGCACCTTCCTACTTGAAAGATCTTTTGAAAAAAGAAGTGTGGATACAACTCTCTTTTTAAGGAAATTTGGAAAGGATATACTCATTGTTCAAATTTATGTAGATGACATCATCTTTGGATCTTCAAATAAAAATCTTTGTGATGATTTTTCTAAAATAATGAGTAGTGAATTTGAAATGAGTCTAATGGGAGATTTAAATTATTTTCTAGGATTTAGCATTAAGCAACTTGAGGAAGGTACATTTCTTAGTCAAACTAAATATATTAAGGACATCCTCAAAAAATATGAAATGGACAATGCTAAACCTGTTAGTACACCAATGAGTTCCTCAGTTCAATTGGATAAGGACCTTAAGGGAAAATCTGTTGATCAAAAGAAATTTAGAGGGATAATTGGATCTTTACTTTACTTGACTGCTAACCGACTAGATATTATGTTCAGTGTTTGCTTATGTGCTAGATTTCAATCAGATCCAAAAGAATTATATTTGACAGTAGTGAAAAGGATTTTAAGATACTTACTAGGAACTCAAAACTTAGGGATTTGGTATCCTAAGTTTAGCTTTTCATTTGAAATTATTGGATACTCAGATTCTAACTTTGCAGGCTGTAGAGTGGATAGGAAAAGTACTTCTGGAATATGTCAATTCATTGGAAATTCATTAGTTTCATGGTCTAGTCGAAAACAAAATTCAGTGGCACTATCTACTGCAGAAGCAGAATACATTGCATTAGGAAGTTGTGTGGCACAAGTACTTTGGTTAAAACAACAGATGATTTATTTAGGATTAACTATAGGCACTATTCCAATTTATTGTGACAATACTAGTGCTATTTGCATTTCTAAAAATCATATTCAACATTCTAGAACCAAACACATTGACATAAGGCATCATTTCATAAGGGATCATGTATCCAAGGGAGAAATTGAACTCACACATGTTTCAACTAAAAATCAACTTGTAGATATTTTTACAAAACCTTTAGCCTTTAATACCTTCAGTACATTAATAAAAAGGCTTGGTGTTATTGATTTGAATGCTTAATTAAAAATGTTTTTGCAACATTGATATTTATGTTTTCTTAGTTTATTTGTCTTTGATTTTTATTTTGAATTTTATGATTTTTGAGTGTTTTGATTGAGTTTATTTTAGAGTCTGTGGTTTTGCCTTTGTTTTCTGTGTTTTGAATGTTTTGTTTGTTTTCCTTCAATAAAAAATTCAAAAATCCAAAAATGTGTGGAAATCATCCGGGACGAAATTTTTCGTACTAGACGATGTGAGTTAAATTCAGTTTGTGTGATATGAAACGTTTTGAGAGCAGTTTTTAATGAAGTTCGTCTGTACGATCTAATGATCGTCCAGGACGAAATATTTATTTTCTCAAACATCGGGACGTTTGAATGCAGCGGTTGAGTGGATAAGGCAGTTTTAAATGTGAAGTTCGACCGTACGAACTTTTTGTTCGTCCAGACGAACAAACGTCGTTTCATTGTAGGGGACGGTTTTCAACTGACATTAAAATGAATTAACTTTTGATCGTCTGTACGAAATTGTTTTCGTCTGTATGATCGGTCAAGTCAAAAGTCTATATGAAAGGATGCATCGTAAATTGTGTTGATTATGAAAAGCCGTTTCATTTTGGATGAAATGGATCATCTGTACGAACTTTTTTCGTCCGGACGAATGATAATTTTAGTCAAGGACGAACTATTTTCATCCAGGACGAATGTATCGTTTTCTTTAAATATGAACGAATTTTAACTCAACAATCACATCTCCAAACTTCACTTTCAATCTCTTTCGACTTTAAATCGACAATGGCCTCCTCAAGCAAAAGACAAAAGGTGTTGGCAAAGAAACCTCACAGAAATGCCTCTGAAAACTTCCTTTCAAAGGCAAATGAGGAATCCTTTCCTCATTTTGCATCTGCCAAAATCACACCTTCTCGTATTCTGATTCAAAGCGAGATAAACTTTAAGGTAATGCACCTTTTTGCCTCCACCCAGTTTCAATTCATTCTTTCTCTCATCCACCTTTACAACAAACAAACCTTTCTCTACTTTCTAGCCAACATGAGTTTTAATTCCGACCACTCCTGCATAAGTTCTTTTGTTTTCAAACAAAAAGTTGAAATCACCAAGCACGACATTGGTGACTTTTTGAACTTAAGAACTGAAGGCTATAGAGCACACACCCTTATGAATGAAAACAAATTCGAATGGTATCAAGTCAATAGGGTGATTAAAGAAAATTGCCTATCATATCATGTTGCTAGAGTTTCAGGAATGACCAGAAATGCTCGAATCATCCAGCATATTCTTCGATCTTCAATCATTCCCAAAGCTGGTGATAGGATCAATATTACCCCACTCCTTTTTGTTCTAACCTTTTTGATTATGGATGATAAGCCTATCGATGAAGTCCAACTTATCGTAGACCATCTTTATGAGCTTTCAGAAATTGGACATGTAGAACAGAAGAGAAAAAGGAACATCTCATTAGGACACTTAGTTACATACATTTTGGAAAAGAAATACAACTTAGTGCATCCTGATGATGTATACAAAGAGCCGGTCTACTACAATGATGCTTCTTTCAGAGCAATTTTCAAGGAGGAAAAAGGGAAAGCACATGCTAGTGCTTTTGAAGAAGAAGAAGAAGGAGAGCAAACTTCTGCACCTCAATCAGATTATCAGAATTTGATTGAGAAATTTGACAGACTTGAGACTCATGTTGATCAAAGATTTGATCAAATTGATGCTCAACTCCTGCAGCAGCAACAGGACATTGGTATTATCAAAAATGAAGTTCATGAAATCAATACCAATGTTATGATGATGGCCTCCTACTTCAACCTATTTAGTGGCATTCCTCCTCCTCCTCTAGAAGAATAGAGAATGAGAGATGAATTTCTTTGTGTTTGTTGTACTCGTGTTTTGTTTTAAATGTTTTGTTGTGTTAGTGTTTATTTTTAGTTGTTGTTTTAGTTTGTCTTTATTAAAAAGTTCAGTGTATTTTCTTAGTAGTTTTGATATTATGAAATGAATATGTAATCCTTTTCATTAATATCAATGCATGTTGTACTTGATTCAAATTTGGTTTATTTTTGGAATATGCTTAATTTTTATGAATTTCATTAGTCTTATTTAATCTTAATTGTGCTAAAATTAGATTGTAATTTGAGATTAATTATATTAGAAAATCTAGTATTTCTAAATTTAAAAGCTGTTTATAACTTGTTATAATTAGAACTTTTAAATTCATGTCTATTCATTTAGACAACATAAAAGTTAATATTATTATTGCAATATAGATGTTTTCTTATTTTGTATTTCTATGCTCAAGTGATGTTTATGCACCTAGAAATATTTGAAATTTTATATTATTGATTTTGGAAAGATTTGGTCTCAATTACTCTTGAAAATTATACAAAGAGTACAAAAATCAAAAGGAACGCAAAGGTTCACAAATATGAAAAAGAGGCTCAAAATTAGCCCAATGTCAAAAGATGCACAAAAATGTGCCCAAAAATTTGAAAAAGATGCGCAAAGAGCCACATGTGGTAATTCTCTTCTTTCCAAATTCTTTCAATCTCTTAATTCAAATTGATCTTATGTTCATTTATATTCTATTGAACTTTTAAATATAGAATTTTTACACATCTCTCTTGTAATGATTTTCTATATTCAAATGTCTAAATTGAATCATGTCTTTGATAACTTACTTACAATGTTATATCACTTCTTAAATTTTATGAATTTCTATGATTGACCTAATGTTATTAGTTTTAGATTGCATACGTTATGACAATCATCATTTAGATTAAATTTTCAAATAAATTTCATATAATTACTTACATTTCTTGTCTATTTCTTCTTTACTTTTTGTTGTTGTAAAAAAAGAGGAGAAATTATTGTGTTTGTAGGTTTTGTTTTGTTTTAATTGTTTAGTTTGCATTTTGGTTTTGAAGTGTAACTTTGTAATTTTGTTAAACATTTTTTGAAAAACAAAATTTTTTTTTGGTTCAAAATGCCTCCTTATTTTCATGTATTCATCAATTCAGGGGGAGTTTAGGAGATTTGTTTAAATTGAAATCATATAAACAATAATTGTTTTGCCATCATCAAAAAGGGGGAGATTATTAAAATAGTTGCTATTTGCATGCTTTACAATTTTGGCAACTTATATAGTTTTGATGATTCCAAATATTATTGTTCAAATGTGTAGTTATCTCCTAACAATTTTAGAAAATTTGTATTTTCTCTTGTGTGTACTAACATTTCAGGAAAATCAGACTCCAGACTACGAAAACTTCAAATCAAATTCAACATGAGATACTTTGTGAATTTGAAGCTTGTATTTTTCTTTGAATTAAATTTGAAAGAGAGTGATTGTAATTGAGTGAATAAAAACATACACACACATAAGGAGATTATATTTAAGTTATACTGATCGTACGGCACGATATCAGATCGTACGAGACGATCAGACAATTATCTCCTATTGAGCACATAGAACGAATAGGAACTAGTTTGAAAAATTTTCTAAGTCCTATTCGTCCGGGACGACTTAATTATCGTCCAGGACGATCTGGTCTCTGTAAAATTTTCATCCAGACGAAATTAATTATCGTCAGAAAATGAGTTGCTATCTATAAAATTTTCGTCCAGACGAACTTAATTATCATCCAGGATGATCTGGTCTCTGTAAAATTTTCGTCCAGAAGAAGTTATTATCGTCAGAAAACGATCTGCTCTCTGTAAAAATTTTGTCTAGACGAACCAATTTTCATCCAGACGATTAACCGACTTAGAACGGTTTTCAGCAGTTTTCTAGACCGACCTAGTAATAACCGTTCGTACCGGACGAACTTAGTTCGTACGGGACGATCAGTGTGTACGAAGAAATTTCGTACACATATACAAATAGGGGCGTTTCAAAGCGTTTAAGTAAAATCGTCCAGGATGATCCACGATCGTACGGAACGATCAACTTCGTACAAAATTAAAAACTTGCAGTTTTTGGACGGTTTTTCTTGTCTTTTGAATAAATAGTCCAAATTAGACTGCCATCCAATCTTTTTTTCATTTGATCTTCATGCCTCTTGATAGAATAGCTAATGAGAGAGTGTGAGAGTGCATTCAAAGGAGGATTCCTACCACTGGAGCATGAAGGCTTCACTTGGAGTTCAAAGGTAAGAATCTCTACTTGTGAATTGGGATTACTTCATTCTTTTCTTTCTTCCTTCTAGATTTCTTGTGAGAAGATCTGTCAAGAAGATCCGGTTCACTGCCGACACCCTTTGAGAGTGTGAATAGCCGAAGGGATCGCTTCCTACACTTGGAGAGTGTAAACAGCTATAGGGTTCTCTGCCCACACTAGGAGAGTGTGAAAGGATGAAAGGGTTCTCTGCCCACACTAAGAGAGTGTGAAAGGACGGACGGTTCTCTGCCAACACTGGGGATTGTGTAAAAGGATGACGGTTCTCTACCGCACCGGGTAGTGGTGAAAAGAGTGTGTTGTAAAGGCTTCTCCGCCTTGCTATGGGTGCAAAAGGAGAGTCACTTTGTGGTATTAGTTCAATACTCGGAGGGTGGCTCCGGGAGTTGATGTAGGTCTGGTTATAGACCGAACCACTATAAATCTGGTGTCATTTACTTTACAGTTTTTATGTTTCCGCATTTTATTTTTTTTTAAGTCTTAAAAACTCTGTGGTTGAAAATTTTTTTCTATAAAACTTAAAAGAAACAATTTTTATTTCGGTTCAACATAATTTTAAAAGAGGGATTAAAATATTTTAACTACCAATTCACCCCCCTCTTGGTAGCCTTTGGGACATTAACTTAGGCTTAACAACCTAATTACTAGACTCAACAAATGAAAGCAAACTGGGTGGAAGCAAAAAAGAGGCATTACTTGAAAGTTTATGTTTTCTTGGAGAAGAACTCTAGAAGGTGTAATTTTGGTAGAAACAAACCTAGGAAATGATTTATCGTTAGTTCTGGACAGAAAGCTGTCTTCATCATTCCTAGAAGATGGACCCTTAGCAAGTCTACCCATCTTGCTAGAACTTGCCATTGAAGGATTGAAAGATGAGAAGGTTTTGAAAGGATATTAAAGAGAATGAGAATTGAGTTGTAAAGCCCTTTTATTTAAAAAAAAATGATCTTTCATACGTATGAAAAGAGTTTAGTACCGTACGATCCTTGTGTTCGTATGTACGAAAATAAATTTTATATGTATTAACTAATTTATTTAAAATGAAATAGCTTTTCGTAATCACATAATTTAGAGACGTCCTTTCGTACAAACATTTTGAACATACGATTGTACAGACGAACAGGTGTTCATCAAGGACTATCGATTATTTGAGATCATTTTATTAACAGTTTGAATTGTCCCCCTACATCATATGCCACGTGTTCTTATGTACGAACTCCAGGTTCATACGTACGATCAATTTTAATAATTAATTCTGCCTGTTTAACCGTTTATATGCATATATATGAAGTTATACAGATCGTACGGGACGATATGAATATCATATAGTATAATATGTATAAAAAATCAAAATAATACGCAAATAATTCAAAACTAAAATCGACATGCTACATAATTCATACAGTACAAAAATAATTTTGTACATTACAAATATATCATATAGAAAATTTGCTCGATCAATCAAAAATAGGAAATCTAATATGAAAATATTTCAAAAACACAAAAACAATCACAAATACGCACATAAAAATCAAAAACAAAAAATACACAAACATACATATCAAGTTTGTAGAAAATTTTAATTAAGCATTGAGGTCAATCACACCAAGCCTTATTCTTAATGTGCTAAATGTATCAAAAGCTAATGATTTTGTAAAAATATCTACAAGTTGATTTTCAGTTGAAACATGATTTAGCTTAATTTTTCCTTTGGATACATGATCCCTTTTGAAGTGATGCCTTATATCAATATATTTGATTATATAATGTTGAATAAGATTCTTTGAAATATAAATGGCACTAGTGCTATCATAATAAATTAGAAAAATGCCTATTTTAAATCCTAAGTCAATCAAATATTATTTCAACCAAAGAACTTGTGCCACACAACTTCCTAAAGCAATGTATTCAGCTTCAGCAATAGATAGGGCTACGAAATTTTATTTTCTATTAGACCAAGAAATTAAAGAATTTTGAAAAAATTTACATGTTCTATATGAACTCTTTCGTTCAACCCTACAACTTATAAAGTTCGAATCTAAATATTCAATTATTTCAAATCAAGAGCTAAACTTAGGATACCAAATCCCTAAGTTTTGAGTTCCCAAGAGATATCTTAAAATCCTATTCACTGCTGGCAAATGTGATTCTTTTGGATCTGATTTAAATCTAGCACACAAACAAATACTGAACATAGTATCGGGTCTGCTAGCAGTCAAGTAAAGCAAAGCTCCAATAATCCCTTTAAATTTCTTTTGATCAATAGATTTTCCCTTTGGGTTCTTATCTAACTGAACTGAGAAATTCATAGGTGTACTAACAGGTTTAGCATTTTCCATTTCATACTTTTTGAGGATGTCCTTAACATACTTCAACTAACTAAAAAATATTCCCTCCTTAGTTTGATTAATGCTAAAACTTAGAAAGTAATTTAAATCTCTCATTAGACTCATCTCAAATTCACTACTCATTATTTTAAAAAAAATTATAACAAAGATTTTTATTTGTAAATCCAAAGATGATATCGTCAACATAAATTTATACAATGAGTATATCCTCTCATAATTTCTTCAAAAAGAGAGTGGTGTCCACACTTCCTTTTTCAAAAGATCTCTCAAGAAGGAAGGTGTTCAACCTCTCACACCAAGCCCTAGGTGCTTATTTCAATCAATATAATACCTTTTTTAATTTAAAAACATGTTTTGGATATTTTGAAATTTCAAATCCTAAAGGTTGTTCAACATAAACATCTCTTGAATTAACCCATTCAAAAGGCACTTTTAACATCCATTTAAAATAATTTAAATCCTTTAAAATAGGCAAAGGCTAACAAAACCCTTATTGCTTTAAATTTCGCTATAAGGGCAAAAGTTTCCTCAAAATCAATCTCTTCAATCTGGTTATACCCCTTAGCCACCAATCTAGCCTTATTTCTAATGATAACTCCTGAGTCATTCATTTTGTTCTTGAATACCCATTTAGTTCTAATTATATTTTGATCTTTTGGCCTTGCAATTAATTCTCAAACATCATTCCTTATAAATTGATTCAATTCTTCTTGCATTGCCAAAATCCAAAACTCATCTGAAAGTGCCTGATTTATATTTGTGGGTTCTATTGTAGAAATAAAGGCAGAATGATTGACTTCTTTGCTTAGTACATGCCTAGTCCTAACACCCTCACTAGGTTCACCTAAAATCAATTCCTTAGAATGGTTTTTAGAAAATCTCAATTCTCTAGGCAACGGGCTTTCTATCTCCAAATTTTCATCCAAATTTATTTTTTCAATCTTTTAGGAGTTAATTTCTATCTCAACCTCTTCAACATTCAACTTTTTTAAAAATCCAGATTCATCAAATACGATATATGTGGTCTCCTCAACTTCCAAAGTTCGTTTATTGAATACTCTATAAGATTTTACAATACTAGAGTATCCAAGAAAAAATTCCTTCATCTAATTTTGGATCAAATTTTTTTATAATAGATTTTCCATTATTGTCTATAAACACCTTACATCCAAAAACATGCAAATGTGATAAATTAGGTGTTCTCCCTTTAAGAAGCTCATAGGGTGTATTGTTCAATTTCATCCTAATGTTCACCCTATTCATAACATAACATGTCGTGCTAACCGCTTCAGCCCAAAAATATTTAGGAAGTGAATATTCTTCCATCATGGCTCAAGCAACTTCTATTAATGTTCTATTCTTCCTTTTGACTATCCCATTCTACTGAGGGGTTCTAGGTGCAGAAAAATTGTGATCAATCATTTTTTCCTTACAAAATTCTTTAGATTTATCATTTTCAAATTCTCCACCGTGATCACTTTGGATTGTTAAAATCTCACATCCTAGTTTCCTCTAAATCCAAGTCAAAAAATCTTTAAACTCCTCAAATGATTCACTCTTATGATATAAAAATTTAACCCAAGTGATTCTAGAAAAATCATCTTCTATAACAAATACGTATACCTTCCATCCTAGACTTATTTTTCCAACTGGTCTAAAAAGATCTATATGCAAAATCTCCAATGGTTTACTAGTTCTAAGATCCTTATTGGACTAAAAAGAAGATTTCACATGTTTTCCTAATTGATATGTATCACAAAGGTGATCCCTAGTAAGGTCTAGTTTTGGTATACCTCTCACTAAGTTCTTTTGGGTAATTCTCCTAAGATTTTTCATGCTAGAATGACAAAGTCTCCTGTGCTATAGCCATGACTCATCATATATAGTTTTCAAACAAAAAGCAGTAAGAGTTTTGATACAAATTAAATCTAACATATAAATATTATTTACCCTTAAACCATACAAAACATTATTACCATTTAGGCTTAATATGCACCTAGTAGGAAAAAATTTAACAATGTATCCTTTATCACATAGCTGGCTAATACTCAATAGATTATGCTTTAAGAATTCAACTAGTAGCAAATTTTCAATAAAAAGGTTTTCAAATTTCCAATCATACCTATGCCAACCACTCTCTTAGTGGTGTTATCTCCAGTGTAACCGTGCCTCCATTCCTGGCTTCAAGCATTATAAATTGTGTAGTGTCCAGTCATATGCTTTAAGCAACCACTATCTAGGTACCAAATGCTCTCACGAGGCCTTGTATGAGAGCGAGCCTACAAAATCATCAAATATTAGACCTAGGAACCCAAATAAATTTGTGTTCACCTTTTGGCAAATTAAAACTAGATGCATGTATGATATGTTTTGGTTTATGCATATTTGGTTTTCACACTAAATGAGTTTTTCTATGTAACATACAAGTGTGTGAAATATGTCAAATCAATCCACAACTATAACATTTAACTCTAAGAAATGGATTTCTCAATCTTCTATAACTCCTATGTATATTCCTAGGTTGTAAAAATTTTAACTTCAAAATAAGATTTGTAAAATCTTCAAGTGTTGAGGGTTTCCTACTTTTCTCAAGAGCTTTCACTTTCAATTTCAAAAATGTATTCATATCTTCCAACACATTATTACTATATTTCAAATAATGCTCTTTATTTTCTGATTCATCCTTAAATTTATTAAATTCTTCTTCCAATTCAGCATATGATATTTTTAAAATCTCATTTCCTTATTCAAATTATCAAATTCATCAGGTAAGCTCATGTGATTGCTATCAATTAATGCATGATCGTTTCTAAGGATTTCGTGTTCTCTCTACAGTTCTTGTAATTCCAAATTTAGTCTAGCATACATTTTCTTTAGCTTCCTTTATGCATAATGTATTCTTTCAGAAACTTTAAGCAATTCAGTATAAGTTAAATCATACACGTCTTCTTGATATGATTGATCATGATTATCAGCCATTAAGCATAAGTTAGTAACTTCCTCCTCCTTTTTAATTTCTGACGAATCTGAAGTTGAGTCTGCTCAAAAAGCTCTTTAGAATTTCTTCTTGCCCTTTTTCACATTTGGTTTCTCCTCTATCGTTTCCTTGCTAGGAGTGGCTTTAAGTTTTAGGCAGTCTGATTTTACATGTCCGGGTTTCCTGCATTCATAGCAAATCACATCATTTGAAACCTTGACATTCTTATAAAATTTACCTCTATTCCATTATTGGTGTCTCTTCTACTTACATTTTAGAAAGCTCCTAAATTATATAGTCATTAAGGAAATGCCATCCTCATCCTTAGGTTGTGATAGATCACTCTCCGACTCCACTTTTAGTGCAATGTTCTTCTCCTTTCGTGACTCTCCTGCATCAATCTCTTTTGACTCACTCCTTGCTCGTAAGCAATTAGTAATCCCAGAAGATTGTCAATATAGTAATTTAAGTCTTTGGACTCTATAATTATAGTTATTTTAGCATTATATGTAGTAGGCAAATAACAAAGAATCTTATTAACCATTTCAACATTCGTTAGTTCCCTACTTAATACATGCAAAGAATTGACTATTTGAGTGAATCTTGTGTACATGTCAGAAATAAATTCATTGGATTTCATGTAAAATAATTCATAGTCATGTAACAAGATGTTTAATCTAGATTGCTTAACTTCGTTAGTCCCTTCATAAGTTATACAAAATCTATCCCATATGTCATTTCCACTTTTGCAAGTGAAAACCCACATGTAGTCTTCAAATTTAAGTGCACAAAAGAAATTGTTTAAATACTTTTCATTTAGTTGAGCTAACTCACATTGTTCTACAGTCTAATCAGCAAAAGGAATATCAACTCTAATACCATCAACTAATCTAGGTGATTTTGTATACCATTCTTGAATTAAGATCCATATATGATAATCTAATGACTGTAAAAATATAGACATGCATGTTTTCCAAAAATTGAAATGAATGTTATCAAAGAAATGAGGTTTAGTGATCTAATACCCTTCAGGTGTGTTCTGATTCCCAAAAATAGCCATGCTCGTTAATCAAAAAGTAGTCAAAACTTATGATTTTGAAATAATGCTCTTATACCACTTATTGATTCTTGTTTAATCTTAATTAGGTTGTTAAACCTAAACTTATATTCCAAGGCTAATCAAGGGGGGGGGGGTGAATTGGTAATTTAAAAATTAACCTTCTTGGATTTTAAAGAAGTGAGAAACTGATTAATGATTAGTAATAAGTTGAGTTTAAAAATTTTAAAACAATTTTTTAACCATGGAAACATAGACTTGCTGAAATTAAAGCAGCAGAAATAAAAAGACACAAAGGTTTATAGTTGTTTGGTTAAACACGACATACATCCACTCCCTGAAGACTCCCACTTCAGATATTGCGCTATTACTAAAGTGACTCTTCTTTTACTCCCACAGCAAGGCAGAGAAGCATTTACAAAACTCTTTTCCACCAATCCCTGGTGCGACAGAGAACTTTTGTCCTTTCACACCCTCTAAGTGTAGGTAGAGAACCTTCATCCCTTCATACCCTCCAAGTATAAACAAAGAACCTTCGGCTGCTCACACTCTCCAAGTGTAGGCAGAGAACATTCAGCTATTCACACTCTTCAAGTGTCGGTAGAGAACTAGATATTCTTGAAAGATTTTTACATAAGCAATCTAGAAAGACAAGAGAAAGAGTGAAGAAACACAAATCATACACAAAGATCTTTACTCTTGAGTAATCTTGTGAATCCTTCAGGCTCCACTAGGAAGAAATTTCTTTCAAACACTATCTCACACTCTCTCCTTCAATTGTCCTTTACAAATCATGAAGACCAGATGACAAAAAGAATAAATGACAGTTTTTAGTGGTCCTTTTATACAAAAGACATGAAAAACCATCCAAAAAACTTACTTTTTCAAATTTGACCGTCCATGATCATATCATACAATCATATATTTGTGTGTACAAATAGTTTAAATATTGTTGCATACGAACTCATTGTGAATCGATACAAAATCATTTCATACACAATCATTGTCCGGTATGAATTGTGTTTATCCAGTATGAACATAAGAAATGTTAAAGTTCACATGTACGAATCGTTAGGATGAAATAAATAAAAATAGACTAGAGCCCTTCATCCTGGTACGATCAAAAAATATTGTTAGTACAATCTTTGTTCAAGGACAAACCAAATCCCATCGTCCCAGAACGATAAAAAAAATATCGTCCGTACGATCTTTGTTCGGGGATGAATTAGAGCCCATCATCCCAGTACGATCAAAAAATATCGTTCGTATGATCTTCGTTTGAGGAAAAACCAGAGCCCATCGCCCCTGTACGATCCAAAAATATCATCCATATGATCTTCGTTCGAGGAAGAACTAGAGCCTATCATCTCAATACGATCCAAAAATATCGTCCGTATGATCTATAGTTAGAAAATTTTTTAACATTTCTTTCCACTCCATTGCTCATTGGAGAAAATAACTGACCATATCGTCCATTACAAAATAATATCATACTGTATATTCAGTTTAAAAATATGAATTTTAAAACTCTCCCCCGGTGTGTGTGTGTGTGTGTGTGTGTTCAGTTACTCAATTACAATCACACTCTCTCAGACTCAATAAAATAAAAAAATATAGACTTTAATTTCAATAAAATTTAAACTAATCTTGATTTGAAGTCTTTCACAATTTGGAGTATAATTTTCCTGAAATGTTAGTACACACAAGAGAAAAAATAATTCTTCAAAAATATGTTAGGAAAAATAATAATTAAAACAATAATATTTTGAATCATAAAATACATACAAGTTGCAGGAATGTCAAACATGAAAAATTAAGTAGCAACTATCTCAACATCGCTCGATTTGACTATAAGCATGTCATGTTTGGAAACTATTTGGTAATCTAAATTGTGGTTCAAACCCTCCAATAGTGCTTCAAACCCTTGATTTGGACCCATTTGGGCTCGGATTGAGTCGAATTTGGTGTCGATGGGTTTGTATTTCTGAGACATTCAGTTCGACTATATTTTTGTTGAAATTGAAGTTTGGATGGTCCTAATTTTAATTTTGGAAGTTTCCAACTTGATTTTGCCTCAAGATTTGTGTCCAATCAAGATAATTTTATCTTAAAAATAGTGATTATAAATATTTTTTGGTAATATATTACCCAAAAATCAGCATATTACTATTGCTGATGAACCCTAATACCAAGAAGCAATATGCAAATGAAAGAAATGAATGGCTTGAACTTATTTCATACAAACTCAAAAACTTAATGACTTTACTACAATTACAAAACAAATAACCGATTAAGAAATGCACAAAACCATAAATAAGTAAGACAAGAATATACATATCTTTAGAACTTAAGAAGTAATAAGCACACACCTTAAAGTAACAACAAACATATGTTTACTTATCCATTCGAGAATCTAATAAGTAAAACCTTACTTTGTAGGCATACCATAAAACGCCACGGTTGAATTGATATTATAAGAAATCACAAATTTTGCACAGCACAAAATGGCATAATTCTATAAAAAAAATCAAGTTCAAGAAATCACAATACATCAGATTTATAAGGGAACAATGTGAAATAGGAAATTCATTGACGTGCCCTTAGTTAGATGAATAAAATAACAAAAAAATGAATGTTTGTGAAGGTTGTTAAATCTCAAAGAACTAGCCCTAGGATAATCAAGAGGGGGGTGTGGGAATTTAAAAAAATTATTTAACAAAAAAATCATTTTATAACTTTTTTAAGATATAAAAATTGACAATGTTATCACTCGATGTGGAAGCAAATTAATTTCATATGAACCAAAAGATCATAGTTTTCAAGTACACGGTTAATCACAGAAAAATAAAGTATGAAAAATAATAAGAAATATACCAGAATTTATAGTGGTTCAGTCAAATAATGACCTATGTCTACTCTTTGGAGTCATTCAAGTATTGCACTAAATATTTAGTGACTCTCCTTTAGCCCCCATGCCTAGTCGGAGAAGCCCTTACAAAATCTCTTTAACCAATTCTATGTGGTAGAGGATCTTACTCTTTTCACCCTCATGGTGTGACAGATAACCTAGAATCCTTTTTCACCCTCTTAATAAAGGCGGAGAACCTAAAATCCTTCTTCACCCTCCTGATGAAGGTAGTGTGCCTTAAAGATTTTTCTCCTTCTATAAGAAGGAAGAGTACCTTGAATCTTTTTTCACCCTTCAGATGATGGTAGAGAACCACGGCCTAGTAATGTAGAATGTCTTCGGCCAAAATCAAGGTAGAGACTTGAAGAAGGCAGGCAAGAACCTTGCTTGGAGTAACCTTGTGAATCCCTCAAAACTTTCCATCACAAAAAGCTCCTCCTCTCCTCTCTCAAATCTCTCCTAAACTCCTTCTCTATGCTCCCTCTCAAGACACTTAGTAGCAAAAATCTATTGAAGAAGTCTAAGTGAGAGTTTAAATAAAGAGCCTCTAAAAAATCCCAAAATTTCAATCTGTCATTTAAGATCCTCTTGTACGATCCTATGATCATCTTCTATGATTAGTATAAAATAGTCTTTTTAGACTGTACGAACTACATTTGCCTGTGTGATTAGTTCAATAGATTGTACTGATCGTCCAGTGTGATAAGCGATGACAAATCATCATCCCATGCAGCGCTCAATTCATACAATACAAAATTGGGGGTCATCCTATACTATTAGTTGAAAAACTATAGTATTTCATCTTGTATGATAGGAAATGATAAATTATTGTATATATATCTCTCGGGTCATATAGTATAATTAACATGTGAGTTGAAGGCGCAAGAAGACCTACTCGAGCGAAGGGAGACATGAGTTTTAATGGGAAGTAACGGAGTGGTATTCTAGATGAAGAGAATGGTATTTAGGTGGTGTATAAGTAAATATTATAGTTTAGGTGTTAATTATTTAAATATAATATTTTTAGATGTTATATATAAAAAATACAAATGTTAAATTTATAAAATTATAAAAAAATTTATATTAAATATCCCTCACAAAAATGTTAGAAAAAATCTAAATAATTAAACAATCAATAAAGCAAAAGCAAAATTTATTTTAACATAAATAATAAGTTATTAAAAAAAGGAATCCAAAAAAGAAAAGAACTCCTAAAATAGAGTGGATCTAAATCATATAATTTTTAATTTTCAATTGTATAGGCTTGTTTAAGGAAAATAGTTAGATCAATGTCTGATCAATTCCATTCAGCCATATAGGAAGAAAAAAGTGTCATTTGATAAAACAATGAAGAGTCGATAATTTCTACTAATTACATAATCATCCAACCATGAAAAATGAAAGATAATTTAGGGTGAGTAATGATTCCTCTAGTATAGTGAACATCCATTATTTTGATTCTACCTATAACAGCTTTATATCATATCCTTTAAACCAAATGAATTTGTAACATCAAATTTTAGAAAGGAGGAGGGAGTAAAGGATATGCATCTTTGTAAGAGAAGTAATATCTACCCTTCAAATTACAACATAGAGGAGTATTATAAATTAGAATGCTATTAATTTTAAGAATGCAAAAAATATCATTCATATCACAAATATTGCGTAGTTGGCAATGCCTATAATGAATGCCATGGATAACAATAATGTTGTAGTTGTAATAGAACCAACATAAATCCAAATCACCATAAATCTCATGAACATAAAATATAATTATTTCATGGGTCATAAAAGAAAGAGAGAAAGAAGTTTTGATTGATAATAAAATCAAACCAACTTCTAGTTTTAGTAGCCTCACATAAGCTTTTTCTAGAACTATGAGAATTTTCCTATATACATGGTATAAATGGAGCCATAATGATAGTACAACCATGAAGCAAGATGGGAATCATTATTCACAATTTTCCAAATTAATTTATCTTTGTTCTTAAGGGTCAATACATCAAGAGAAGAAAGACTAAGGCTAACATTTCCTTGGGGTGGGTGTGAAAGTTTGTTAGGGATGTTAAGCACTTATGAACTAGCCCAAGGCTAACCAAGAGGGGGGAGGGGGTGAATTTATATTTTAAAAATTTCTCAACCAAAACACAAACTCAAACCAAACCAAAATTCACCACAAAGAAAATCTAAGTGCGGAAATTAAATACGGAAAAAGTAGTAAGAAAGAACATAAGAATTTATAGTGGTTCGATCAACTTGACGTATGTCCACTTCCCGGAGGCACCCTCCGTGTATTGCACTAAATGCAATGTCTCTCCTTTTACCCCCACAGCATGGCGAAGAAGCCTGTACAAACCTCCTTTCTACCCACACCGGTGAGGCAGAGAACCTGAATCCTTTTGCTTCCTCTTGAAATAGGCAGAGAACCTAACTCCTTTCGCTTCCTCCTGAAGCAGGTATAAAACCTTGATCAGTTGCTGAAGTAGACCTCTCTCGAACCCCCAAGGAACTAGGGATGATGACCGAAGAAGATGACTCGGATCCTTACTTGGAGCAACCTTTGTGAAACCCCTCATAAACTCCCCTTTACAAGATCTTCTCTCTCTCTCCCCTTACTCTCCCTCTTCTCTTGGCTCTCTTAGGTCAAGATAGTAGTAAAAGATGCACTCTTGTGTAAAACAAGAGGTCTTATATAAAAGAGCTTCAGATTATCTCTTAATTACAACAAACTGACATTATCATCCAAGATAATCTGAAGATCATTCTGTATGATCAGTATAAATTAAGCTCAATTAGTCAGGATAATTCAGGATGACCAGAAGGTTATTTTATTTATATCATCCAGGATGATCATATATCGTCCTATATGATTAGTTCAATTTGACGAATATCATCCAAACCATCACCCTGGATGAGAGTCTGGATAATAGAAAAGTAACTTAATCATATAAGATGATCTCTCGATCGTCCGGGATTATTAGTTCAAAACATCACAAATCATCAAGAACATCACCCTAAATGGATGTTTGGACAATAAAAAATTGACCTGATCATTCGAGTTGATTAGTTCAAAACATTATATATCATCTAGAACATCACCCTGAATGGAACCATGCCGATGTTTGATTATCAAAGAAGAACTAAGGTTTATTAACTAATCATCCCTGACGATCCTGCGATTATCCAGGATAATATGATCGAGCAATTAAACTTTAATTTCTTTCCTCAATTACAAGATTAATTTAGGCATAATTATGCTACATCTTCTAGGACGATGTCTTGGATAATGTCCAAAAATAAAAGATGTCTAAATAGATATGGTGGCTAATTCTTTCTGATTTGAGTATGTCATCCTAGACGATGCTAATATCATCCATAATGTTTCACTTAATTGCAAATGTCTTAACCAGGATGCCCTAATTAGGGTTTCTATTTTTAACTGATCGTCCAGAATATTTTTTTTGATTATCTTGGACAATGTGATCGGAAATAGAAAACTCTAATAAAAAAGATAAATTTTTTCCCCCCAAGTGTGTATGTGCAAGGTGACTTAGCATAAGGATCCACATTGTTTACAATTGACTCAATAAAGGGTAAAAGCACTTGACGTATATTACAAACCGACTCACTCCTAATCTACCCAATATTGAGCTTGTTTGATTTGCAATTTAATTTAGTGGACCTGAAATGTTAGTAGGCAAGGCAATTATAGAAAAATAGAAATGTTTGCTATCATCAAAAGTCAATTCCCTGAAATTAGATTTGCAATAATCTTCTCCTTTTTGATGATGAAAAATAATCAAAATAATTAAAGTATTTCAATAGAAATAGTGTGAACCAAGAAGTTCAAAATTTACTAAGGTAAGAACACAGTTCAACTAATCAATCATAAGAGAACGAATATAGTACAACATAAAATAGTATAACTACTCCCCCTTTTGAAATCATAAAAAGGTGGAGGGAAAGAGAAAAAAAAACCATAAACTACCAAACAAAAATAAATTACATCGAGGAAAAAATAATATCATGAAAACAAACTAAAAGAAGGATGACCCCTGATCGTCCGAAGGAGGAGGAGGTGGTGGTGACGGCTGAAAGAAACTAAAAAAGTGTGGCAAATTGCTCTCCAAACTAGGCCATATCCTGGTCATGTTGTCACTGCGGTGAGCCATGTAAGAATCAAACCGAGCAATGTCCTTCGTATGCTACTGCTCCTATACAGCAACGTAGGACTCGAACCATGCCTCCCGCTGGTCAAATCGCTCCACTAGCTAATCCAGTTGAGAGTGCTAGCAGAGTGGAGCAGGTGTAGGAACAGGTGTAGAAGCTACCTCCTCCTCAGCTCCCTCAGCTTCCTCGTGCCCTGGGTTGAGATGAGTACTGTGAAGAACATGAAAGGAGTTTTTTGAGTAGAAGGTAGGCTAAAAGTTTAGTGGGGCAGGATATTAGAGGTTATATTTGGATTCCAGGACATAGGTTATGATATATCCTAAGGCAAGATTAGACTTCCTTTTATATCATGGATCTCTAATGCTCATCTGGTACTTAATGTATTAAAAAATAAGATCAGTGGCATTAAATTCACGATGGGAAAAGATGTAGAAAGTGGTGATCAAAAGGAGTGGAGTGATGTGAATGCGATCACTAGCTTTTGGAAGGAATGAGGTACAAAGGATAAGTTGGATTGTCCTAATATCTTTGAATAAGCTGCTGGACTCTCCAACATGATAGGAAGCATTAATGTTTCTCAGAAAGTGATTGGCCGGAGCCTAGTCAAAGTCGGGATCTTGACACAAAAGGTGGAGTTTGTCTCATGTGGTCGACAGTTGTAGGAGCTCTTGACAGTCTTGATATGGGATTTCTATAGGGCGCCTATTAACAAAGGACTGAAGAGTGATGAAGGAGAAATTGATGCGAAGGTTAGAAAATAATTCTAACAGTAATTCAGAGTTGAACGGGATGGTCAATGTTAGGATACATGTGAGAGTTATGTGTGTAAATAAGTCAAGGACAGGATAAGAAAGTATGTGAGGGTTGATAGTCCCGGATAAAGTGATCTCGACCATCTTGTATTGCTTATAGGCTGCTTGATCAGCTGCCTCAGTGAAACAAGGGTCAAGATTGGCCCACAAGGAGCTCCCATAAGGCATACAATATCTTTTCCTACTTGCCATGATCAAGAAAAATATAGAGGAAACAAGAGCAAAAAAGATTCAAGGAAGATTGTGTGAGAAAATCATTTGAATGCCTCAATTTTTAAGGAGCCGGACAGATCATCCAGGATGATCAGGTGAAATAATTTAATCCATGTCGATTGGTCAAAAAAGTCATAATATCATCCAGAATTATTAGACATCATCCAGGATGATAAGACACAGGCGATCTTCCTAAGGAGACATTTCGGAGGAACGTTAAAAAAGTATACCATCTGGGATGATTTGGTGGATCGTCCAGGATGATCAATAATAATTGATCGTATCGGCCGAATTAAATTTATGTAATGAATATGCCACATGGATTATCTAGGACGAACAGGTGGATCAACCAGGATGATCACCAATAATTAATCAGAAATTGTGAAGATCATCCAGGACGAGGAGGATCATCCAGGATGATGAAAAATAATTGAAACATAAATGATCAGATCGTCTAGGATGATAAAGGATCATCCATGATGATTAGAAGTAGAGAAGTCAAATCAATTATCAGATGAAATTTCAAGACTGGATTGAAAATATCATCCAGGATGATATACATATCATCTTAGACGATGTAATAAAAAGTTGAAATTTAGAGGATGGATGGAGATGATTAGAGAAGGCCTAAAAATACAAAAACTAATAGTAAAAGTAAAAATAAAATAATAAAAAAAATATAGAAATAAAAAAGAACAAAAAATAAAGAGTTTTTTTTATCAAGGCTCGAATATGATAAATTCTTCATGTGATTGAATTAAAAATTTATAAGAATCAATAAATTAACATCATCAAAAACTGAAAAATGGTCAAGCAGCCGATACTGTTCATCCTAACTCAGACTTCTCCCAGGATAAACCATCTTTTGAAAACAAAGATTTAAATAACAAAATAAAAATTGGTTAAGAAAAAGAGATCCATTCAAAACTTGGTTCCAGAAAAAATGTTTTATAGAATAATATATCAAAGTAATTAGTCACAATCATGAATTCTGAAATCAAGCCTTTGAAAAATATCAAGTGACACATGAATTCTTCTAAGCTTTAAAAGTTTGAAAGAGAAAGAAGCTTGCTTTTGATGGGCTTATTTTATACGTTTTGTCAATTGATTGGCGCATTTTACGTATCTTTTAATTTTTTATATACTTTGTGTATCTTTCAATTTTTTTGGCGGTTATTGCGCATCTTTTTCATTTTTCTTTTCTTTTGATGCTCAATTTATGCCCTTGTCATTTTTTTTGCAAGCTAGATCTCTTTTTTAAAACTCTTAAATACTCTCAGTTGTGAGTATATCTTCTAGATATTAGAGAAGAAAAACTCACTCTCTAATATAAGAAAGAATAAACCATAAAATAGAATCAAAATCATATGATAAATACAATGACAAGATTACAAAAAATCTGAAGGTAATATAAAAACTTTGAACATTATATATATAAGATAGATTACTGTAGCAAGATTGAAAAGATCTCAATTGTAAAATCCAGTTGTTAATTTGAGATAGACTTTTGTTTAGAAAAAAAATTACACCAATAAAAAAAGTTAGAGGAAGAGAGACAATCAACAATGCTTCTCCCTTTAACTGATTTAGGGATGTCAAACATTGACTACAAATTTTTAAAAACAAAAATAAGGTACAAGATATCAATTTCGTAGTGATAAAAAAAACATACAAAAACAATTAAAACTATAGAAATGAATCATATGGAAAGAACAACAAAAAATAAATAAACAAACTATATAAAAAAAAGAAAACAATAAATAATAAATAAAATTAAAAAATAAGTTAGAATCAAGTTCATGCATTTATGTTATTCACACCAATCTGGACCTTAAAATATTGAATGTGTCGAAGGCAAATGGTTTAGTAAAGATGTCAGCCAGTTGATTCTCAGTTACCACATAGTGTAACTCAATTTCTCATTTTGTCACATGATCTCTAATAAAGTGATGTCTTATGTCAATATGCTTAGTCTTTGAATGTTGGATGAGATTCTTAAAAATGCAAATGGCATTAGTATTGTCACAAAGGATCAAAATTGTGCCTACAGGTAATACTAAATCTATAATTTTTTGCTTCAACCATAGAACTTAGGCCACACAACTCCCTAAGGTAATATACTCAGCTTCAGTGATGGAAAGTACAACATTGTTTTGCTTTCTACTAGACCAGGAGATTAAAGACTTCCTATAAATTGGAAAGTCCCAGAATGCTCTTTCTATCCACCATATATCCTGTAAAATTAGAATAAGAATATCCAATAATCTCAAAAGAAGTGTTATTCTTAGGATACCAGATTCCTACAAATACATCCTCTCTCATTACCCCATTTAAAAATGAACTCTTAACATCCATTTGAAAAAGCTTAAATCACTTATAACAAGCAAAAGCTAATATCACTCTAATGGCTTCCAATCTAGCTACAGGGGTAAAGGTCTCCTCAAAATCAATCACTTCTATTTGGTTGTACCCCTTAGCCACCAATATCACCTTATTCCTAACCACCACACCAGAATCATTCATCTTATTCTTAAAGACCCATTTGGTTCCAACTACACTTTGTACATTTGGTCTTTCTACAAGCTCCCAAATATCATTCCTAACAAATTGATTCAATTCCTCTTGTATGGCTAAGATCCAAAACTCATCAAATAGAGCTTGATTTATGCTGGTGGGTTAAGTCATTGAGATTAAGGCAGAGTGGTTCACTTTCTTCCTAAGTTCATGCCTAGTCCTAACACCTTTAGAAGGGTCTCTTATGATCAGTTTTTTAGGATGACTTAAATAATATCTCCAATCTCTAGGCAAGGTGTGTGTAGGTTCAACTCTTTCCTCCATATTTATATTTTTTGCTCCTTGAGTAATCTCACTCACTCCTTCAGCATTTTGGGGATCTACCCTCTGTTGAAACTTGTTCAATAAGAATTAGGTTGTTAAATCTAAGCTTATGTCCCAGCGGCTAATCAAGAGGGGGGGGGGGGTGAATTGGTAATTAAAAATTTACCCTCTTTTAAAATTTTATACCAAAAATTTACTTTAATGAATTTTGTAGAAATAGGTTTTTCACCCACAAGTTAAACAATAAAACAAAAGGCAGTGGAAAATAAAAAGACACAAGATTTAAAGTGGTTCGGTCAAATACAACCTATATCCACTCTCTGGAGACACCCTCTGAGTATTGCACTAATACCACTAGTGACTCTCCTTTTGCACACACAGCAAGGCGGAGAAGCCTTTAAAAAACTCTCTTCCACCACTACCTGGTGCGACAGAGAACCGTCGTCCTTTTACACTCTTCCCTATGTTGGCAGAGAACGCTTCGTTCTTTCACACTCGTTCGGTGTAGGTAAAGAACCCTTCATCCTTTCACACTCTCCAAGTGTAGGCAGAGAACCCTTCATCCTTTCACTCTCTCCAAGTGTAGGCAGAGAACCCTTCATCTGTTCACACTCTCCAAGTGTCGGCAGAGAACTGGATCTCCTTGACAGATATTCTCACTAGAAATCTAGAAGGACGAGAGAAAAGAGTGAAGTAATACAAACCACAAGTAGAGATTCTTGCCTTTGAGAACCAAGTAAATCCTTCACGCTCCAGTAGTAAGAATCCTCTTTCAAACACTCTCTCACACTCTCTCCTTTGAGTCTCCCTTCAGTTGGTACGAAGATCAGTAGGCAAAAAGATTAAGAGGTAGCTTTAATTGGACTTTATATAGGAAAGACACAAAAAATCGTCCAAAAACTAATGATTTTCAAGTCTGTATATAGTGGATCGTCCTATACGAATTTACTTAAATTAGTTGCATACTAACACAATGTATATTGGTACAAACTGACTTCAAACCCGATTATCATCCTGTACGAACTAAGTTTTTCCAGTACGAACAGTTATACCATGGGTCGATTTCGACAAACTGCAGGACAATATCAAAATTTGAAAAGATAGAGCATTTTCGTCCTTGGATGAATAGGAGTTCGTCTGGATGAAATTTTTATAGAGAGCATTTTGTCCTAGGCCGAATAAGAGCTCGTCTGAACGAAAATTTTCCAGAGAGCATTTCGTCTTGGAACGAATTGGAGTTCGTCTGGATGAAATTTTTATAGAGAGCATTTCATACTGGGACGAATAGAAGTTCGTCTAGACAAAAATTTTCCAGAGAACATTTCGTCCTTGCACGAACATGAATTCGTCTAAAAAAAATTTCCAGGGAGCATTTTGTCCTAGGATGAATAAAATGTTGCAAATCTATTTTTATTTTGATGATTGACAAACACTTTTAACTCTCTTGGACTGCCTGCTACTTCTAACTTTTCAGGAATCGAAGATTGGACAAACAAACGAAGCCAGTTCAAGATTGCGTAGGTTTATGATTGAGTCAGTCTGTAATTGTTTTTTCTCTTCTTGAGTCTATTTGTAATGTTCAAAGAGACTGATGCTATGTAACCCTACACACACACACACACTTGTGAGACTTAGAATTTTTGTTTTTACTCATAACGGGCAGGACGATATTTACATCGTCTTGGACGATCAGTCTTAAAACAGAAATCTAAACAAGGATTCTTAATTAAGTCAGCCGTCATTAACAGATCATCCTGTACGATACGTGTATCGGCCAGGATGATAAGCTCAAAACAGAAAGAAGTTACCTCCATAGATTATTAATGTATTATGTATTTTTTAATAATCGGTCAAGATGATCATTGATCGGCCTGGACGATACTCACAAATTATGTCTTAATTGATCAGGAAATCAAGGGAGTAATTAAGGATGATTGATACGATCATATCGTCCTGGACGATCAAAAGATCGTCCAGGACGATTTATTCAAAAACCTTAGTTACTACTAGACGATAAATATCGACCAGCTCAAATTCAGGGCGATGCTCCGGACGATTTTCCTATGATTTGAACAGATTGGTCGAGACGATCGTGAGATCGGCCTGGATGATCAAGCCAATTTTAAATCGTCCAGTTTGCATTCAGGGCGATGCTCTGGCCGATCTTCTGAGATTTGTACTGATCGGCCAGGACGATATCCATATCGGCCTGGATGATATTGTCGGCAACTTGCAATTAATGAGCTCCTTTGAAGCTCTTCTATTTAAGAGCTCTTGTTCAACGTTTTGAATAATCTTTTGCTGCTGCCTTGACCTGAGAAGGCCTTGAGGAGAGAAAGAGAGAGAGGGAGAGAGAGAGGATCTTGTGAGGGGGAGCTTTTGAGGGGATTCACAAGGGTTGCTTCAAGGATCGCTCTGCTTCTTCTTCGTCAAGAGTTTCTCATCCGTGGAAGGGTCAGTAGAGGCAAGGAGTCAGCATCTGATTTTGGTTCTCTGCCAGCTTCAGGAGGAAGCAAAATGAGATAGATTTTCTGCCTTGCCAGGGTGACAAAAAGAGGTTCATTGTAAAGGCTTCTCCGCCTAGTTGTGGGGGCTAAAGGAGAGTCACGATTGTAGTGCAATACTCGGAGGGTGCCTACGGGGAGTGGACGTAGGTCGAGTTGACCAAACCACTATAAATTTCTGTGTTCTTATTTCTTGCTTCCGCACTTTAAATTTCCACGCTTATTTTTCTCGTGGTGTGATTTTGGTTTATGAGATTTTTACTTCTTTGTGAAAAGAATTTTTAAAATACCAATTCACCCCCCCTCTTGGTTAGCTTGGGCCAGTTCTATAAGGCTTAACATCCCTAACGAACTTTCATAAAAAAATTCATATGGACGATCAACACTTAGAAAAATTTTCTCACTTCATGTTCGTTCCATTGCTCTTCCGAGGGGATAACTGACTTGATCGTCCCGTACAAACCTAGTTTATCCTATACGATAAGTATGATTTTTTAAAGATCTCCCCAAGTGTGTGTGTGCTAAGTTACTTAATTACAATCACTCCCGCTCAAACTCAATACAATGAAAAGTACAAGCTTCAATTTATAAATTATCTCATGCTGAATTTTGATTTGAAATCTTTATTAGTCTGGAGTTCGATTATCCTGAAATGTTTGTCTACAAAAGAGAAAAAAATAATTCTTCTAAAAAGTGTTAGGAGAAACAAAACTTTAAAATAATAATATTTGGAATCCTCAAAACTTTTTAAGTTGCAAGAATATAAAACATGCAAATAGAAACTCTTTTAACAATCTCCCCCTTTTTGATGATGGAAAAATAATTATTGTTTATATAAATTTCAAATTCTAAGAATCTCCTAAACTCCTCCTGAATTGATGATCATATGAAAATAAGAGGCATTGCACAACAATTTTATCTTTTATTTTTTTTTTAAATACAAATAGATACGATACGAAGATACGAATATATGAAAAATAATATGATAACATAAAAAAATACTATGATACAAAACAAGCACACAAATACGATACGAACAATATTTTCTCCCGTTTTTGACAACAACAAAAAGAGAAGAAAAAGAACATAAATGTAAGCAGTCATATAATAATCCTTTGATAATTGATCATTGAAAGTGTCTGAAATAAATATTGCAAATAAAATCAAATCATTAGGTAAATAAAAATGATTCATAGAATTTAAGAAGAGATAAACATTGATAATAAAAAGTATATATCAAAAACATGAATCAATTTAGACACTAAGATAAAAAAAATCATTGCATAAACGATGAATATAAAATTTGTATATTTCAAATTTCAATACAAAATATAAATGTATAGCAAATCAATTTGAATTAAGAGATTAAAAGGTTGTGGAAAGAAATAACTACCACATGTGGCGCTTTGCA
The DNA here is from genome assembly GCA_016618105.1 of Dendrobium huoshanense. Classification (NCBI taxonomy): domain Eukaryota; kingdom Viridiplantae; phylum Streptophyta; class Magnoliopsida; order Asparagales; family Orchidaceae; genus Dendrobium; species Dendrobium huoshanense. The sequence continues at coordinate 47,122,879 of CM028342.1, forward strand.
CATCTTTTTTAATAGTTGTGGCACATTTTTGTGCATCTTTTTACTTGTGGTCTTATTTTGTGCCCCTTTTTCAAATTGCGAACCATTGCGCTTTCCTTTGGATTTTTGTATATTTATATATTTTTTCAAGAGTAATCTCGATCTTTCCAAAATTACTAATAAAAAATTTTAAATTTTTCTAAGTGCATCAATATTTATTGATAAGTGAAATACAAAATAAAAAACATCACAATTGTAATATTTATTAAACATTAATGTAGTCTAATAAGATACATGAAATTGACAATCTTAATTATATCAAGTTATAAGCAAAACTTAAATTTAGAAAAATTAGATTTTCTAATGAATTTAATTTTGAGTTGCAGTTTAAGTTATAGCACTTGTATGATCAAAAATTTTAGGAATTTTCATATAGACTAACACACATTTCAAAATAAGATTAAAACCAAAAAAAGATAACTTATATTGATATCATTATAATGAATATTACAATATAAAAAATGATATTAATACTGCATAAAAACTCAAATACTAAAACATCAAATGAAAAAAATGCATAACAAAAAGAAAAATATATCATAAACTACCACATTACAATCACATCAACTAAAGAAAATCATATCCAAGTACATGAGTCACTCTGATGGGCCTTGATCTGGAGGAGGTACAGTACTGAAGAAATTAAAATAATTGCTTATCATGAGCATATTTGAACTTATGTCATTTATCTATTCTCGCATATATCTCATGTCTTGATTGTACTGAACATCTTGGTAGTGTAAGTGAGTTTCAATTCGATCAAATCTTTGATCAAAATGAGACTCTAAACGATCAAATCTCTGAACCAAATCTTGGTAATTTGGTTCACTAGCAGGTATAGGTGCAGGTTCTGGTTCCTCTTCTGAGTCACTAATAATATGTGTTTTACGTGGTTCATCTTTATTGAAGATTGCTCTAAAAGATCCGTTGTTGTAGTAGAGAGGTTCTTCAAAATCTTGAATTGGATGAACTAATTCATACTTTTTCTCCAAAATGTAGGCAACAAGATGTCCTAAGGCTATGTTCTTCTTTCTTTTATGGGTGACATAACCAATTTTAGAAAGTCCATAAAGATAGTCAAGGATTAATTGGGCTTCATCTATTGGTTGGTCAGTCATAATCAAGTAAGTTACTGTTGAAAGAAGAGGAGTAATGTTGACTCTATCACTAGCTTTAGGAATTATGGAAGTTCGAAGAACATGCTGGATGATACGAGCATTGCGAACAAGAGAGGACACTTTAGGCATATGCTCCTTAAATATAATTCCTCTAATCACTTCATTAATTTCAGTCTTGTCAAAATCAGAAGTAGTGGTTAAGGTATGAGCTCTAATCCCTTCAGTCCTTAAGTTCAAAAAGATTCTTAGGTCAGCCTTGGTGATTTCAACTTTCTTCTTAAAAACATATGACCTTATGATAGAATGATCAGAATTGAAGGACATGTTTGCTAGAAAATAATGAAAGGTCTCTTTGTTGTAGAGGTGGACTAGTGTGAGAATGAGACCAAATTGAGTTGAAGCAAATATGTTCATTACATGAAAGGTCAATTTTTCTTGAATAAAAACTCTAGAAGGGGTGATCTTAGCAGAGGCAAATCTAGGAAATGATTTTTTGTTGGCCTTGGACAGAAAGTTATCGCTAGAATTTCTATGTGGACCCTTAGCTAGAACCTTTTGTCGTTTGCTTAAACTTGTCATAGATAAGATCTAAAAGAAGAAAGGGTTCTAAAATGGATGTGTGAGTGTGACTGTTGAGTTTATAGCCAGTCAATTTAATGAAATATGAGTATTCGTACAGACAAAATTTTTGTCGTCCCGTACAAAAAAAATTTCATATGGACGAACGAATGAGTCCAAAATGAAATGGCTTTTCATAATCACACAACTTACGAAGCATCCTTTTGTACAGACTTTTGACCAAATGATCGTATAGACGAACAGCTATTCATCCTGGACAATTAGAAATTTAAGATCATTTTAATGGCAGTTGGAACCGTCGCCCACATTGATTTGCCATGCGTTCGTCCGGACTAACCAAAGTTTCGTACGTATAAAAATAATATTAAAAATGGACTTATCCGTTTAACTGTCAGTCAATCGTACAGACATTTGAAAATTTTGTCCAGACGATCAAGACGATCGTACAGACGAAGTGAAAATTAAAAACTGAAAAATTGTATGCAAACAGTTCAAATCCGACAGTTAACACATAACTTAGTTTGTCCCGTATGAAAATAATTTCATCCTGGATGATTTTCACTCAATTTTTCAAAAACATGCACTCAATCAAAACTAAAACACAAACACACTAAAAATATAATAGAAAAATACATAAAATCACAAAATCACAAATACAGAAAATAACACACTCATAAATACACACAAAACATTAACTAAAAACGCACATCAATGTTGCAAAAACATTTTAATTAAGCATTCAAATCGATCACACCAAGCCTTATTCTTAATGCACTTAAAGTATCAAAGGCTAAAGATTTTATAAAAAGGTCTGCAAGTTGATTTTCTATAGAAACATGACTGAGTTCAATTTCTCCTTTAGATACATGATCCCTTATGAAATGATACCTGATGTCTATATATTTGGTTCTTGAATGTTGAATAGGATTTTTAAAAATGCAAATAACACTAGTATTATCACAATAAATTGGAATAGTGCTTATAGTTAATCCTAAATCAATCAACTGTTGTTTCAATCAAAGTATTTGTGCCACACAACTTCCTAATGTAATGTTTCAGGTTCAGCAGTAGATAGGGCAACTGAATTTTGTTTTCTACTGAATCAAGAGATTAAATAATTTCTAATAAACTGACATGTTCCATAAGTGCTCTTTCTATCCACCATACAACCTGCAAAGTCTAAATCTGAATAATCAATTATTTCAAAAGAAGAGCTAAACTTAGGATACCAAATTCTTAAGTTCTAAGTTCCTGATAGATATCTTAAAATCCTTTTTACTGCTGTCAAATGTGATTCTTTTAGATCTGATTGAAATCTAGCACACAAATAAACACTCAACATGATATCGGGTCGGCTAGCTGTCAAGTAAAGTAAAGATCCAATTATCCCTCTAAATTTCTTTTGATAAATAGATTTTCCCTTAGGGTCCTTATCCAACTGAACTGAGGAACTTATAGGTGTACTAACAGGTTTAGCATTGTCTATTTCATACTTTTTTGAGGATGTCCTTAACATATTTTGATTGACTAAGAAATATACCCTCCTGAATTTGCTTAATGCTAAATCCTAGAAAGTAACTTAAATATCTTATTAGACTCATCTCAAATGCACTACTCATTATTTTAGAAAAATCATCATAAAAATTTTTATTTGAAGATCCAAAGATGATATCATCTACATAAATTAATATAATGAGTACATCCTTCCAAATTTCATCAAAAAGAGAGTTGTATCCACACTTACTTTTTCAAATGATCTATCAAGTAGGAAGGTGCTCAATCTCTCATACCAAGCCCTAGGTGCCTGTTTCAATCCATATAATATCTTTTTCAATTTGAAAACATGATTTGGATATTTAGAATTTTCAAAACTTGGAGGTTGTTCTACATCTTGAATTATCCCATTTAAAAATACACTTTTTACAGCCATTTGGTACAGTTTAAATCCTCTTAAACAGGAAAAGGCTAACAAAACCCTAATTACTTCAAGTCTAGCTACAGGGAAAAACGTCTTCTTAAAATCAATCCCTTCAATCTGATTATACCCCTTAGCAACTAATCTAGCCTTATTTCTAATGACTACTCATGAGTCATTCATTTTATTTTTGAATACCCACTTAGTTTCCAACTATACTTTGATCTTTTGGCCTTATAGTTAATTTTCAAACTTTATTTCTTACAAATTGATTTAACTCTTCTTGCATAAAAAAAATTCAAAATTAATCCGAAAGTGTTTGATCAATATTTATGGGTTCTATGGATAAAATAAAGGCTGAATGATTGACTTATTTGTTTAATCCACACCTAGTCCTTACACCCTCACTAGGTTCACCAATTAGTAATTCCTTTGGGTGGTTCTTAAAAAATCTCAAATCTCTAGGCAAAGGATTTTCTATCTCTAAATTTTCTTCCAAAATTTCTTTCAAATTTTCTTTCAAATTTATTTTATTAATCTTTAAGGAGTTAATCTCAATTTCATCTTTTACAACATTTGGCTCTTCTAAAATTTCAGATTCATCAAATACAATATGTGTGGTCTCCTCAATTACCAAAGTTCTTTTGTTGAATACTCTATAAGATTTTTCAACACTTGAGTATCTTACAAAAATACTTTCATCTGATTTTGGATCAAGTTTTTCTAAGATAGATTTTTCATTGTTATGAATAAACACCTTGCAACCAAAAATATGCAAATGTGATAAATTAGGTATTCTTCCTTTTAGCAACTCATAGGGTATATTATTTAAATTAGATCTCACATTCACCCTATTCAGAACATAACATGCAGTGCTAACCACCTCAGCCTAAAAATATTTAAGAAGTGAGTATTCTGCCAACATTGCTTGAGCGGCTTCTATTAATGTTCTATTTTCCTTTCGACTACCCCATTCTGCTGAGGGGTTCTAGGTGCAAAAAATTTGTGATCAATTCTTTTCTCCTTATAAAAATCCTCAAATATTTCATTTTCAAATTCTCCTCCATGATCACTTTGTATAGACATAATTTTACATCCTAGCTTTCTTTGAATCCAAGTCAAAAAGTTTCTAAATTCCTCAAATGATTCACTCTTATAAAATAGAAATCTAACCCATGTGAATCTTGAATAATCATCCACAATCACAAATCCGTATACCTTTCCTCCTAGACTTATAGTTCCAACTGGTTCAAAAAGTTCCATATGCAAAATCTCTAATGATTTACTAGTTCTAAGATCCTTATTGGACTGAAAAGAGGACTTCACCTATTTTCCTAATTGACATGTTGCAAACCATGACCCCGAGTTTGAGATTTTAATGATGAAAAATAATGTCGTTTGAATCATCTATTCATTGAATATTATTTTATTTGTTATTGTCTGTGAGTAACTAACATTTCAAGAAGATCAAAAGCTACTCAGGACAACAGGAAGACTCAATAATGGGTAGATTAGGAGTATGAGTCTGCAATGTATTTTGTTGATTTTATTTTATTTTTATTTTCTTGAGTCTGGCCATAAAATGCATAAAAGTCTGAGAAACCATGCACACACACAGGGGGAGAGTATTTTTAAATGAAAAATTTTAGAGTTTTTCTTTCTATGTTGATCGTTCTGTATGATGTTATTTTGTACCATACGATCAGAGCTTTGTAGGATGATTCTGTGAATAGATCGTTCCATACGAATGTATTCGTACTGTACGATATTTTCATAGCCAAAACCCTAGTAGCCGTTTTAACTTGAAGTAAGTTATTTTCCGTCACTCATACTGTACAAAAATCTTCATACTGTATAATTTTATTTAAATATTTACTTAATTTAATCCGTGATTAGTGCAAAAAATCCGGGCTTAATTATAATTTGAACATCGTACTGTACGAACCAATTCATACCATACGATGAACAGAGACGAATTATAATCGTCCTGAAGATCATCCTGGACGATCTCTTCAATTTTGTCTCATCGTACAGTACAATGTCATTCATACCTTACGATGAACAGAGACGATGTTTGATCGTCCCGACTATCATCTTGTATGAACATAATTGTTATGGATCGTACCATACGATTTATAATCGTACTGTATGAATGTTTTTGAACTGTTCGTACCACTTCGCACCAGGATGAAGTCTGTTTATACATATTATACTGTACGATTAGAAACCATACTGTACGATAGTAACGGCTACTTTTGAAATCTTAGGGATTTTGGAGCCCATTTTGAGGTGAAAAACTTGTCATATTTTATGGGTGTGAATTAGAGAGGAGAACATGGTTAGAGAGGGATTCCGAGGGAGGGAGCTCTTGAGAAGTTCTTTAGGGTTTGAGAGAGGAAGGAGAAGGTGAGTGTTGTGAGGGAGAAGAGGTGTGAGGGAGATCTCACGGTTGCTCCGAACTTGCTGCATCTTGCTCCTCCTGTGGCCCTTGAAGAATTTGTGGGAGGATCTCCAAGGGGAAAGGCTCTTCTACATCCGTGACCTCGAGGTACTCTGCCTTCTCCAGGAGGGAAAAAAACGAGAAGGTTCTCTGCCGTCGCTAGAAGGGTGAAAACAGAGTTTGGCACTCCGCCACGTCGGGTTGGTGAAAGGGAGTATTGTAAGGGCTTCTCCGCCTTGCCAAGGGGAGCAAAAGGAGAGCTATTGCTTGTAGTGAAATACCTGGAGTGGAGGACTCCGGGGAGTGGACGTAGGTCATGGTTTGACCGAACCACTATAAAAATCTCGGTGTGCTTTTTTCCTTATTGTCTTTTATTACTGCGTGCATTTTATTTTTCAATATTTGCATGGGAAAATTTGTGAAAAAAATTGTTTAAATTTTCATGTTAAAATTTTAAAACATAAAAAATATTAGAACTCTTGCTTAGGTTTTAACTATTGTCAAAAAGTTTTCACAATTCATCCCCCTCTTGTCCATCTAGTAATTTCAATTGGTATCAGAGTCTGTTTTCAAAAATAGTGTTTTAGAAAACCTTGAAAAAATGATCATGTCTCATTTTGGTAATCGTAACACTGCGGAGGGTTATTCGATAACCCGTCCACCACTCTTTGATAACATTCCATTTGATTTCTAGAAAATTAAAATGACTACTTTTTTACAATATATTGATTACCGCATGTGGATGTTAGTGAATGATGTATATGTTGCACCGTCTAAAATTATTAATGGATTGAAAACTCCTGTACCTTTTTATAAATGGAGCAATGAGGATAGGGATTTAGCCCAACTGAACGCTGAATGTTTAAATTATTTTTTCTGTGCATTGAAGTCTGAGGATTAAATGAGAGTATCTACCTGTGCCACTAGTAAGGAGATTTGAGATAGACTGTGCATTACATACGAAGGAACAAATGAAGTAAAACAGTCTAGGCTTAATATTTTACTACATGATTATGAACTCTTTCGCATGAAACCTAGCAAAACAATATCTGACATGTACACTAGGTTCACCCAAATTGTGATATCCTTGCAAGCATTAGGAAGAGAGATTTCAAATTCTGAGAAAGTAAATAAAATTCTTAGATGCTTACCTAGTTCCTATGATGAAAAGATAATTGCTATCACTGAATCTAAAGACCTTAATGTGTATTCTATTGATAATCCCCTTGGGTCACTCATTGCATACGAGCAAGGAGTGAGTCAGAGACAAAGTGATGCAAGTGAAAGAAGAAGGAGCAAACGGTGGCATTAAAAGCAAGCAACTCAGAAAGTGAAAGCTCTGTAGGGAGGAAGAGGATGAGATAGCACTAATGACCCGACAGTTCAAAAATTTCCTGAAGAGAAAACAGAAGCGTCATCAAAACAGCTGGAATAAAGGTAAGAGCTCAAGGTTTAATAAGGTTTCATCTAATACAATCTATTTTGAATGCAGGAAGCCAGGTCACCTTCGAGCTGATTGCCCCAATCTGAAGAGTCAACCAGCTAAGGAGAAAGGAGATGAGAAAGCAAAATACAAGAAAGGAAATATAAAGACACAAAAAGCTTTTTGTGCCGATTCTGCCTCAGAATCATCAGAAGAAGAAGCAGAGGAGGAGGTAACAAATTTGTTTCTTATGGCTAATGATAATCTTGATCAATCGTATCAAGATGAGGTATGCCAACTTTCATATGAAGAATTACTACTTATTTTTGAAAATATCCATGACTAGTATAGGAAGTTGAAAAAGATGCATGCTAAGCTTAATGTTGAATTTAGTTCTTTACAGTCTGAGCATGCTAAGTTGTTTAAAAAAATTCTGATTTAGATAGGGATCATATGCTACTTCTTGATGAGTATGATTCATTAAATAAGAAGCATATTGAACTAACTGAAGTACATGAAACCTTGAAAACCACTCATGTTGAACTAGAAGAAGCTTTTGATAGACTAGACAAACTTGCATTAGAAGTAGATCATAGTGAGCACTTGCTATTAATAGAAGTTAATGGATTGACAGCTCAAAATAAATCTTTTAGTGAAAGAATAAAAGAATTAGAAAATGAAATTGCATCACTCACATTAGTCCATCATAGCAAACCCTCAACACAGCATGCATCACACAGCTTTAGGAAGAGGTACTATCACCCACATAGATTAGTAAATCCATTTCCTGGTGTTAGGTGTTTCTCTTGTGGCATGTTAGGTCACATAGCCCGCACATGCACAATTCATCGTAGGACACACTTAGTATGGAGACCTAAACTGCATCCATCACAGCATAGCATGCATACATCTCATTCATGCAAGCATAAGGAGGAACCCAAACTCACTTGGGTTCCCAAATCTAATCATTAAATGAAATTGTAGGGGTGCTCTCACAAAAGACCTAGTGGAAGCATGTGGTATATGGATAGTGGCTGCTCGCGATACATGACTGGAGATATGAAGAAGTTCATCCTACTGGAGACCAAAATTGTAGGCAAAGTAACGTTGGGAGAAAAACACTACTAGGAAGGTGATAGGCTCAGGTATCATTGGTAATGCTAAAATTTTTTAATTGAAAATGTCTTACTAGTTGATGGTTTGAAGCATAACTTACTTAGCATTAGTCAACTGTGTGACAAAGGTTTTGATATTAAATTTCTATCTCATAAATGTCTGATTAGTTTAAATGATAAACTAGTTTTAGAAGGAAAATGAATGAACAATGTTTACATGTTAGACCTTGATTGCTTTGATAGTTCAAACTCATTTTGTTTGAAAATAATAGTTGATGACTCGTGGTTATGGCATAAGAGACTATGTCATTCTAGTATGAAAACTCTTAAAAACATCACTAAGAAAAACCTAGTTAGAGGCATACCTAAGTTAGATTTGACAAAGGATCATTTATGTGATGCTTGCCAACTAGAAAAATAAGTCAAATCATCCTTTCACTCAATTAGAGATGTGATCACAGCTAGGCCACTAGAAATCCTACATATGGACTTATTTGGACCCGTTAGTACAGCCAACCTAGGTGGAAAAATTATGGATTTGTGATTGTAGATGACTTCACTATATTCACTTGGATAAGATTCTTAGCACATAAAAATGAGTCTTTTGAGGAATTTAAGATTTTCTCCACATGGATTCAACGGAAATTAGGTTGTGAAATCTCAACAATTCATAGCGATCATGGTGGAGAATTTCAAAATAATAGATTTGAATCATTCTGTAAAAAGCTAGGAATAGAACACAATTTCTCAGCCCCTAGAACACCTCAGCAAAACGGTATAGCAGAAAGGAAGAATATAATATTGGTAGAAGCTGTTAGGGCAATGTTAGTAGAGTACACCCTACCTAGATACTTTTGGGCAGAAACTATCAACATAGAATGTTATGTTTTAAATAGGGTGAACATTAGATCTAAGCTGAACAAGACTCCTTATGAACTCCTTAAGGGTAGGACACCAAACCTTTCACACTTACATGTCTTTGGGTGCAAATGCTTCATCTTGAATAATGGTAAACATCCCTTAGGAAAATTCGATCCCAAGTCTGATGAGGGTGTCTTCTTAGGTTATTCATCTGTAGGTAAGGCCTATAGAATTTTTAATAAGAGAACCCTTGTAGTAGAAGAGTCCACCCATGTGGTATTTGATGAATCAAATAAGCCCTCTGAATCTAAAATTGAAGATGATGAAATAGAGGCAATTCAAGGAGTAGAAACTATGACCTTAGGAGAAAGGATAGAACCTCAGGAAGATTTGCCTAGAGAATGGAGATATTCTTCTAGTCATCCTAAAGAGTTAATTTTAGGAGACCCTTTAGAAGGTGTAAGAACTAGGCATGGACTTAGGAAGGAGGTTAATCATTCAGCATTCATCTCTATGATAGAACCTACAAGTATAGATCAAGCCTTAGGACATGAATTTTGCATTCTAGCAATGCCATGCCTGGTGAAGCGACGGTAGCGGAATACGGAGGGAACTGCGGTTATTAGGGATTAGGACAGACACTTTTTGGGAATCCTTTATTTTGTGCTTTTCTCTCCTCTTATTTCTTCATTGGAAGGTTCGGATGGACTTCGCCGTTCTTTCCCAATGAAAATGGAAAGGGCTGTATCACATCGAGATGTCGATTCGTTTTCCGCCCCAAATGAGACTGAACCAATTCACCAAGAATGATGTTTGGGAGTTAGTCAAGAGACCTAAAGAGCAAAGTATTGTTGGAACAAAATAGGTCTTTAAGCATAAGGTGAATGATTCAAGAACAATAATAAGGAATAAAGCCAGACTAGTAGCTAAGGGGTACAACCAAATTGAGGGAATAGACTTTGAAGAAACCTTTGCCCCCGTTGCTAGACTAGAAGCCAAAAGAGTGCTCTTAGCTTTTGCTTGCTTCAAAAACTTTAAGTTATATCAAATGGATGTAAAGAGTGCATTTTTGAATGGGGTAATTAAGGAAGATGTCTATGTCGAGCAACCCCCGAGATTTGAAAGTTCACAATTTCTAAACTATGTATTCAAATTAAAGAAGGCACTTTATGGATTAAAGCAAGCACCTAAAGCATGGTACGAAAGACTTAGCTCATTCCTATTAGATAGAGGATTTGAAAAGGGTAGTGTAGATACTACTCTTTTTACAAAAGGTCAAAGAAGAAATTCTCATTGTTCAGATATACGTGGATGACATTTTAATTGGGTCTTCAGATAAAATGTTGTGCGATGAATTTTCAAAAACAATGAGTAATGAGTTTGAAATGAGCATGATGGGAGAACTTAATTACTTTCTTGGCTTTAGTGTAAAATAAATGGATAATGGAATGTTTCTTAGACAAACAAAGTACATTAAGGATATCTTGAAAAAATATGAAATGGATAGTGCTAAACCCATGAACACTCCAATGAGCTCAACAATTCAATTAGACAAAGATCCTAGTAGAAAATCAGTAGATCAGAAAAAATATAGAGGAATGATTGGGTTCCTTCTTTACCTGACTGCCAGTAGACCGGACATAATGTTTAGTGTGTGCCTGTGTGCTCGTTTTCAAGCTGATCCTAAAGAGTCTCACTTAACTGCTGTCAAGATAATTCTTAGATATCTATAGGCACCCCAAACTTTAGAATTTGGTATCCCAGGCACAACACTTCCTTTGAAATCTTAGGGTACTCAGATCCTAACTTTGCAGGATGTAGGATAGATTGAAAAAGCACCTTTGGTATCTACTAATTCATAGGACAATCATTAGTTTCTTGGTCCAGTAGGAAGCAAAACGCAGTAGCACTTTTCACAGCCGAGGCATAATATATTGCAGTAGAAAGTTGTGTTGCACAAGTACTATGGCTAAAATAACAAATTCTTGATCTTGGCCTACCTGTAGGAACCATTTCAATCATGTGTGACAACCCAAGCGTAATTTGCATCTCTAAGAACCCAATTCAGCACTCTCGAACAAAACACATAGACATTAGACACCATTTCATTAGAGATCACATTGCTAAGGGAGATATAGAATTGCATCACATCGCTACAGGAGATCAATTAGCTGACATATTCACAAAACCTCTATCTTTCGACACCTTTAGCACCTTGAGAACTAGATTAGGTGTCATAGATATAACTGCATAAAAAAAAACTTACACAAGATAAAAAAAGTTAAATAGGGCTTCTCCTGATCATCACACACTCACTACACATAAAGCACCAGCCTTGACTCTGTAATATCGTACTGTATGATACACAGATCGTACAGTACGGTATATTATAATCTACACAAAACACACTAAAATGGTAAATTTCATCTCTGTTGATCGTACTGTATGCCTATAATCGTACTGTACGATTAATTATTGGTCATCGTACGGTATGATATCTCTTCTTCGTACTGTACGCGCCATGAAAGCGAATGGATTGGGAAGAATTTAAGCGTGCTGGTACATTATTATTGCAGACCGTACTGTATGATGTACATACATCATACTATACGATCCACCTCAGTAAATGGATGAGAATGAAATAAAGGCGTTTGGTACGATATTAATGCAATTCAGACTGTACGATACCCCTGTTCATATAGTATGATATGTTTGGTCAAAAGTCGTACTGAATTCTTCGGGACGATCGATATTCCTCTGTTCTTACTGTACGATATTCATCGTACTATATGTTTTGACCTCCTTTTCCTGGTAAAACCGTCAGAGCAATTATTACCATATCGTATTGTATGATTTACTATCGTACTGTACGATTTGTGGAAAACTCTATAAATTGGGCGGGTAGGCCGAACTCTTCACTTGCACTACACTAATCAATCCACTTGATTCCTTCTTACCTTGCACTCAGCCTCTACACGATGTCTGGTTCAAGCAAGAGAGGTCGTATGGTAGTGGGAAACTCATATTCCTCTCGCCGCCATAGTGCTCGATTCTTGAATGCCGAAAATGAGGATGCATACCACAAGTTCAAAGCCTGCAAAATCACACCCTCCAGACTGCTAAATCAAGAGGCTCTAAACTTTGAGTTAATGAACCTCTTTTCTTCCACCACCCTTCAATTTCTTCTCACCCTGGCATTCTCTTACAATTCTGAACTCCTTCTAGAATTCTTAGCAAATCTGACCTATACTGTCGACAACCTCACTTTCCACTCTTTTGTTTGTCATCAAAATGTTGAAATAACCAAAACTGACATTGCCCAACACATTGTGCTATCTACTGAAGGGCCTATGGTTCATTCTTTTCTTACAAACGATTTTGACTTGAGCGACATTAATCGAGTCCTTACGAACACCGCATTCTATCAACACCAACCTCTCTTTTCTTCACTAAATAGAAATGCGCGCATAATTCAACATGTCCTTTGTACCTCCATAGTACCCAAAGGTGGTGACCGTGTATACATGACCCCGACCCTATCTGTCACTACCTACCTTATCATGACCAACACAAAATTCGAAGAGGCCGATCTGATTATTTACTACATTTTCTATATGACCTTCGTTCGTCTCCCTACCACTCGCTGAAAACAAAATATAGCTCTTGGACACCTTATAGGATATATTATCCAAAATAAATATCAATTGACCTATCCTGGTGAACACGACAATCTTCCTATTTTTTATACGGATGCCTCTTTCCATATTATTTTCCATTGGGGACACGAGCCGGAAGAACCTATTTTTGACAAAGAAGAAGGGAAGATGCCTCTGTTGCAGCTCAAGCACGTCCACGACGACATGCACCACCCGAGCACCTGCACCTACTTACCCTCACGATGATTTGGTCGAACGCTTCGACCAACTTCATAGTCGTATTGATACTTACATTCAAGAACAGCATCAGCAACACGAGACAGATATGCATAGGTTTGGGGAACGCTTTACTGCTATTGATCAGCGCTTTGACACTCTCTTTCAGTACTTCCAACCAAACCCACCTCCACCACCTACTGATTAGGATCCTCCACTATAAATTATCTTTGTATTATAGTTATTTTTTCTTTTTAGTGTGTGCTCCTCTTTTTGGTGCTGTCAAAAGAGGGAGAAGGTTGTTGTACTTTGTTTCTATGGTTAAATGCTTATTTTTTTTCTTTCATACTGCATCTTCTTTTATTTCTTTTCTTCTTGTTCTAATGTTTAAATTAAATTAAAAAATGCCTTTAACACTTGCTTACAACAAATATTATTTGACATCATCAAAAAGGGGGAGATTGTTGCAACCCATGACCCCGAGTTTGAGATTTTGATGATGACAAATAATGTCGTTTGAATCATCTATTCATTGAATATTATTTTATTTGTTATTGTCCGTGAGTACTAACATTTCAGGAAGATCAAAAGCTACTCAGGATGACAGGAAGACTCAAGGATGGGTAGATTAGGAGTATGAGTCTGCAATGTATTTTGTTGATTTCATTTTATTTTTATTTTCTTGAGTCTGGCAACAAAATGCATAAAAGTCTGACAAACCATGCACACACACAGGGGGAGAGTGTTTTTAAATGAAAAATTTTAGAGTTTTTCTTTCTCTGTAGATTGTACTGTACGATGTTATTTCATACCATATGATCAGAGCTTTGAAGGATGATTCTGTGAATAGATCGTACCATACGAAGGTATTCGTACTGTACGATATGTTCATAACCAAAACCCTAACAGCTGTTTTAACTTAAGTAATTTATTTTCAGCTACTCGTACTGTATGAAAATCTTCATACTGTACAATTTTGTTTAAATACTTACTTAATTTAATCAGTGATTAGTGTAAGAAATCTGGGCTTAATTATAATTTGAATATCGTACTGTACGAACTAATTTGTACCATACGATGAATAGAGATGAATTATAATCATCTCGAAGATCATCCCGGACGATCTCCTCGATTTTATCTCATCGTCCAGTATGATGTCAATCGTACCTTACGATGAACAGAGACGATGTTTGATCGTCCCGACTATCATCCTATACAAACAGAATTATTATGGATTGTACCGTACAATTTATAATCGTATTGTAGGAATGTTTTTGAACTGTTCGTACCACTTCGCACCAGGACGAAGTCTATTTATACATATCGTACTGTACAATTAGAAACTGTATTGTACGATAGTAACAGCTACTTTTGAAATCTCAGGGATTTTGGAGCCCGTTTTGAGGTGAAAAACTTGTCATATTTTGTGAGTGTTAATTAGAGAGGAGAACGTGGTTAGAGAGGGATTCCAAGGGAGAGAGCTCTTGAGAAGTTCTTTAGGGTTTGAGAGAGGAAGTAGAAGGTGAGCATTGTGAGGGAGAAGTGGTGTGAGGGAGATCACACGGTTGCTCCGTACTTGCTGCATCTTGCTCCTCTTGTGGCCCTAGAAGAATTTTTGGGAGGATCTCCAAGGGGAAAGGCTCTTCTACATCCGTGACCTTGAGGTACTCTGCCTTCTCCAGGAGGGAGAAAAATGAGAAGGTTCTCTGCCGTCGCCAGGAGGGTGAAACCAGAGTTTGGCACTCCGCCACGCTGGGTTGGTGAAAGGGAGTATTGTAAGGGCTTCTCCACCTTGCCAAGGGGGAAAAAAGAGAGCTATTGCTTGTAGTGAAATACCCGGAGCGGAGGACTCAGGAGAGTGGATGTAGGTCATGGTTTGACCGAACCACTATAAAAATCTCGGTGTGCTTTTTCCTTATTATCTTTTATTACTGCGTGCATTTTATTTTTCAATATTTGCTTGGGAAAATTTGTGAAAAAAAATTGTTTAAATTTTCATGTTAAAATTTTAAAACATCAAAAATATTAGAACTCCTGCTTAGGTTTTAACTATTGTCAAAAAGTTTTCTCAATTCACCCCCCTCCTCTTGTCCATCTAGTAATTTCATGACATGCATCACAAAGGTGGTCCTTAGTAAAGTTTAGTTTTGATATACCTCTCACTAGGTTCTTTTGGGTAATCCTCCTAAGGTTTTTCATGCTAGAGTGACAAAGTCTCCTATGCCAAAGCCAATACTCATCAGAAATAGTTTTTAAACAAAAAGAAGTAGGAGTTTGAATGTAATTCAAATATAGCATATACACATTGTTTACCCTAATACCATTCAAAACATAATTTCCATTTAGGCTTAATATGCAGCTAGTAAGAAAATTTTAACACAATATCCTTTATCATATAGCTGGCTTATACTTAACAAATTATGCTTTAAGCCTTCCACCAATAACACAATTTCAATGTAAAAAATCTTAAGATTTCCAATTATACCTGACCCAACCACCTTCCTTGTGGTGTTATCTCCAAGTGTAACCTTGCCTCCACTCCTAGCTTCCAGTGATATGAATTGTCCAGTATCTTTAGTCATATGCTTTGAATATCCGCTATCCAGGTACCTTATGCTCTCACGAGGTCTTGTGTGAGAGCGACCCTGCAAGATTATCAAACATTAGACTTGGGAACCCAAATAAGTTTGGGTTCTCCTTTTGACAATTTATAAAGAGATGCATTTATGATATGTCTAGGTTTATGCATCTTAGGTTTCCACACCAAATAAGTTTTCTTTTTCAAAGTACAGGTGTGAGCTATGTGTCCAATCAATCCACAATTATTACATTTGACTTTTGGAAAAGGAATCCTAAGTCTTATACTATTCATTTGTCTATTTAGGGATTGCATAAATTTAGGATACAAAATATGATTAGTGAAATATTCAAGTTTAGGGGGTATCATATTATCCTCGAGAGCTTTTATCTTCAATTTATAAAATGAATTCAAAACTTCCACAATTCGATTTATATAATTGATTATATATATAGTTGAAATCCACATAGGGGCCTACGCATTGATATAAGAAAAAATTACAAGTCCTTAAGGGGACCATCAGCCCGCTACTGCTCAAAGAGCTACAATCAATCCAAAAGATTAGAAAATCTAAGGGCCGATTATCCCCATCTATACGGAATACAAAATCACCTAGATACATTCTAAGGCGGCACAGAAAAAGTGCCAAAAAATAAGAAAGCACGAAAGATCTCCAATTAGCCCAGGCTTCCTTATCAAAAACTCCCTCGAGGTGGAAGCAAACCTACAAAAAACATAAAAAAGAACCAAAAGGAAATAGAAAGAAAAAGAAAGAAAAGTTACCCTTGAACATAAGGACAATTCCAGATATCAGCTCCTGAAAAACCGACCAGAGCCTACCCAACTCAGTTAGAATGAGAATGACTGCAAACCACCATAAACCTATGGAAAACAATCAATACAGAATCACAGTGAATAAAACATTGAATAACAACCCGGCAAATACAATCCAGAAGCTCAGGGCCTCAAACCAAACAAAAACCTAGCCAGCAATGAAGGATCCAGTTACCAGCACCAACCCAGTAACCACCCAGCAAAAGCAAACCAACCAGGCCAAATCAGAAAACACCTCCCAACTCACAGAGGTGCACAAAAGTAGAACCAACAAACCATACAACCCCACACAAACCAACAACATAGAAAGAAACAAAAATAGAAAGAGGAACAAAAAAAAAACCAACAGCCTGAAGAAAACCCCACCACAAACAGCCTAGAACTAATGGTAAACATAAGGAAAACCAATTTTGTCTAAGTTTAGGAGACCTTGAATGTAAATAGGAAAATGATCCATGTTAATCTCCATATAATTCTTGAACACAGTACCCAGGTAAGCCAATGCCTGGGAAACTATATTCACCTTCTCATTAATAACAGAAAATGAGTGAGAAAATGAATTTAGCTCCTCAATAATCCTATGCCTGAAATAAAATAGAGGGGGAGCACAAGGCAGAGCATTAATACCAGTATTGACCAGGTTAACCAAAGGAAAATTAGCCTCAAGGATAATATTCTGAATCTTGAGCTTCTTACATAGCTTATTCTCACTCATCACACTCATAAGAAGCACCATATGCATATCATTAACCATAGTCGGACCAGCAAAACTGGAAATAAACAAGCCGATATGATCTCTGATAATACCCGCATAACCAAAAGTATTACCCACTTTAACACACACAACATTAACTTTAAAGAGGTTAAGAATAGGCTTACCCCAACTAATACAAAATGGCTTCGAAATAGCATTATTCCAATCTCCATTAATGCCAAAAAAAGACATAGTATGAAAACAATTTTTTAAATGCTTAATAGATAGTAGCTTAGCCGTGAAAAGAGGAAAAACTTTTTCTTTAATATTGTAAATAATCCTGTGATGATCCATATTCACCCCATTAAACCTAGAGTCATTCCTAGCCAACCAGATATACCAACAAATGAGAGAAGAAATAACATTCCTGATATGTCCTTTGTAGTCAACAAGCCAAAGATCCAGTAACTTGGATATAGAAAGAGTAGCCTTGAAAAAGTTCAAGTGAAACAAATCCTCATAAAAGGTCCAGACCCTAACAGCTATAGAACTAGAAATAAAAATGTGATGCATATTGTCAACATGAAAACATCAGTAGCATTTAGAAGTAATAATAAGACCTTTCTTCCTTAAATTTTCATCAGAAGATAAAAAATTATGTAAAGTTCTCCAAATAAAGATATAAACAGTATGGGGAATAGTGCTATGCCAAATTCTTTTAAAAAGTTTAGAGGTATCTTTTTTAGTTCTAAAAAATTCCATGCATTTTTTATGCTGAAAGAGCAATCCTTAGAGCCCGAGAAAAGTAACATGTCCCCCACATTAGCATTCAAAGGAATCTTAATAATAATTTGGATAATGTTATCTGAAAGGATAGCAGAAAGTTTCATCACATTCCACCCAATATCAGAGAAGAAGTAATTAACCTTCATATTAAAAATAGAAACAGTATTGAGTAATGAATCAATGGACTCTCCATTAACCCATCTATCCTGCCAGAAGTAAATATCTCCATTACCAAGGCCCCAAGCTAACAAGGGCTCCAAAAACCATTTGATAGAATAGATACGCTGCCACACTTTAGAGTTACCTTTAGAATAGTAAGATAAGGTAGAATGCTTTCCACCAAAATATTTATCATTTATAAAGTTGGCCCAAAGACTATCATTAGATCTAAAATTAAACCATAATTTCAAAGAGAAATCCCAAGCCAAATCAGACATATCTTTGCAGCCTAAACCCCCTTCTTGCTTAATGCCACAACAACCTTTCCAATTTTTCTAATGAATCTTAGAATTCGAACCCGAGCCATTCCAAAATAATTTATTCAAAATCCTCTCAATTCTAAGACAAACTCCCATAGTAGGCAAGAGAGTTTGAAAACTAAAGACAGGCAGGGAACAGAGAACACTTTTAATAAGAGTTAACCGACCACCAAAACTTAAAAATGAGAAATTCCAAGAAAATAATCTCTTCTGAATCAAGGAGATTAAATCATCAAAAAGAAAAGCTCTTTTTCTGGCTTTAAAAAGGGGAATACCCAAATATTTCATTGGAAGATGACCATGAGAAAACCCAGTAAGGTTTTTGATATCCAAAATACGATCAGAACCAACATTCTTAGAAGCAATAAAACAACATTTTTGCTTGTTAAAAGAGAGACCACTAATAGCTTCAAAATGATTAATTTTTTTTAAAATCTTCCTAATCCTATTCTTGGAGGCATTAGAAAACACAATGAAATCTTTCGCAAAACATAAATGAGAAATATGAGAACCGCCAAGTGTTTTGAAACAGAGACTATGACAATTAAAGAATAGATTAGCCAAACCCCTAGATAAGTAGTCAGCAGCGATGATAAAAATAGCCGGAGACAAAGGATCCCCTTGTCTCAGCCCATGAGATGCTTGGAAATAACCATGAGACTTCCCATTCACCATAATTGAATAAAAAGGACTTTCAATACAAGATTTAACAAGCTTAATGAAATTTAAGTCAAAACCAAAAAGGCTCAAAATTTTATAAATAAAAGACAAATTGATATTGTCATAGGCCTTAGCAATATCCAATTTCATGACCATGTTCCCACCTCTCACCTTAATGTCCAGATCCTGACAAAATTCCAGGGCTTAAAGAATATTGTCAGCAATAGCACGACCTTTAACGAAACCCATTTGGAAAGGAGAGATAATCTTAGGTAATAAATCAGATAACCTGCTCATCAGAAGTTTAGATAGTAGTTTATAAAACACAGTGCATAAACTGATGGGACTGAAATAGTAATAGCCTTCGGAATAATAGAAGGGTCCACATTCATATCAGGAATAAAAGCTTTATTAAGGTGACCTTGAAAGAAATTAACAGCCATACTATCAAATTCATCTTATCTTCAGTGAAAGAACCGTTAACACTAGCAATTTTATGAATATAGTTCATGGCATGTTTCTTATTAACCAAAGAATGAAAATACTTAGTATTATTGTTACCCTCCACTAAATGTTTAATAGACGCTTTTTGTTTCCAAAAGGTTTCTTCCTGAATCTGGAGCTTAGAAAGCTCCCCTTTAGCTTCATTAAGCATGCACAAATTGGCCTCAGAGGGGTTATACTGACAAATATCCTCAATGTTGGCAATTTTGGACTCAGCAATAAGAATGTTGTTAAAGAGATTTTTAAAAACTTTATGATTACACGAATTCAAAACTAACTTAAGCCTTTTGAGCTTAAGCTATAACCTATTCATGCCAAAAATAGAGTCCTCAGGAAAAACAGGGGCATTCCAGTTAACTTGCACAACATCAAGAAAGGAGTCATGAAGAAGCCACATATTTTGGAATCTAAAATGAGCAGGAAAATACGTAGGATTATTCTTAATGTTAATAAGCAACTGGGAATGATCCGACAAAGTGCGACTAAAATGCTCAACTTTGGTCAAATTAAAAGTGTTAACCCAAGAATTATTGAAAAGAACCCTATCCAATCTTTGCGACAAGTGCCCCCTATGCCAAGTAAACTTGTTACCCGAGTAACCAATATCCATAAGATTACAAGCCATAATCATGTAAATAAATTCATCCATAGATTGATAGATAGGAGAAACCCACCTAACCGTTCATCCGGATTAGAAATAGTGTTGAAATCCCCCCAACTAGCTAAGGGAGGTTATAAACATTATTAAAATTCAAAAGTTGTTTCCAAAAAATCCTCCTATTATAACGAGAAGAAGCAGCGTAAATAAAAGAAGCACAACATTGCAAATTCGAACTTTTAATATTACAATGAATCACTTGAGTAAAATCACCAATGATGTCAATCCTAACAAAATCTTTCCAAATGATCCAAAATTTGCTAGAAATATTAGATCTGGCATTGTTAAAACCCAAATACCTAGCAGTTCTAGATAATTTATCCACAGAAATAAGCGGTTCCAGTAAAATAAGAATAGCAATATTATGAATATGACATAAAATTTTAACTCTAAGCTTAGAAGAGGGACAACCAATCCCCCGCACATTCCAAATAATAACATTAAACATAAAAAACATTAAAGAGAAGTATGCGATCTAGTACTTCTAGGCGATTGTGGAATAACACTTCTAGGTTTCCTTCCCCTTTTACCATGACCCTTAGAGAAGCTAAGGTCATTATCTTCTCTAGCATAGCATTAGCTAAAATATCAATTTCCATATCAGTATAAGCATTAGAATGATAAAGATCAGATAACAACATAGTTTTATCATTTAAGTTACCAGAAGGCCCCTTTAGAAGGCCTCTCATCTTCCATATAAAAAAAAAAAACCATCCTCTAAAGAGGTTAAAAAGCGTTCATTACCTTCCACCTGACTTTTACCTTTGTTAAGCTTAGTGTGACCCGACGGATCCCCATTTGAATGTTCCTCAATCAATAATGGATCATTCTCGGATCTAGCCTGAGGCTGAGACAGACCCGCCTCTTCAACCACGGTAGTGGCAACCAAAGCTTGCAGCCCATCTTCTTTCACCTGATTAGTCTCAATAATAACATTAGTAATTACATTCATAATATTATTAACTTCTTCCACAATAGTATGATTCACAGTTTGATTTGAATCAAGAGCAGCTTGAGAAGGTAAGTTATGAATCATATTGTTGACTAAATCTTGAGAAACATTACCTTCCCCCACATCATTAACAATACCTTCCCCCACAACCCTAACAGGAAGCTCAATAGTTTAAATAACTGATGAAATAATACCAGCCAGAGAAGTAGGCTGTTCCTCCACCTCTTTACCAATACCATCTCCTTCCATCATATTATGATTACTACCCTTTATCGTATTGGCTTCCTGAACTTTAGAAAGTTTAAGATGTTCTTTTTCCTTTTTAAGGTTGGGATGTAATTTGAAACATTCATTCAAGCTATGACCATGCACTTTACAATGCATACAAAAATAGGGAAATTTTCAAATTCTACCTTTTGAAAGTACCCGCTAAGTTCCGACCCAAGCCATATCTCATTAGGAAATTTTTTTGAGATATCCACCTCAACCAAAATTCTGGCCACAGACGGACGGGAAACCGGAGTCGTCGCCTGATCAGTTTGCAGTGGCCGTCCAAGAATAGAAGCCAAACCAAACAAAACTTGAGAATTAAAGAAATGCAGTCTAAGGTTAGGAAAAGATACCCATACATGAACAATAGTAGATTCATGACGAATATCAAAGTCGGGAGTCCATTTAAGAAGCCACATCTGACAGGATTGAATGTAATAAGAGCACCTAGAAAAAATTCTGCTATAATCCAGATCATTAGTCAATTGAATAGCTACATGCCTGGGATCGAGTAAACCGACATGAAAAGTACCGGACAGCTTAAGATTATAAATTTTTTTTCTGATAATATCAATATTGGGTCTCTTAAGCACAAATTTACCCACAAGTGTAAGAGCAAAAGGTTTAGCAAGTTGAGCAACCACCAAATCCTCAATCAAAAGAGCAGGACACCCTTTGAATGAGGATTGAACAAATTTTAGATTAAAAGTAGAACAACCATCACCAGCTAACGCTTCCTTAAAAGATCAGGGTTTTCCATTAAAGACCGAAGCCACCGTAGGGTTAGATGATGATGGAGTCGTAATCCCCCCAAAAAGAACTAACCAGAATGCCAATCAGAACAGAACCCCACACAAACACAAGAAAAAGAAGGAAAGCACCAAAAAACATAGAAAAAGGAAAAAATGCCATGAGAACCACCAAGAGACCCCCTGAAAAAAGGAGCAAAAACCAACCGAGCAAAATCCGAGAGTAACACCAAGGTAGAAAGGTTAATGATCACCAGATAAACTGAGAGAACCACGCGAGAAGCGCCACCAGAGAAGCTCCAAGACAAAACCCTAGAATTGCCAAAAAATTGCCTCAAACTCTAAAGAACTTTTGATGCGGCTATGGATAGCATTGTTAATTAAGCATATCCCAAAAATTATTCAATAACATAGTAGATTTGCTTGATTCTATATATTTTTCTCTCTAATTCATCCTTATTATTCTTGATTTCAATTTGAAGTTCTGCAAAGGATGTCTTTAACATTTCATGATTTTTATTCAAGTCATCAAATTCATCAAGTAATTTCATGTTGTTGTCATCAATTAAAGCATGATCTTTTCTAAGGATTTCATGTTGCTTTTGTAGTTCTTGAAATTCTAAGATTAGACTAGTATGCATTTTCTTTAATTTCCTAAATGCATCATGCATGTGTTCAGAAACTTCAAAAAGTTTATTGTAAGTTAAGTCACATACCTCTTCTTGATCTGACTGCTCAAGATTATCGGCCATTAAGCACAGATTAGTGACTTCCTCTTCCTTTTTTGTCTCTAACGAGTCCAAAGCTGAGTCCGCCCAGAAAGCTCTTTGGAATTTCTTCTTGCCCTTCTTCACAATTGGTTTCTCCTCTACCTTCTCCTTGCTAGTAGTGGCTTTGAATTTTGAACAGTCTGTCTTAATATGTTCAGGTTTCCTGCACTTATAGCAAATAACATCATTTGAAACCTTGACATTCTTATTTAATTTACCTCTATTCCATTGCTGGCGTCTCTTCTGCTTCATCTTCAGAAAGCTTCTGAATTGTCTAGTCATCAATGCAATGTTGTCTTCATCTTCCGGTTGTGAGTGTTCACTCTCAGATTACTCCACTTTTAGTGTTATGTTCTTCTCCCTTCGTGGTTCACCTGCATCAATCTTTCTTTGGCTAACTCCTTGCTCGTAAGCAATTAGTGATCCAAGAAGATTGTTAAAAGAGTAAATATTTAGATCTTTAGATTCTATAATTATAGTAATTTTAGCATCAAAAGTAGTAGGCAAACAATATAGTATCTTATTAACCATTTCAGTATTCGTTTGTTCCCTATACAAAGCATGTAAAGAGGTGACTATTTGTGTAAATCTTATGTACATATCAAAAATAGATTCATTTGGTTTCATACAAAATAGTTCATAATCATGTAACAAGATATTAAGTCTAGATTGCTTAACCTCATTAGTCCCCTCATAAGTTATACACAATCTATCCCATATGTCTTTTACACTTTTGCAAATAGAAATCCGCATGTAATCTTCTGATTTAAGAGCACAAAAGAAACTATTCAAGCATTTGGCATTTAGTTGTGCTAAGTCACATTCTTCTACTGTCCAGTCCACAAAAGGTGTTTCAACTCTAACTCCATCAACTAGTCTAGTTGGTTTTATATACCCTTCCTGAACTAATATCCACATACGGTAATCAAGTGACTGTAAAAATGTAGACATGCATGTTTTCCAAAAATCAAAAGAAATATTGTCGAATAATGGAGGTCTAATTATAGAGTAACCCTAAGGTGTATTTCGGTTTCCAAATGTAGCCATCTACGTTAATCAAAAAGTAGTATAAATTTATGATTTAGAAACAAAGCTCTGATACCACTTGTTGAAACTTGTTCAATAAGAATTAGGTTGTTAAACCTAAGCTTATGTCTTAGCGGCTAACCAAGAGGAGGGGGTGAATTGGTAATTAAAAATTTATCCTCTTTTAAAATTTTATACCAAAAATTTACTTTGATGAATTTTATAGAAAAATGTTTTTCACTCACAAGTTAAATAATAAAACAAAAGGCAACAGAAAATAAAAAGAAACAAGATTTATAGTGGTTCGGTCAAACACGACCTACATCCACTCCCTGAAGGCACCCTCCGAGTGTTACATTAATACCACTAGTGACTCTCCTTTTTCACCAACAGCAAAAGGGAGAAGCCTTTACAAAACTCTCTTCCACCACTTCCCGGTGCGGTAGAGAACCGTCGTCCTTTTACACTCTTCCCAGTGTTGGCAGAGAACCCTTCATCCTTTCACACTCTCCCGATGTAGGCAGAGAACTCTTCATCCTTTCACACTCTCCAAGGATAGGTAGAGAACCCTTCTTCCTTTCATACTCTCCAAGTATAGGCAGAAAACCCTTCGTCTGTTCACACTCTCCAAGAGTCGGTATAGAACTGGATCTCCTTGACATATCTTCTTACAAGAAATTTAGAAGGACGAGAGAAAAGAGTGAAGTAATCGCAAACCATAAGTAGAGATTCTTATCTTTGAGTACCAAGTGAATCCTTCACGCTCCAGTAGTAAGAATCCTCCTTCAAACACTCTCTCACATTCTCTCCTTGAGTCTCCCTTCAGTTGGCACGAAGAACAGTAGGGAAAAAGATTAAGAGGCAACTTTAATTGGACTTTATATAGAAAAGACACAAAAAACCATCCAAAAACTGCTGATTTTTAAGACTTCATGGTGGATCATTCCATACAATCCTATGACGACCAATTATCATCCCATATGAACTAAGTTCGTTCAGTACAAACAGTTATACCATGGGTTGGTTTCGACAAACTGTATGATGTTATCAAAATTTGAAAAGATAGAGCTTGTTCGTCCTGGGACGAATAGGAGTTTGTCTGGACGAAATTTTTACAGAGAGCATTTTATCATGGGCCGAATAGGAGCTCGTCTAAACAAAACTTTTCCAGAGAACATTTTGCCCTGGGATGAATTGGAGTTCATCTGGACGAAATTTTTACAGAGAACATTTCATCCTGGGATGAATAGAAGTTCGTCTGGACGAACATTTTCTAGAGAACATTTCATCCTTGCACGAATAGGATTTTATCTGAACAAAAATTTTTCAGGGAGCATTTCATCCTGAGACGAATAGAAAAATTTGTCTGGACGATCAGGACTTAGAAAAATTTTCTCACTTCATATTCGTTCCATTATTCTTCCAAGGGGATAACTAACTTGATCGTCCCATACGAACCTGGTTCGTCCCGTACGATCAGTATGATTTTTTAAAGATCTCTCCAAGTGTGAGTGTGCTAAGTTACTTAATTATAACCACTCCCTCTCAAACTCAATATAATGAAAAGTATAAGCTTCAATTTACAAATTATCTCATGCTGAATTTTGATTTAAATCTTCATTAGTCTGGAGTTCGATTATCCTGAAATGTTAGTCCACACAAGAGCAAAAATAATTCTTGTAAAAAGTGTTAGGAGAAAATAAAACTTTAAAATAATAATATTTGGAATCATCAAAACTTTACGAGTTGCAAGAATGTAAAGCATGCAAATAGCAACTCTCTTAACACCCTCTTCTCTAAATTTTCAACTCCTTGGGTAATCTCTCCAACTTCATCTTCATCCTCAACTCTAGACTTCTTAGGATCAGATTCATCAAACACTATATGAGTAGTCTCCTCTACTACCAATGTCCTATTATTAAACACCCTAAAAGATTTCCCAACACTTGAATATCCTAAGAATACTCCTTCATCAGATTTTGGATCAAATTTTCCTTAAGTGTTACTTTTCATTGTTAAGAATGAAAACCTTACATCCAAAGACATGGAGGTGGGAAAGGTTGGGTGTTCTATCCATAAGAATCTCATAGGGTGTCAAATCAAGTTTGACTCTAACATTCACTCTATTCCACACATAACAAGTTGAGTTTATCGCTTCAGCCTAAAAGTATTTTGGAAGTGAATACTCAGCAAGCATGACTCTAGTGGCTTCAACTAAGGTTCATTTCTTCCTTTCAGCTATCCCGTTTTACTAAGGGGTCCTAGGAGCTGAGAAGTTATGATTAATCCCCTTATCCTCATAGAAGTCTCCAAATCTCTCATTTTTAAACTCTCCCCCATGGTCACTATGGATAATCAAGATCTCATAGCCTAACTTTTTCTGAATCTAAGTGAAGAAGGATCTAAACTCATCAAAAGACTCATTCTTATGTGACATAAATTTAATCCAAGTAAATCTCAAGTATTCATCGATAATCAAAAAACCATAGACTTTTCCCCCTAAGCTGGCAGTGCAACGAGTCCAAACAAATTCATGTGAAGGACTTCTAAAGGTCTTGAAGTACTAATGTCCTTAATGGAATGGAATGAGGATTAGACTTGCTTCCCTAGTTGACAGGCATCACAAAGATGGTCTTTGGTGAACTTAAGCTTAGGGACACCTCTAAATAGGTTTTTTTGAGTGACTCTCCAAAGGGTTTTCATACTGGCATGAAATAACCTTCTATGCCGCAATCATGACTCATCAGTAGATATTTTAAGCAAAATGAAGCAGCACAATCAATGTTATATAAATCAAGAATATACACATTGTTGATCTGTTTTCCCTACAAAATAATGTTATTATTCAGGCTAATAATGCAAGTATTTGCCAAAAAATTTATGGTAAAGCTCTTATCGCATAGCTGACTGATGCTTAGTAAGTTGTGTTTCAGTCCATTTATAAGAAAAACATTTTCAATGAAAATATTCTTGGAGTTTTTAATTATACATGTGCCCACAACTTTCCTAGTGGTGTTGTCTCGAATTGTGACCTTGCCTCCCGCCCTAGCCTCCAACGAAATAAATTGGTTGGCATCTCCAGTCATGCATCGTGGGCATCCGCTTTCTAGGTACCACATTCTCTCACAAGGCTTTTTATGAGATCAAGCCTACAAAATCATCAAACATCAGATTTAGGAACCCAAACAAGTTTGGATCCCTTCTTATGAAAAGAAGAATACAATGCATGTATGTTATGCTCTGAATCATATAATTTGGGTCTCCACACCTAATGTGTACTATGATGAACAGTTTAGGTGTGTGAAATGTGTCCTAACATGCCACATGAAAAGCATCTAACACCAGGAAAAGGGTTTACTAATCTATTTGGGTTATAGTATCTCTTCCTAGGTTTTAAAACTTTTGGCTTTGGATCAGGTGTGTGTAGTCCTATTTTCTTCAAGTGCTTTTAATTTTTTAAATTCTTTTTTTAACTCAATATGGGATCACTTTAAGGTGTATCAGATAATTCAATATGCCTTTTATTTAATGCATTAAACTCATCAAGTAATGACATGTGATTTTTATCAATTATAGAGTGATCTTTAAGTAAGATTTCATGTTCTTTTTACAAATTTAAAAGCTCTAATTTCAAACTAGCATGCGATTTCTTAAGTTTTCTATATGATGCGTGAATTTGTTCAAAAACTTCAAGTAATTATTCATAGTTTAGTTCACATACCTCTTCTTAGTCAGACTGACCAAGATGATTGTTCCCCATCAAGCACAAGTTTGTAGTCTCCTCTTCAACTTCATTCTCAGAGGAGTCAGATGTAGAATCTACCCAGAATGCCTTTTGGAATTGCTTCTTATCCTTGTCCTTTCCCAACTTGGGTTTGTCCTCACCCTTCTCCTTGTCTGGGTGAGCCTTAATTATAGGACAATCAGTTTTAACGAGTCCCAACTTTCTGCATTCAAAATAGATCATATCATTAGAACTCTTAAAATGTTTACTACCCTTACCTTTATTTGTTTACTACCCTTACCTTTATTCCACTTCTGATGGTTCTTTTGCTTCTTTGTTAGAAATCTTTTGAATTTTATCATGATTAAGGCAACATTATTATTTTTAGACACAGTTTTTTTCTTCTTTTTCTCACCTGCATTAAGGTTTCTTTGATTCACCCCTTGCTCGTAAGTAATGAGTGATCCAAGTAATTTATCAATCAAATAAGTATTCAAATCTTTAGATTCAGTAATTGCGGTAATCTTAGCATCAAAGAAAGTAGACAAGCATCTAAAAGTTTTATTAACTTTTTCATAATTTGTGAATAATCTTCCTAAAGAATGTAGTGAGGTGACACTTTGAGTAAATCTAGTGTACATGTTAGAAACCGATTCAGTAGATTTCATACGAAAAGGTTCGTAGTCATGCAATAAAATATTCAATTGAGATTGCTTAACTTCATTTGCTTCTTCTTAAGTAATACATAATCTATCCCAATTTTCTTTACCAGTAGCACAAGTTGAAACACGGTTGTAATTATCCGATTTTAAAGCACAAAAAAAAAAGTTCAAAAATTTTGCATTGAGTTACGCTAAATCACGTTCATCAAAAGTTCATTCAGTAAAAGGAAGCTCGATTTTAATTCCATTAATTTCACGAGACAGAGGTGAATAACCTTTTTTAACAAGCATCCACATGCGATAGTCAATCGATTGTAAAATTATAGACATGCGAATTTTCCAAAAATTAAAAGGAATATTGTCAAACAAAGGTGGTTGGGTAATAAAATACCCTTCCGCATTATTATGATTACTAGAGTTAGTCATGGATCAAAATTCATAAGTTTTCAAAAACTCAATTTTATGAATCCCGCTCTGATACCACTTAAAAGTTCATTAGGGATTTTAAGCTCTTATGAACTAGCCCAAGGCTAGCCAATAAGGGGGGGGGGGGGGGGGGGGGGGAGGGGGGCGAATTGATATTTAAAAAAAATTTCAATCAAAATACAAACTCAAACCAAATCAAAATTTACCACAAAGAAAATAAAAGTGCAAAAATTAAATGCAGAAAAAACAGTAATAAAGAACACAAAAATTTATAGTGGTTTGGTCAACTTGACCTACGCCCACTCCCCAGAGGTACCCTCCAAGTATTGCACTAAACTCAGCGTCTCTCCTTTTGCCTCCACAGTAAGACGGAGAAGCCTGTACAAACCTCCTTTCCACTGACACTGGTGAGGCAGAGAACCCAGCTCCTTTTGCTTTCTCCTAAAGCAGGCAGAGAACCCAACTCTTTTCACTTCCTCCAAAAGCAGGCAAAGAACCTTGATCAATTACTAAAGTAGACCTCTCTCAAACCCCCAAGAAACCAGGGATGATAATAGGATAAGACGGTTGATCCTTGCTTGGAGCAACCTTTGTGAAACCCCTCACAAACTCCCCCTTATAAAATCCTCTCTCTCCCCCCTTACTCTCCCTCTCCTCTTGGATTTCTTAAGTCAAGATAACAGCAAAAGATGCACTCTTGGGTAAAATAAGAGGTCTTATATAGAAAAGCTTTGAATTAGCTCTTAATTATAATAAAC
Organism: Dendrobium huoshanense; assembly: GCA_016618105.1. Classification (NCBI taxonomy): domain Eukaryota; kingdom Viridiplantae; phylum Streptophyta; class Magnoliopsida; order Asparagales; family Orchidaceae; genus Dendrobium; species Dendrobium huoshanense. The sequence goes on from CM028342.1 coordinate 47,152,771, forward strand.
TGATATTATCATCCAGGACGATATGAAGATTGTCCTGTATGACTAGTACAACTTAAGCTCAATCAGCCAGAAAGATTTGGAATGATCAAAAGGTTAATTTTTTCATATCATCAAGGACAACCGTAAATCATCCCATATTATTATTTTAAGTCATCAAATATTTTCCAGACTATCGCCCTTGATGGGAGTCTAGATGATGAAAAAGTAACTTGATCGTCTAGGACAATCTCGTGATTGTCTGAGATGATTTGTTCAAAACACCATAAATCATCTAGAACATCGCCCTAAATGAATGTATCGATAATGAAAAATTGACCTGATCATCCGAGATGATCTCATGATCGTTCAGAATGATTAGTTCAAAACATCACAGATCGTCCAGAACATCGCCCTGAATGAAACCAGACAGATATTTGATTGTCCAAGAAGAACTATGGTTTGTTAACTGATCATCCCGATTGATCCTATGATCGTCCAAGATGATATGATTGAGAAATTAAACCATAATTTCTTTTCTTAATTATCATATTAATTTAGGTATAATTGTGCTGCATCGTCTAGAATGATGTCCTGAACGATGTCCAAAAATAAAAGATGACTAAATAGATATAACGGCTGATTCTTTTTTATTTAAGCATATCGTCCTAGACAATGCTAATATCATCCAGGAAAATTTGCTTAATTGTGGCTACGTTAATAAAGATGCACTAATTAGGGTTTCTATTTTAACTGGTGGGCCAGGATGATTTTTGGATCGTCCTGGACGATGTGATCAAAAATAGAAAATTCTAATCAAACAGTCATAATTTTTCCCTCAATTATGTGTGAGCAAGGTTATTTAGCATCAGGATCCACATCATTTACAATTGACTCAAGAAAGGGTAAAAGACACTTGATGTACATTACAAACTGATTAAGTACTAATCTACCTAATGTTGTGTTTGTTTGATTTGTAATTTGATCTTGTGGACCTGAAACGTTAGTAGGCAAGGTAGTCGTAGAAAATTAGAAATATTTGCTATCATTAAAATTCAATTCCTTGAAATCAGATTTGCAACAGGGTGGTGGTATTCTAAGATATAGAAGAAAGCTTCTACCGTATCACCATGTTATGCAATAAATTACTTATGAGGCCTCATTTGCTTTTAAAGACCTTCAGGAAAGATGATGGAACAAATTTGAAAGTGGTAATAGTCTCAAATGGTGCATCTAATTAGCTGGAGTGAGCCTACAAATAATAGAAGCTTTGCTTCAATCCACTCTGCCTTTTTTGAATTTTATCCATCATTTTAGAGCAGAAGAGGCCTTAATTCTAAATGATGATATAGTAATGCTAAGGTAGTCCTAAGGGAGACATTTATGATTTAATCCAAGGTGATCACATATTTACTTCTTGAGATTATATTTAATAAATTTATAAAAACATATATTAGTTTTATCAAAATTGACTTTATGACTAGTGGAATTTTCAAAATTTTCAAGCAGGTGAGAAAAGAGTCTATTACCAAAACCAACAAGTCATTAGTATATTAATGGGGCATATGGTTGGTGCTTGTCTTAGACTTGGGCTATGCAATATGAATATGCTTAGATTTTCTCTGATATAAAAATAATTAAAGTCTACTAAATATGCAGGTATGCGTGCCGACAAGTAATAAAGTAATAAAAAAGAGTGTTGATACCACGAGGAAGTATTTTGATTAATTATAATTAAAATGCTATTGTTTAATATAAATGAACAACTTATCCTAGTGAATGTAGAATAGATGTTTTTGAGTCTTTGGCACATAATGGAGACTTGTAAGAAAATTAAGTACTAATGAAACTACAATATTTTGAAAAAGTGTTTGTAATACATTATAGTTATCCTAATGAGACTCCTAATTTTAGATATGGATCAATGTATATACATACCTAGATCTCTATCAAGCTTGTAGGGGTGAAAATAAAGATTTATGGCCTTTCTAAAATTATACTATCTCCATAGATCCTAAAAGATTTAACATCTTATGTCAAGGTATGCCAACATTTTATTTCAATACTCCTCTTTATCCAATATTCCTCTGTCGAGGCAATGCATTATACTATATATTAACTACATACATAGCCATTATATGTATTAAATTAAGAATGAGAGATATCAAAAATATCAATGAAGTAATTTAAAGTATAAGAGTATATATTAGTACCTATTATATGTTTACAACATTAGCCTAAAACTGAGAGATTTAGCCAAACATGAATAATAAAACAAGAAAATTCATGTTCATTTTATTCATACAAGAAAAAGATATTGCATAATGAATAAGATAAGTATCACCCTAAAGGATAAATTGATATTCTCCAGACTCCTTCCTCCAATAATAGAATTGCTTACACAATATATGTTAAGATCTCTGAATGAAAGTATTCTGCTCTTCCCTAATCTCCCTTAGAATTTACACTACTACACTGAAATGATAGAACTCTTTTATAAAATACCTAATAAAACAATTTATTTAAGTGTAGAAATGAATCCAAAAGTCGTGGTGCTATATAAGGTTGTTCCACAACAGTATTTAATGAATTAGAACCATGGTGCTTTAATGCTGGCTCCATTGTGTATTGGGTTGACGTGGCATGATTACTGGTTGAACTAGTGCATCTTTTAGCTAAATCGATGTGACTCTTCATTTTAATAACTTCTCCACCATGATGTTGCAAAAGTTGAGTGTTGTGATACTTAAAAGCAAAATCCGATGCTACAGTGTATCAATTTCTAGAAACTCCAGTACTGTAATGCTAATTTCTAGAGCATCGATGATAAGTGTAACTAATGTGTTATTTTAGTTGCATTCTACCAAAAAAAATATAAATGATATAACAATCTAAGTTTTATATATCACCACGGTGTTGGAACAAATAATGTCGCAAGGCCATCTATGACATCGCCGAAGTGCCTAAATATCAACTTTGCAATGCCAATTTCTCTATTGGATAGCATCGTAGTGTCAAAAAATTAGCTTTGTAGCATTATGTTCTATGTTGGACAGCGACGTAGCTGTAGTATTCAAAAGTCAGCAATGCCACTGTGTAGAAGTTATAACTTCCCAAGGATATGATCTATCAGCAAAACAACGTGACTATTCACTAAATAACTTATCCACATCAACATGCACCATAATAGAACCAGAAAAGTAGCACAACAACATTAGTTCATTTATCGGGCACAGCGACGTCGATCTTTCTAGCACTACAACATCATATGCTTACTTTATGTTTTCTTATAAATAGTCATATATTATATTTGTAAGGGAGTTCAATCATTTAGATAATTTTAGGATAATTCAAAGTGCTTCGTTGAATTTTCCTTAGGATGACAACTAACGAAAATCAGAGAAGTAATGGATTATATCATTAGAGTGTTTGGCTTCTATTTGTGGAAGCAAATCAATAAGTAAAGAGAACAAGTGTAGAGGAGATCAATTAAACTATTCTGATGATATCTATCTCTTTTTTTTTTCTTTAGGGGAAACCCACAAAGGGGCCTATGTGTTAATTAACAAAAAATTGTACACAGTCCTTAAGGGGATCTCAAGCTTGCTATTGCTCAAAGAGATATAAAAATAAAGAAAAAAAAACCTAAGAGCTCAAGTTCCCCACTATAGAGCAATTCAAGAATCCCTAAGTACATTCTACAGTGCTTAAGAGAAAGGCCCCAAAAAGGAGCAGACTAAAAATAAACAAAATGCTCCATGCAACTAATCCCCGTGCCATTCTTACTATCATCCACCCAAAAAAGAACCTGCAAAAAGGCTGATATACAAAGAAGATATATTAGTAATATGGCATAAACAAAATATAAGGATAGTCCAAAAGATTAATAACAAAACCATTAGTATAATAGACAAAAGGAACAAAAGTTACCAAGCTAACCACCTGATACTTCTCCACAATAATAGCTAGATAGAACATATACTTAAATTCCAAATAAAAAAATAGAGAGAAACCATTCAAGTCCAGAAGAATCAAGCTACCAGAGCCCATCTCCATAATAAACAAAAAAGGATACAACTAATATAAGGCACCAATGCTTCCAACATATAAACCAAATTATGCAAACAAGACGAAATAAAGGAAACTCAGCTTAGGCCAAAACCAGGAGATCCAGGTAACACAAGAAAATCCAAACCGAGTCGTTCAACAACCGAGGACTGAATAAAGACAACCTACACCCTTGCAACAACCCAGGAAAAAACAGTAAGGAATAGAAGCACCCCTGCAACAACCCAGCCACCACCTTCCAAACAACTTGGAAGTCCAACAGAAAGCAGTAGAACAAATAGCAGGAAAGAAATGAACTAGAAAAAGGCCACTGAATATACGTCATCAAGAACTCGAACCAGCAAAACAATAAAATAAACAAAAACAAACCCAAAAAAGGGGAAGAGAATAAACACAACAGCAAAATACCCAAGAACCAGAAAAAACTAGACCTAAGCTGAGAGGCTAATAGAACACCCCAAAAGGGAGCAGAACCACAAAAAATTATTAACACAAGAAAAACCTATTTGATCTAGTCTTAAGAGTCCTTTAACAAGAAACAACAGCTGAGAAAATGAAAGCTCAATCATACCATTAAAATCACAACCCAAACTGGCAATAGACTAAGCACACACATTTCCTTCTTCCATAATGATAGAAAAGGAGCAGTTAAAAGTTTTCAAGATATCCCTTATGTACCTCTGAATATAAAACAAAGTCAAAGAATAAATCCTATCCTCCTTATCATGAAGAAAATTGTAGTCAAAATAAGAACCCACCTCCAGCACAACATTAATTTGACAAAGGTTAGCACATAGACTTAAGCCGTGAAGCACAACATAGGAGGTAGCAAAGTTAACATCACCATTAGAAATAGGACCATCAAAACCCAACATGTAGGTGCCATAATGATCTCTAATGACACCACCACAGCCAACAATAGTGCCCAATCTCTCACTAGCCACATTCAACTTAAAAGAATTAGGATTAGGCTTCATCCAAGTAATGCACCTTATTCCCTTATGACAATTATCCACCTTCAAGTTAATGCCAAAAGAAGAGGAAGTAAATAAAAAGTTCTTAAAATTCTTAAAAGAGAGAAAATTAGCAGAGTAAAGGGAAGCCACTTTATCCTTAACTTTATGGTTAATTCTCTAGTTATTCATAAGAACCATGTTGAAATAAGAATCATTTCTCTCCAACCAAAGGATAAGAGAGGGAATAACATTTCTTACATGGCCTTTAGACTTCACAAACCAAAAATCAAGCAGATAGTCAATATAAATCCTTGCAGTAAAAAAGTTAAGATGAAAAATGTCCTCGAAATAAGTCCAAACTTTAATAGCAATGAGACTAGAGATGAAAACATGATGCATATTGTCAACATGGTAACAACATTGGCATTTAAAAGGAAAGATCCTCTTCTCCACAAATTTTCATTCGTAGGAATAAGTTTATGTAAAATTCTTTATATAAAAATAGAAATTGTAGAAGGGAGGCCTTTATGCTAAATAATTTTAAAGCTTAGAAGACCCATTTTTAGCTCTAAAGGAATGCCAAGCATCTTTAACTCTAAAGAATTAATCTTTAGTGAAAGTACATAGCAACACATCCTTGGAGTTAATGTTTAGAGGAATCTTTAAAATAAGTTGATAATAAAGTCAGGGATAATAGTAGAAAGTTTCTTCAAATCCCAACCATTGTTAGAAAAGTAGTTAACCTTCACATTAGCAATGGAAAAAAGAGTTCAATAATGAGTCAATCGATTGGCCATTCAGCCAATGATCTTTCCAAATTTAAATATTTTCATTGCCAAGACCTCACACAATAGAAGACTCAACATTCCATTTAATAGAGTAGAGTTACTGCCAAACTTTAGAGTGGCCTTTTCTAAAACAACTCATGGTGAGATGCCTCCCCCCACAATACCTGGCCATCATAAAATTGGCCCAAAGACTCTCATTGGCCCTAAGGTTGTACCAAAGTTTGAAAGAAAAAGTGGAAGCCATATCAAATATAGTCTTACATCCTAAAGTCCCTTCTTGCAAAGTCCCACAACATTTATCCCAGGACGACCAATGAATCTTAGAATTATTCTCAGAACCTTTATAAAAAAATTTATTAAAAATTCTATTAATTCTATAGCACACAGTCTTAGTAGGAAGAAGCGTTTGAAAACTATTGATCGGAATATAGCAAAGAACACTTTTAATAAGAATAAGGCAGCAACCAAAGCTTAAGAAATTAGAATCTCAGGATGATAGTATGTTCTGCACCACAAAAATTAAATCATCAAAGAGAAAAGATTTCTTTCTGCCCTTATAAAGTGGATTACCCAGATATTTTAAAGGCAAAAAATCTTGAGGAAAACTAGTAAGATTCTTAATAGTCACAACACGATAAGAAGGAATATTCTTAGCAACAATAAAACAACACTTATGCTTATTAAAGGCCAAACCACTAAACAATCCTATTCATCGAAGCATTCAAAAACATAATAAAATCGTCAGCTAAACATAAGTGTGAGATTTTAATGCCACCTAAAGTTCTGAAATGGAGACTAGGACATTTATAAAAAAGATTAGCAAGACCCCTAGAAAGTTAATCCGCAGCAATAATAAAGAGCACAGGGGAAATGGGATCTCCTTGTCTAAGCCCATGAGAAGCCCTAAAAAACCATGGCTCTTACCATTCACAATGATAGAGAAAAAATGGCTTTCAATACACGTCTTGATGAGGTTGATGAAATTATAATCAAAATCAAATACACTCAAGATATTGTAAATAAAATTTTAATTGATATTATCATAGGCCTTAGCAATATCCTATTTTCAAAATCATATTACCACCTCTAAGCTTGACATCTAAGTCTTAACAAAATTCTTGTGCCAACAAGATATTACAGCAATGGCACGACCTTTGACAAAATCCATTTGAAAAGGAGAAATAAGCTTAGGTAATAAAATAGTTAACTGATTCATTAAAATTTTAGAAAACAATTTATAAAAGACAGTACACAAATTCATAAGTCTAAAGTTATGCCAGGAATTCTCAGCATTGTTCATGAAAATAAGCACAATAGAAGTAGAAGAAAAAAAACTTTGGAATAGGATTACCATTAAAAAAGTCAGTGATAGCAAAGAAAATATCATTATAAATAATAGGCCACATTTTCTGAAAGAAATTAGTAGTGAAGCCATCCAGACCAGCCATAGAATCAGCATTCATACCAAATAAAGTATCTTTAACCTCCTCAAGAGAAGGAGACTTAGATAAGCCACAGTTATCCTCAAGAGAAATAATATTAGGAATAATAGATGGATTGGGAATAATAATCTGATTAAATGTTTTATTAAGATGGTTTTGAAAATGATTAATAGCTAAATTATCAATTTCAACATTATCCTCAGAAACATAGCCATCCTCATGAGAAATTTATAAATGCAATTAATAGCAAGTTTCTTGTTAACCAAAGCATGAAAATATTTAGTATTGTTATGACTTTCAGCCAGATGCTTGATAGCCACTTTCTATTTTCAAAAAGTTTCTTCCTGAGCTTGATGATTATAAAGCTCAGCTTTAGCCTCTTTCAAAAGATCGAGATTGGACTCAGAGGATCCAACTAATAAAGATCCTTAGTAGAGTTCACCCTATCTTTTGTAATTAAAATATTAGAAAACATATCTTTAAAAATATTATGATTCCACCTGTTCAAAACTTGCTTAAGCCTTTTCAGTTTAAGCCAAAGTCTATTCATACCAGAAATAGAATCATCCAAAAAAAGAGGGGATTGCCAAATATTTTGGCCCACATCAAGAAATGAATCAGGAAGCAACCATATGTTTTGAAATCTAAATTGAGAAGGGAGACTTCTAGCTCTATTCTTAATTTTGATAAGAAGATGAGAGTGATCATAGAGGGTGTGGCTAAAGTGGTCAACCTTAGTCAACTCAAAAGAATTAAGCCAAGCATTATTAAATAAAACTCTATCAATCCTTTGCCACAAATGCCCACAATGCCAATTCAAATTATTGCAAAAAAAAAAAAATCAATATCTATAAGGTTGCAATCCATAATCATATCATTAAAGCCATCCATCAACTGATACATAGGAAGAGAGCCCCTTATACTCTCAATCAGGTTCGTAATATTGTTAAAATCACCACCAACAAGACAAGGAAGGTTGCAACTACTATGAAATTGAATGATTTAATCCTATAAAATCCTTCTAGTATAACAAGAAGAAGTAGCATAAACAAATGAAGCACAATATTAAATATTAGAACTTTTAATATTACAATGCAATACTTGGATAAAATCCCCAATGATATTAATTCTAACATAATCTTTTCATAAAACCCAAATTTTATTGATGACATTTGACTTAGCATATTTAAAACCTAGAAATTTAGTAGTACCAAGTAATTTATCCACAGAAATAAGAGGCTCAAGCAAAATAAGAATAGACACATTATGAATACGACATAAATTTTTAACTCTAACCTTAGAGGAAGGGAAACTAATACCCCAGACATTCCAAACAATGGCGTTAAATATAAAAACAAAATTAATGAGAAGTATGTGAATGTGTGCTTCTAGGATATTATAAGAAAACATTTTTGGGTTTTCTAGCTCTCTTACCATGACCCTTGGAGAAACTCAAATAATGATCTTCTTTAGTATCGTATTTAGCAAATATATCCACCTTCGTGTCAGTAAAAGCATCACTAAGATAATGTTCAGATAAAGGAAGCTTACTATTAATTAAATTACCTGAAGTCCCCTTAGAAAGAGGTAGCTCACCTTCCACATAAAAAACACCATCTTCAAAAGTAGAAACATTCCTCTCAACGCCTCCACATAATTCCTTCACACTCTAAGTTTTGACATTAGGAAGGCTCTCTTATTGAGACAAATCATCCTCTGGCAATAAAGGCTCAGTTCTTTCAGGAATTAGATCATTAACCTGCTCATTCAAAATCAGAGATTGAGGAGGATTAGGATAGTTAGTATTAACATCAGTAACACCCATTTGAGACAAAGCTTGTTGTGAGTCATAAGGATTAGATGAGGAAGATGGATCAGCTATGTTGTTTGAATTATTAGGTAACATTTTTTTTTCCCCAACAGATAAAATATATTTAATAGCCATAATAAGATCCACTATTTGAACACTAAGGAGTTCACCATTGGGGGGGGGGGGGGGGGGGGGGGGACGGCCTGAATGAGATCAAGCAGAAGATTAACCACTTCATTACCCTAGGATATGCCACCATTACCTTCCACCACGTTATGATTCAAAACAACATTAACATGATCATTCAAAATACCCTCTTGCACTTTAGAATGACTAGCTATTTCCTTTTCCTTCTTAAGGTGCAGATGTCATTTAAAGCAATCACTCAAACCATGCCCGTGCATCTTACAGTGAGAATAAAATATCATAAAATTTTTTCAAAGTCAACCTTTTGGAAATAACCATTCAGTTCAGAACCTAACCATATCTCCATAGGATGTTTTTTAGAAATACTAACTCAACCAAAACACGAGCCATAGACGATTGTGAGACCAAAGCCATGGCTTGGTCCGTTTGTAATGGCTGGCCAAGAGAAGAAGAAAGCCCAAAAGAACTTGAGAATTGAAAAAATGGAGCCCCATATTAGGGAAAGAAATCCAAACAGGTGCAATTGGGGATTCCTCACGGACATCAAAATCAGGTGTCCATTTAATGAGTATCATTTGCCAAGCCTGAATATATTATGAGCTCCTCGAAAAAATTTGGTTGTAATCCAAGTTATTGCTTAGTTGGATCGCCACATGGTGGTGGTCAAGTAATCCAATATGAAAAGAATCAGAGAGCTTCAAATTCACAAAAAACTTGTGAAAAAGATCGAGGTTAGGTCACCTCAGAACAAATTTGCCAACAAGGGTAAGAGCAAGGGGGGCAGCTAACTGAGACATAACCGAATCATCAAACATTAAGGTGGGACAACCCTTAAATGACATATGAACGAAGTGGAAGGGGGGAGAAGTAGAAGTTCCAGCAAGCACATCGTTAAAAGAGTGGGATTTGCCATTCGGAACAATAGCCAATGGAGGGTAAGATGATGATGGGGTCGTCAACCCCCAAAACCATGAAAAATGACAAACAAAACAAAATAGAAGCTCAAAAGCAGCACAAAAAACACTGAAAACTCAAAAAGGGTGCAAAGACAAGAAGAGAATCAATAGAAAGCCTCGCTAGAGACAGCCCAAAATGAGATCACACGGGAAACCCTAGATCGCCAAGCAATTGCCCAAAGCACCAGAGAGTAAAGTCTATATTCTCAGAGCAACAAGTTCTTTATGATGATATCTATCTCTTGTATCTTCTTTCTATCATGGTATTAATGAAAATGGGTATGCTTCAATTTTACTATATATATGGCTAAATTCTCTAGTTTTAGATTGATGATGTAAATATCATATGTAGTACTAATGAGTTATCTTATTCCTTAAATGATAAAAAAGATGTTTTCAATATAACCAGATCTTAATTTAATGCACATACACTACTAAAAAAAATGACATTTTTTGTGACAGTTAGTAGGAGCATTTTTTAAACTGGTGTAGATATAATTTATAGCGGCGGTTTAAGATGCTACTTATATTAATGTATAAGCAATTTATTCCCTCCCAGAAGAATTAATTACAAGCTATTTCTAATATCTTCTTATCCAATTGCCCATGCCATACCTCTCGCTTGATCAAGGCCTTCTCGCACGTGCATCTTCCCAAGATTGCCTCCTCCCCGTAATGCTAACCTTGCACTAGGAGCTCCGACCAACCTCTCTTCCTCATTTGGCTGGCCTCTCTTCTCCCGTTGATGTAATTTCATTGCCAACCCTATCCCGTGTCCTAGCTCATATGATTAGCAGCTTCGATCAAGGTATTATGCATCCTCTTCGTGCCTAGTTCCCGCTCAACCTCTCCTCCTGTTCCCCATCTCGTGCGAACAACAATGGCTTCCCCGCATTAGATTCCATCAATCCTTCTTCTTACTCCCCCACTTGACTCAAATTCACTTCCATGCCAGTAAAATGCTTTCATTATCAAACCCTACTTTTAAATATTAATTCCTATTTTTTTACTAATTAATATATCGTTTTGATTTTAGTTTTATTATTATTATATGATATGAATACCCATAGATTCAAAATTCTTTGTATCGAAAACAAAGCATGTATACATGACGTGATTACCATGGTATTTGATGAGGTTATAAATACCCATAGAAATTATAAAGAGGGAGACCTATTTATGGTTACTAAAACAATTAAAAAATCTCATTATGCTTGTTCAATTATTTTTGGCTTGATAATTGCATCATTATATATATATATATATATATATATATATATATATATATATATATATATATATATATATATACATACATGAATACTTATGCATGTTTACATATAATTAAATATGTTTGTGTATATATATGTGTATATATGTATAGATTTTATATATGCATAATCATACATTAATATTTGTATAGATAAACTTACACTTCATGGCAACATATAGATTCTATACTTTATACATGAATTTGAAGTATACTTTATGTTCATGAACAACTCAAGCTCATCATAGTCTTGACAATAAATTTATTGAAAATAAAGTTTCACTTATTTTAAAATTTAAAAATACATCAAATTATATGCTCAATTAGATAAATTTTACAATGAAGTATCAAGCCCAGCAAGAGATTAGCTAATTCACACTAAATAAGAAGATGGAATTATATAAAGATTTGAATGTAAAATATTTAAAAAAGAAAAACTATTCTTATTTTGGGGAGTGAAAGAGGTCCAATACCTCTAACTTGGTACAAAACTAAAAAGGAAAAGAGGCTCTGATGATGTAATAGACATTGTGCATAGGTAAAGTTGCAAAAACTACTAAAAAGCTAATGAAACTACAGATAGAACCACATAAAACATCATAAAGTAATTAATAAATTATCTAAAATTGGTCATAATAATGATATAATCTGTATTTGGCAATTGATATTTTAGTCAGAGTTGAGATATAATTGTCATCTATACTAAGAGAAATATATATCATAAAATGACAAATGATATTAGATTTGTGTGTTTGAATTTTCTCATCTTTCTTGTCATTATTGATATTGATGTTGAATAAGCATTCATTCATTTTAAAAGCCTCAACTCTTTTAGTATTTCTTTATTATGTAAGTAAATTAAATGATGAGTGATCTAAATAAAACTTAATTATAAGCAGTGACTTGGAAGTCCAATTTCACTTAATATGGACAAAAGTTGGATTACAAAAGCTAAGTGGAGTTGTGAGTATGTAAATGGTGTAAACAGTTTTCTAGAGTTTGCAAGTCGAAGCTAGAATTTATTAGGGAAAACTTTATGTTCATGTAAGTCATGCATTTATAGGTACTTCTATTCTATGAAAGATGTGAAAGTTCATTGAATCTCCAATGGATTTTTTGCTAGATATGTTGATGGAACCGACACGGGGAAGATCATTGTATTGTAGTTGACAGTGATATGAATGAAGCATCTATTGCCACACCAAAGTTAAAAGAAGGCCAAGCTCCTTCTGAGGATATAAGAACGATGATAGAGATGGATTATTAGGAGACATATTATGTCCAAATAATTCATTTCAAAATATATTGATGGAGCAAAATGAGTTCAATACAAATGAACAAAATGATGCTCGTGAGAAATTTACAAATTTAATGCTGGATGCAGGAGAAGAGTTGTAACCTAGATGTAAAACCTTCTCAAAGCTTTATTTTATATTAAACTTATATCGTTTGAAGTACTTACATTCTTAGATGACAAGATCATTTGAAGTTGTTAATTGATGCCTTTCCTACAGGGGCGTTGTTGCCTAAAAGTATATATGAAGTGAAGAAGATAATGAAAGCATTCAATCTTGGATATATGAAGGTAAATGTATGTCTTAATGATTGTATGCTATTTTAGAAAAATAGATTTGATCAGAATGATTGTCACATATGTGGAGCATCAATGTGGTCAACTATGATAAAAAGTACTTTTGGAGGAAAGAACACTCACATGATGTCCACTAAAATTGTTATATATTTTCCATTAATTCCAAGACTTCAAAGATTTTTTAAATAAAGAAATCTGTTGAAGAGATGATTTGGCATGCTGAACACACAAATGTAGATCATTTTTATGATATCCATCTGATGGAGAAGCATGGAAAGCTTTTGACTCTTGATGTCCTGATTTTGTTTTTGATTCACATAATGTTTTCCTAGGTTTGGCTAGTGATGGGTTTAATCCATTCAAGATTATGAGCAGTATATATAGTATTTGGCCCGTACTTCTAATTCCATATAATATGTCACCTTAGTTTGGGATGAAACATAATTATTTTGTCCTATCTACTGTAATACATGGGGAAAGAAGTCTAAGAAATGCTATTGATATATACCTTCAACATTTTATTCAAGAGATATGTGAATTATGGCATGACGTTCAATATTATGATGTAGCAAGTAATCAAACTTTAGCATGCAAGCTGCATTACTGTGGACCATTAATGATTTCCCAGCATATGACATGTTATCTGGGTGGAGCACAAAAAGGAGATTAGCTTGTCCTAATTGTGCACAAATTATATAATCCTTGTGGTTATACAAAGTCAAAAAATTCTCCAACATGGGTAATCATCATTGGCTTCTAGATAATCATATTTTTTGCTGACAAAAAATATTATTTTGATAACACAAAGAAATTACAAAGAGAACCTAGAAGGAGAACTAGATCTGAAATTCTATCATAGTTACATAATATATAACTTCCTAAAGCCACCTTAAGTAAAGCTAGTCTAAAAAGAGGACGTACTATACATGGGATTGAAGGATGGAAGAAAAAATCAATTTTCTTTAACCAACATTATTAGGAGTATAACTTATTACCACATAACTTGGGTGTTATGCATATTAAGAAGAAAATTTGTGATAATTTTATCTGAACATTGCTTGATTTAGAAAAATCAAAAGATAATTTACAAGAAAGAAAATATTTGGTTGACATTGGAATAAAAGAGGAATTGCATCCACAATCTCTAGAGGATGGTAGCTACTCATTGCTACCAGCTCCTTTCACAATGTCAAAGAAAGAAAAAATGATGTTATGCAAAGTTCTAAAGAATTTGAAATCCCCTAAAGACTATATATCAAATATTTCAAGACGTGTCAATGTTGTTGATTGTAAAATTATGTGTTTAAAAAGCCATGACTGTCATGTTCTTATAAAAGAGATTCTACCAATTGCACTTTGATTATGTGCACATTTAGTTATGTGCATTATGGTGGAGATATCACATTTCCTAAAGTTAATTTGTGTGAAGGTTATCATTCCTACTGAGTTAGAGATGTTACAGAAAAATATCATTATGACTTTATATAAGATAAAAAAATATTCCTTCCATCATTCTTCATGATCATGAGTCATCCCCTTGTACACTTAGCAGTGGAAGTTAAATTAGGTGGTCATGTTCAATACTGATGGATATACCCATTTAAAAGGTAACATATAACTTATTACATCTATTTAGTCACACATATAAGAAATTACATTTTAATAGTTTATATCATATGCATATTGTTCTAGATATTAAAGGATTATGTCAGCAATAATGCATAACCTGAGGGTTCAGTTGTCGAGGGATTTATTGCTGAAGAAGGGATTTCATTTTGTTCCAAATATTTGGAGTATAGCAAGAATAAAAAATAGAATAAATACATTATCAACTAAAAAGAAAGAGATATTTATTTTCTCCAACAGTGGGATTCCTTTGGGGAAGGTCTCTACATTGTGTTAGATGATAAATCTTTAACCCAAGCTCACAGATATTTGATATTTATTTTCTCCAACAGTGGGATTCCTTTGGGGAAAGTTCTTCAGGCATGTTAAGCCCTTATAAATTTGTCCCGAAGCTAACCAAGAGGAGGGGGGGGGGGGGGGTGAATTGGTATTTAAAAAATTTCTCCAAACAAAAATACAAACACAACAAAACCAAGAGTCACCATAAGAGAACACACCGGATTTTATAGTGGTTCGGTCAACTTGACCTATGTCCACTCCCTAGAGCCTCTCCTTTGGGTATTGGACTAAACATAGTGTCTCTCCTTTCGCCCCCATAGCAAGGCGAAGAAGCCCGTACAAAAAACTCCTTTCCACCGACCCCAGTGAGGCAGAGAACCCACCTCCTTTTGCTTACTTCTGAAGTAGACATATAACCCCAACTCCTTTTACTTCCTTCTAAAGCAGGTATAGAACCCAAATCCTTTTGCTTCCTTCTGAAGCAGGTAGAGAACCCAAAACCTTTTGCTTCCTGCTAAAGCAGACAGAGAATCTCAATCAGTTGCTGAAGTATGCCTCTCTCGAACCTCCAAGGAACCAAGGAAGACGACCGGAGAAGATGACTCGGATCCTTGCTTGGAGCAACCTTTTTGAAACCTCTCATAAACTCCCCCTCATAAGATCCTCTCTCTCTTTCTCTCTCCCTTACTCTCCCTCTTATCTTGGCTCTCTCAGGTCAGGATAGCAGCAAAAGATATGCTCTTAAGAAAATAAGAGATCTTTTAAACAAGAGCTTCAAAATTGCCCTAATTTGTAACTAATCGTCAAATATCATCCATGATGATCGACCGATTGTCCCGTACAATCAGTTCAAATTTAACCCAATAAGCCAGGATGATTTGGGAGAGTCTAGATGATTAGAAGGTTCCTTTATTCAGATTGTCAAGGATGATATACTGTTGTCCTATATTATTAGTTTAATTCGATGAATATCATCCAGACCATCACCCTGGATGGTTTGTATGGATGATGAAAAAGTAACTTGATCGTTTAGGACGATCTCATGTTTATCCAGGCTGATTAGTACAAAATGTCACATATCGTTTAGAACATTTCCCTAGATGAATGTCTGGATGATGTAAAATTAACTAAATTGTTCAGGCTGATCTCACGTTCATTTGAGATGATTAGTACAAAACATCACATATTAACAAGAACAACACCCTGGATGGAGCGAGGCCGATTATGAATCGTTCAGGAAGAGCTAAGGTTTGTTAAATGATTGTCCCGGACAATCCTATAATCGTTTATGATGATATGATTGAGTAATCAAACTTTAATTACTTTTCTTAATTACCAGATTAATTTAGGTATAATTGCACTACATCGTCTAGGATGATGTCCAAAAATAACACATGTCTAATAGATATGGTGACTGATTCTTTTTTATTTGAGCCTATCGTTCCAAATAATGTTAATATCGTCAATGATGATTCACTTAATTATGATTGCCTTAACCAGGATACCCTAATTAGGATTTTTATTTTTAACTGGTTGTCTAGGATGATTTGGGATTATCCCGAACGATGTGATAAAAATAGAGAACACTAAAAACAAACAAAAATTTTCCCCCAAGTGTATGTGTGCAAGGTTACTTAGCATTAGGACTCACATTATTATAATGGACTCAAGAAAAGATAAAAGACACTTGACGTATAATACAAGCTATCTCAGTCATAATCTACCTAATCTTGAGCTGGTTTTATTTGCAATTTAATCTTATAGACCTAAAATATTAGTAGGTAAGGCAGTCATAAAAAAACTGAAATATTTGCTATAATCAAAATTATATTTCCTGAAATAATATTCGCAATAATCTCCCCCTTCTTAATAATGGCAAATAATCAAGACTAAATAAAACACAAACATAAGTAAAATAGTAAGATTAAACAACTCAACCATCACCCACTACTCCCCCTTTTGACATCATAAAAAAGGAGGAGGAAAGCTATAAAAGAAAAGCAAAACAGAAAACAAAAAAGAAGAACTTAAGCAAAAAAAAAAATTATCAAAGCATAAATATGATAAATATTTCATGTGATTGAATTTAAAAATTTATAAGAACAATGAGTTAACATCATCGAAATCTAAAAAAATGGTAGAATAACCTATCCTGGTAGCCCTAGCTCAAACGTCTCTTAGGGCAAATCATCTTTTGAAAATAAAAGACCTAACTCAAAAAAATAATTGGATAAGAAAAAGAGATCTATTTAAAACTTGGTTCCAGAAAAATATCTTATAAAATAATATATCAAAATAATTTATCATAATCATAAAATTTGAAATCAAACCTTTGAAAATATCAAGTGTCACATAAATTCTTCTAAGATTTAAAGGATTGAAAGAGAAGAAAGCTTACCTTTTGTGGGTTCATTTTGTGCCTCTTATTAATCGATTGGCGCACTTTATGCTTCTTTAGATTTTTGATACACTTTATGTATCTTTCATTTTTTTTTTTTTGCAATCATGACGCATCTTTTTTTTTTTTCTCGTTTTATGCCCTTAACATTTTTACAAGCAAGACCCCTTTCGAAACACTTAAATACTCTCAATTGTGAGTATATCTTCTAAACATTAGAGAAGAAAAACTCACTCTCTAATATAATAAAAAATAAAAAGTAAAACAAAATCAAATTCATATGATAAATGCAATGATAAGATTATGAAAGTTTGAAAATAATATAAAGACTTTGAATGTTATATATATAAGATAGATTACTGTAGCAAGATAAAAAATATCTAAATGGCAAAGTCCAGTTGTTAATTTGAAATAGACTTTTGTTTAGAAAAGAAAATTATTCTGCTAAAGGAGGTTAGAGAGAGAAAAATAATCAATGGTGTTTCTCCCTTTAACTAATTTAGAGATGTAAGATATTGACTAAAAACTTAAAAAAAAAACATAAAATATCATTTAAGTAGTGATCACAGAGAAAAGAAAAAAAATAAACTAATAGAAATAAAACACGAAAAATAAAAGTAAGTAAAAAAGTGAAAGAAATAAATCTGAAACAAACAAAAGAGTAGAAAAACACCAACAAGCAACAAAACAAAAAAAAAATTCAGAATTCAGTAAACATCAAGCTCATGCATTTATGTGAATTACACCCAATCTGGTCCTTAAGATGCTGAAAGTGTAAAAGGCCAGTGGTTTAATAAAGATATCAGCTAGTTGATTCTCAGTTGTCACATGGTGATACTCAATGTCTCTTTTGGTCACATGGTATCTAATAAACTGATGCCTTATGTCAATTTGTTTGATCCTTGAATGTTGGATATAATTTTTAGAGATACATATAGCACTAGTATTGTCACAAAAGATTGAAATTGTGCATACAGGTAATCCTAAATCCAAAATTTGTTGCTTCAACTAGAAGACTTGGGCCACACAACTCCCTAAGGTAATGTACTCAGCTTCAGCAAAGGAAAGTGTATCAGAGTTTTGCTTTCTACTAGACCAGGAGACTAAACACTATTCTATAAATTGATAAGTCCTTAAAGTGATTTTTTTATCCATCATACATCTTATAAAATTAGAATCTGAATATCCAATAATCTCAAAAGAACTGATGTGCGTATGATACCAGATTCCTAAGTTTTGGGTCCCAAAAGATATCTAAGAATTCTCTTAACTGCAGTCAGGTGGGATTCTTTAAGATCAGCTTGAAATCTAGCATAAAGATAAATACTAAACATTATATCAGGTTGGAAAGCAGTTAGGTAAAGTAAATATCCAATCATCCCTCTATACTTCTTTTAATCAATAGATTTTTTATTTGAGTCTTTATCCAACTGAATACTGGAGATCATGGGAGTATTTATTGGATTAACTTTAGCTATTTAATATTTCTTCAAGATATCATTTATATACTTTGATTGATTTAGAAAGATTCCATCATCCAACAAAAAGTAGGACAACTCTCCTATCATACTCATCTCAAACTCCTTACTCATTATTTTAGAAAAATCATCACATAGCCTTTTATCAGAAGATCTAAAAAGTATATCATCCACATATATCTGAATAATGAGTAATTCATCTCCTACTTTTCTTAAAAAAGGGTAGTGTCTATGCTCCCCTTAATAAACTCCCTCTCTAATAAGAATGTGTTAAGCCTCTCATAATAAGCTCTTGGTGCCTATTTTAGTCCATATAAGGCCTTTTTTTAATTTGAAAATATGATTTGAAAATAGGAAACTCTTAAAATCTTGGAGTTGCTCTACAAACACATCCCTTTTTATTATCCCATTTAAAAAGACACTCTTGATGTCCATTTGAAAAAGTTTAAATCCCTTATAATAGGCAAAGGCTAGTAGCACTCTAATGGCTTCCAATCTAGCTAAAGGGATAAAGGTCTTCTCAAAATCAACCCATTCTATTTGGTTGTACCCCTTAGCCACCAATATCATCTTATTCCAAGAAAGGATCTAAGTTGTCTTCTCTGATCGTCATCCCTTGTGCTTGGAGGTTAGAGAGAGATCTAATTTAGTAATAAATCAAAGCTCTCTACCTACTTTAGGAGGAAGCAAAAGGAGTAAGGTTCTCTGTCTCACCGATGTCGGTTGAAAAGAGATTTTATAAAGGCTTCTCTGCCTTGCTGTGGGAGAAAAAGGAGATTCAATGAGTTTAGTGCAAAACCCGGAGGGTGCCTCTGGGGAGTGGACGTAGGTCGAGTTGACCGAGTCACTATAAATCTCTGTGTACTTTATTACTATTTTTTCGCATTTAATTTATGCACTTTAAATTTCTTTTTAGTAATAAATTTTGGTCCAGATTGAGTTTTGTGTTTTTAGTGAAAGATTTTTTAAAAATACCAATTCACCCCCCTCTTGGTTAACCTTGGGATAGTTCATAAGGGATTAACATCCCCAATAAACATTCACATATGAAAATGTTCATAGTCATGCAATAAAATATTAAACCTAGATTGCTTAACTTCAGCTATTCCTTCATAAGTAATACACAAACTATTCTAAATTTCTTTATCAATAGAATAAGTTGAAACATATATGTAATCTTCATACTTCAAAGCATAGAAAAAATAGTTTAAGCATTTTGCATTCAGTTGCGCTAAATCCCTATCATCAAAAGTCCATTCAGTAAAAGGAAGTTCAATTTTAATATTATTAATTTCACGAGAAAGAGGTGAATATCATTCTTTAACAAGTATCCACATATGATAGTCAATCGATTATAAAAAAGTAGCATGCGAGTTTTTTAAAAATCAAAAAGAATATTATTAAACAAAGGTGGTCGGGTAATAAAATACTTTTCTGTAGTATTACGATTACTGAAGTTAGCCATGGATCAAAATTCAAAATTTTTCAAAAACTAGATTTTATGATTCCCGCTCTGATACCACTTGAAAGTGTTCTAATACCACTTGAAAGTTCGTCAGGGATGTTAAGCCCTTATGAACTAGCCCCGAGGCTAACCAAGAGGAGAATTGGTATTTAAAAAAAAAATCAAATAAAAACATAAACACAACCAAACCAAGATTCACCAGAAGTGAAACAAAGCGCGGAAATTAAATGTGAAAGAATAATAAAAAAATACACACCAAATTTTATAGTGGTTCGGTCAACTTAACGTACATCCACTACCCAAAGCCTCTCCTCTAGGTATTGCACTAAATTCACTGTCTCTCCTTTTTCCCCCACATCAAGGTGGAGAAGCCAATATAAAAAACTCCTTTCCACTAATCCCAATGAAACAGAGAACCCACCCAACTCTTTTAGCTTCCTCTTGAAGTAGGCAGAGAACCCAACTCATTTTGCTTCCTCCTGAAGCAAGCAGAGAACCTATCTCCTTTTACTTTCTCTTAAAGCAGTTAAAGAACCTCGATCAGTTGCTGAAGTAGACTTCTCTCGAACCTCGAAGGAACCAAGGATGACGACTGAAGAAGACGACTCGGATCCTTGCTTGGGGCAACCTTTGTGAAACCCCTCACAAACTCCCCCTCATAAGATCCTCTCTCTCTCTCTCTCTCTCCCTTACTCTCCCTCTCGTCTTGGCTCTCTCAGGTCAAGACAACAGTAAAAGATACCCTCTTGAGAAAATAAGAGATCTTTTAAACAAGGGCTCAAAAATTGTCCTAATTTGCAACTAATCATCAAATATCATCTAGGATCATAGACTGATCATCCAGTACCATCAATTCAAATTTAGCTCAATCAGCTAGGATAATTTAGGAGAATCTAGATGATTAGAATGTTCCTTTGTTCAGATTGTCTAGGAAGATATACTATTATCTTGTACGATTAGTTTATTTCGATGAATATCATCCAAACCATCGCCTTAGATGGATGTCTGGATAATGTAAAAGTAAATTGATTGTCCAGGATGAACTCATGATCGTCCAGGCTGATTAGTATAAAAAATCACATATCATCCAGAACATCACCCTGGATGGATATCTGGATGATGTAAAATTAACTAGATTGTCTAGGCCAATCTCACAATCATCCAGGATGACTAGTACAAAACATCACATATCGGCCAAAATATTGCCCTGGATGGAGCCAAGCTAATTATGAATCATCCAAGAAGAACTAAGGTTTGTTAACTGATCATCCTGGATGATCTTGTGATTGTCCAGGATGATATGATCGAGAAATCAATCCTTAATTGCTTTCATTAATTACCAGATTAATTTAGACATAATTGCACTATATCATCTAGGATGATGTCCTAGATGATGTGCAAATATAACACATGCCTAAAAAGATATGGTGGTTGATTCTTTTTTATTTGAGCCTATCATCCCGGACGATGATAATATCGTCCAGGATGATTCGCTTAATTATGATTGCCTTAACCAAGATGCCCTAATTAGGGTTTTAATTTTTAACTGATCGTCCAGGACAATTTGAGATCGTTCCGAACAATGTGATAAAAATAGTGAGCACTAAAAATAGATAGAATTTTTTCCCCCATGTGTGTGTGCAAGGTTACTTAGCATCAGGACTCACATTATTACAATGGACTCAAGAAAAGGTAAAAGAAACTTGACATAAAATACAAGCTGACTCAATCCTAATATGCCCATTCTTAAGCTGGTTTGATTTATAATTTGATCTTGTGGACCTAAAAAGTTAGTAGGCAAGATAGTCGTAGAAAAATAAAAATATTTGTTATCATCGAAATTATATTCTCTAAAATTAGATTAGCAACAGGTTACACTTTAGTGAATTTTTCACGTCTTATTCACACTGGTGATAAATTAAAATATGATCCATTTATTTTCTCGTCACAAGTCAAATCAGTCTATTACATTCAATCCTAAAAATACAAATTGGAATTTTGTTGTTCGTCTAACTCCTAGAGATGTATATGATTCAAGTATTTCTCATAGCAAGCAACTATAAGTATTCTACTTTTATGCTTTATAATTTTTTGTCCACATATGCTATATTATATTAAACTCTATATTTGCAGGACATGACAGAAGGAAATACATTCAAGCGAGCTAAGAAGGTTACATCAAAGGGTGGGTTCAATAAAGGGGAAAGTACTAGGGAATCGAAATCCCCTTCTACTCCAGTCAACCCAGATTCTACTTGCAAGAATACTTAAGTGGAGAATAAGTGCAGTGGCACTCAACAGCCACTATGTCATTCTACTTGTGATCATACTCATACTCCAAATGATGGGATATTGCTCCTAAGTTTGATTTAATCATTTATTTATGCATGTATACATAATTGTGTAATTATTCTTATGATATACATATGCTATGTATAAATGAGCAGGGTGTACCTGTACGTCGTAGGGGACGAACCACAAGCGCTGACATACAAAACATGCCACCAATTAGACGTGTTCATATAGAGGTGAACGAGAATAATGTGCCCAACAACATCCGAGAGTCTATCCTATTAGGATCATATCTAGGTGTTATTGCTAGAGATATTGTCTTGGCACCCCTGTCCTTCCTAGATTGGAGAAATAAGGGAATGGAGCCCTTTATGAAGATAATGTAAGCTTAAGTGGAGGTACGAAAAAACTTAAATAAATTTTAATTTTAATGTTTATGTTTGTTTGAATAGTTGCTATTTGAATGATTTATATTTGTGCAATTTATGTAGTTTTGATGATTCCAAACATTATTGTTCAAATGTATAGTTATCTCCTAACAATTTTAGAAGATTTGCATTTGCTCTTGTGTGTACTAACATTTCAGGAAAATCAGACTCCAAACTACGATAACTTCAAATCAAATTCAACATGAGATATTTTGTTTATTTGAAGTTTGCATTTTCTTTGAATTAGTTTTGAAAGGGAGTGATTGTAATTGAGTGAATAAAATCTCACACACACAAATAAGGAGATCTTAAAATTCTATACTGATCGTACAGGACGATATTTATCGTACTGGACGATCTGTCAGTTATCTCCTATTGAGCACTTGGAACGAATAGGAACTTCCTCGAGAAAAATATTTCTAAGTCCTATTCGTCCAGGATGAATTTTATTATCGTCCCGGACGATGGGTTCTCTGTAAAAGTTTCGTCCAGACAAATTTTATCATCGTACGAGGTGACCAGTCTTCTGGAAAATTTTCGTCCTGACGAAAATAAATATCGTACCGGACGATCAGCACTCTGGAAAATTTTCGTCCAGACGAAAACGAATTATCGTCCGCGGTGATTGGTCCTCTGGAAAATTTTCGTCCAGACGAAATAAATAATCGTCCAGGACGATCGGCTCTCTGAAAAATTTTCATCCAGACGAACATATTTTCGTCCAAACGATTAACCGACTTAGAACAGTTTTCAACAGTTTCTAGAACCGACCTTGTAATAACCGTTCGTACTGGACGAACCTAGTTCGTACAGGACGATCAGCTGTACGAAGTCATTTCGTACACATATACGAATTGGGTCATTTCAGATCATTTAAGTAAAATCGTCCAGGACGATCCAGGATCGTACAGGACGATCCACTACGTACAGAATTGGAAACTTGCAGTTTTTGGGCGGTTTTTCATGTCTTTTGTATAAATAGTCCAAATTAGACTGCCACCCAATCTTTTTGTCATTTGATCTTCGTGCCTCTTGAGAGAATATCCAAGGAGAGAGTGGAAGAGAGCATTCAAAGGAGAATTCCTACCATTGGAGCGAGAAGGCTTCACTTGGATTACTAAGGTAAGAGTCTCTACTTGTGAAATTGGATTTCTTCACTCTTTTCTTTCTTCCTTCTAGATTCTTGTGAGAAGATCAGTCAAGGAGATCCGGTTCTCTACCGACACTTGGAGAGTGTGAACAGATGAAGGGTTCTCTACCCACACTAGAAGAGTGTAAAAGGACGAAGGTTCTCTGCCTACACTTGGAGAGTGTGAACAGCCGTAGGGTTCTCTGCCCACACTAGGAGAGTGTAAAAGGACGACGGTTCTCTGCCAGCACTATGGATTGTGTAAAAGGACAACGGTTCTCTGCCGCACCGGGTAGTGGTGAAAAAAATGTTTTGTACAGGCTTCTCCGCCTTGCTGTGGGTGCTAAAGGAGAGTCACTTTGTGGTATTAGTGCAACACTCAGAGGGTGCCTCTGAGGAGTGAATGTAGGTCTGGTTATAGACCGAACCACTATAAATCTGGTGTCATTTACTTTATTGCTTTTACGTTTCCGCACTTTAAATTTCAGTTTTAACAACTCTGTGGTTGAAAAACATTTTTCTACAAACTTTAAAAGAAAATTTTATTTCGGTTCAACTTTATCATTAAGAGGGTTTAAAATTTTTAAAACTACCAATTCACCCCCCTCTTGGTAGCCGTGGGACATTTACTTAGGCTTAACAACCTAATTACTGGACTCAACAAGTGGTATCAGAGCCTACTTTCAAAATCATAAGTTTGAACTACTTTTTGATTAACGTAGATGGCTACATTTGGAAACCGAAACACACCTGAGGGTTACTCTATCACTAGACCTCCACTGTTTGACAATATTCCTTTTGATTTTTGGAAAACACGCATGTCTACTTTCTTACAGTCACTTGATTATCGCATGTGGATACTAGTCCAAGAAGGTTTCTCAAAACCAACTAGATTAGTTGATGGAATTAGGGTAGATACACCCTATGCAGATTGGACTATAAAAGAACGTGACTTAGCACAATTAAATGCGAAATGTTTAAATAGTTTCTTTTGTGCTTTAAAATCTGAAGACTACATGCGAGTTTCCACTTGTAAAAGCGAAAAAGACATATGGGATAGACTTTGTATTACTTATGAAGGGACAAATGAGGTTAAGCAATCAAGACTCAATATCTTGTTACATGACTACGAATTATTTCGCATGAAACCTAATGAATCTATATCTGACATGTACACAAGATTCACTCAAATTGTCACCTCTTTGCATGCACTTGGTAGGGAATTAACAAATGCTGAAATGGTTAATAAGATTCTTCGTTATTTACCTACTGCATATGATGCTAAAATTACTGCAATTACAGAGTCTAAAGATCTAAACATTTATTCAATTGACAATCTTCTTGGTTCACTCATTGCTTACGAGCAAGGAGTAAGTCAAAAAAAGATTGATGCAGGTGAACCAAGAAAAGACAAGAATATTGCACTAAATGTGGAAGAGTCAGAAAGTGAACACTCACAACCTGAGGATGAAGACGATATAGCACTGATGACTAGACAATTCAGAAGCTTTTTAAAGAGGAAGCAGAAGAGACGCCAGCAATGGAATAGAGGTAAGTATAACAGAAATGGCAAGGTTTCTAATGAAGGGATTTGTTATGAATGCAGGAAACCAGGTCATATAAAGACTGATTGTCCAAAACTCAAAACCACTCCTAGCAAGGAGAAGGTAGAGGAGAAACCAATGGTAAAGAAGGGCAAGAAGAAGTTTCAAAAGGCTTTTTGGGCGGACTCAGCTTCAGACTCATCTGAGACTGAAAAAGAAGAAGAAGTCACCAACCTTTGCTTGATGGCAGATAAAGCTGAATAATCAGATCAAGAAGAGGAATGCTCTCACACAAGACCTCGTGAGAGTATATGGTACCTGGACAGCGGATGTTCAAAGCACATGATTGGAGAAACTGCTCAATTCATAACGCTGGAAGCCAGGAGTGGAAGCAAGGTTACACTTGGAGATAATACCACGAAGAAAGTGGTTGGATCAGGTATGATTGGAAATTTGAAAAACTTTTTCATAGATAATGTTTTATTAGTTGAAGGCTTAAAACATAATTTGCTTAACATAAGTCAGCTATGTGATAAGGGCTATAATGTAAAATTTTTTACCTACTAGCTGCATAATTAGCCTAAATGGAAAAATTATTTTAAACGGAAATAGGGTAAACAATGTCTACATGCAAGATTTAAATTGTATTAAATCTCCTACTGCTTTTTGTTTGAAAACTATTTCTGATGAATCATGGCTTTGGCATAGGAGACTTTGTCATTCTAGTATGAAAAATCTTAGAAGAATTACCCAAAAGAATTTGGTGAGAGGAATACCTAAACTAGACTTTACTAAGGACCATCTTTGTGATGCATGTCAATTAGGAAAACAAGTGAAATCCTCTTTTAAGTCCAATAAAGATCTTAGGACCAGTAAACCTTTAGAAATTCTTCACATGGATCTTTTTGGACCTGTAAGCACTGTTAGTCTAGGAGGAAAGGTATATGGATTTGTTATAGTAGATGATTTTTCAAGATTCACCTGGGTTAAATTTCTTTTTCATAAGAGTGAATCATTTGAGGAATTCAGAAATTTTTCAACTTGGATACAAAGAAAACTAGGATGTGAAATAATTTCTATACAAAGTGATCATGGAGGAGAATTTGAAAAATGAAAGATTTGAAGATTTCTGTAAAGAAAAGGGGATTGATCACAATTTTTCTGCACCTAGAACTCCTCAACAAAATGGAGTAGTTGAAAGAAAGAATAGAACATTAATAGAAGCCGCCCGAGCAATGTTAGCAGAATACTCGCTTCCTAGATATTTTTGGGCTGAGGCGGTTAGCACTGCATGCTATGTTCTGAATAGGGTGAATGTGAGATCAAAATTGAATAAAACACCCTATGAGTTGCTAAAAGGAAGAACACCAAATTTGTCTCATTTACATGTATTTGGTTGCAAGGTGTTCATACATAATAATGGAAAATCTGCCTTAGGAAAATTTGATCCAAAATCAGATGAAGGAATTTTTGTTGGATATTCAAGTGTTGGAAAATCTTATAGAGTATTCAACAAAAGAACTTTAGTCATTGAGGAAACCACACATGTTGTTTTTGATGAAAATGGAAACATGGAAGAGCCAAAAGTTGTTGAAGAAGAAATTGAAGAAAACTCCCAAAAGATTGATAGATTAAATTTGGAAGAAAATGTGGAAGAAAATTTAGAAAGAGAAGACCCTTTGCCTAGAGATTTGAGATTTTCTAAAAACCACCCAAAGGAATTAATCATAGGTGAACCAAGTGAGGGTGTTAGAACTAGGCGTGGATTAAACAAGGAAGTCAATCATTCAGCCTTTATTTCAACTATTGAACCCACTAACATTGATCAAGCACTTTCAGATGAATTTTGGATATTGGCCATGCAAGAAGAGTTGAATCAATTTGTAAGAAATAAAGTTTGGGAACTGACTACAAGGCCAAAAGATCAAAGTGTTGTTGGAACCAAGTGGGTGTTCAAAAATAAAATGAATGACTCAGGAGTAGTCATTAGAAATAAGGCTAGATTAGTAGCTAAGGGGTATAATCAAATTGAAGGAATTGATTTTGAGGAAACTTTTGCCCCTGTAGCTAGACTTGAAGCAATTAGGGTTTTACTAGCCTTTGCCTGTTTTAAAGGTTTTAAATTATTTCAAATGGATGTCAAAAGTGCCTTTTTAAATGGGGTAATTGAAGAAGATGTTTTTGTAGAACAACCTCCAGGTTTTGAAAATTCTAAATTTCCAAATCATGTTTTCAAATTAAAAAATGCATTATATGGATTGAAACAGGCACCTAGGGCTTGGTATGAGAGGTTAAGCACCTTCCTACTTGAAAGATCTTTTGAAAAAGGAAGTGTGGATACAACTCTCTTTTTAAGGAAAATTGGAAAGGATATACTTATTGTTCAAATTTATGTGGATGACATCATCTTTGGATCTACAAATAAACATCTTTGTGATGATTTTTCTAAAACAATGAGTAGTGAATTTGAAATGAGTCTAATGGGAGATTTAAATTACTTTCTAGGATTTAGCATTAAGCAACTTGAGGAAGGTACTTTTCTTAGTCAAACCAAATATATTAAGGACATCCTAAAAAAATATGAAATGGACAATGCTAAACCTGTTAGTACACCAATGAGTTCTTCAGTTCAGTTGGATAAAGACCTTAAGGGAAAATCTGTTGATCAAAAGAAATTTAGAGGGATAATTGGATCTTTACTTTACTTGACTGCTAGCCGACCAGATATTATGTTTAGTGTTTGCTTATGTGCTAGATTTCAATCAGATCCAAAAGAATCACATTTGACAGCAGTGAAAAGGATTTTAAGATATCTACTAGGAACTCAAAACTTAGGAATTTGGTATCCTAAGTTTAGCTCTTCATTTGAAATTATTGGTTACTCAGATTCTGACTTTGCAGGCTGTAGAGTGGATAGGAAAAGCACTTCTGAAACATGTCAATTCATTGGAAATTCATTAGTTTCATGGTCTAGTAGAAAACAAAATTCAGTGGCACTATCTACTGCAGAAGCAGAATACATTGCATTAGGAAGTTGTGTGGCACAAGTACTTTGGTTAAAACAACAGTTGATTGATTTAGGATTAACTATAGGCACTATTCCAATTTATTATGACAATACTAGTGCTATTTGCATTTCCAAAAATCCTATTCAACATTCTAGAACCAAACACATTGATATAAGGCATCATTTCATAAGGGATCATGTATCCAAAGGAGAAATTGAACTCATACATGTTTCAACTGAAAATCAACTTGCAGACATTTTTACAAAACCTTTAGCCTTTGATACCTTCAGTACTTTAAGAACAAGGCTTGGTGTTATTGATTTGAATGCTTAACCAAAATGTCTTTGCAACATTGATACTTGTTGTGTTTTGTTTTTGTGATTTTGTGAATTTTGTGTGTTTTTGAATGAATTGTTTTTGGATTTATGATTTTGTTTTATGTTTTCTGTGTTTTTTTAATGTTTTTGTTGATTTTCTTAATTTAAAAAATCAAAATTAAATTTTTTTTGGAGGAAATCGTCCAGGACGAAATTTTTTTCGTACGGGACGATGTGTGAAGGAACAGTTTGCGCAAATTTAAACCGTTTTGAGAGCAGTTTTTAATTAGATCGTCTGTACGATATGTGATCGTCCAGGACGAATTTTTCTCTCTCAAATGTCGGGACGATTGAATGCAACGGTTGAGTGGATAAGACAGTTTTTAATACGAACTTCGTTTGTACGAAATTTTTGTTCGTCCAGACGAACATGTGTCGGTTCATTGTAGGGGACGGTTTTCAAGAGTCATTAAAATGATTCACTTTTTGATCGTCTGTACGAAATGTTTTCGTCTGTACGATCGGTCAAGTCAAAAAGCCTGTACGAAGGGACGCATCGTAAGTTGTGTTGAATACGAAAAGCCGTTACATTTTGGACGAATTGGATCGTCTGTACGAAATTACTTCGTCCAGACGAACGATAATTTTTCGTCCAGGACGAATATTTTCGTCCAGGACGAACGTATCGTTTTTCTTTAAATATGAAGGCTTTCAAACTTGACAATCACACTTTCAAACTTCTTTTTCAATCCCTTTTTACATCAAATCAACAATGGCCTCCTCTAGCAAAAGACAAAAGGTTTTGGTGAAGAAACCAAATAGGAATGCCCCAGACAACTTTATTTCCAAGGCAAATGAGGAATCTTTTCCTCGTTTTGCCTCCGCAAAAATCACTCCGTCTCGCATTCTCATTCAAACTGAGTTGAAATTTCGGGTATTGCACCTCTTTGCCTCAACCCAATTTCAATTCATTCTTTCTCTCGCCCACTTCTACAATAAGCAAACCTACCATTACTTTCTAGCAAACATGAGTTTCAATTCTGACCATTCCACCATTAGTTCTTTTATTTTTAAGAAAAAAGTTGAGATCACCAAGCACGACCTTGGTGCATTTTTAAACTTAAGAACTGAGGGATATAGAGCCCACACCCTAATGTCAGAAACCTCCTTCAAATGGTTTCAAATCAATAGGGTAATTAGAGAAAATGCGATTGACAATCATGTTGCTAGAGTCTCCGGTATGACCCAAGATGCCCGAATCATCCAGCATATCCTTCGATCCTCAATCATTCCTAAAGCTGGTGATAGGATTAACATTACTCCTCTCCTTTCTTGTCTAACTTTTTTAATCATGCAAAGAAATCCTATTGATGAAGCCCAACTCATCATAGATCATATCTATGGGCTTTCAGAAATAGGACATGCTGATCAGAAGAGGAAGAAGAACATTTCATTAGGGCACTTAATTACTTATATTTTGGAAAAGAAGTACAATATAGTGCATCCTGATGAAGAATATGAAGAGCCAGTTTACTATAACGATGCATCATTCAGATTGCTCTTCAAGGAGGAAAAAGAAAAAGAAAAAGCACATGCCAGTGCTTCAGAAGAAGAAGAAGAAGGAGTGCAAGCTTCTGCTTCTCAATCAGATTACCAGAATCTGATTGAGAGATTTGATAGACTAGAGACTCACATTGATCAAAGGTTTGATCAATTTGATGCTCAATTTCGCAGCAGCAACATGACATTGGTAATATTAAAGATGAAGTTCATGAAATAAATACCAATGTAATGTTGATGGCCTCCTACTTCAACCTCTTTGGCGGCATTCCTCCTCCTCCTCCAGAACAGTAGAAATTATTTTTATGTCTGTGTCTGTTGTATTTTTTTATTTTTGTTTGTTTTATTTTTATCTTATCTGTTTTATTGTAATGTGTTTGTTTTTATGTTTTTAAGTTCAATGTATTTTTTTTTCTCTGTAATATGTTTCTTTAATATCAATGAAAGTTTGTTTCTATTAGATTTTTTTTGAAATGTGGTTAATGTTTGTGAATTTCATTAGTATTATTTAATCTACATAGTGCTTAAATTCGATTGTAATTTGAGATTATCTATATTAGAAAATCTAAACTTTCTAAATTTATAATTTGTTTATAACTTGTTGTAATTAGAACTTTTAAATTCATGTCTATTCATTTAGACTACATAAAAGTTAATATTATTATTACAATTTTGATGTTTTCTTATTTTGTATTTCTATGCTCAAATGATATTTATGTACCTAGAAATATTTGAAATTTTAGATTATAGATTTTTGAAAGAATTGGTCAAATTACTCTTGAACATTGTACAAATGTACAAAAATTAAAAGGAATTCGCAAAAATTTGCAAAGTGAAAAAGAGGCACAAAATAAGCCCAACCAAGGAAAAATGCACAAAAATGTGCTCCAAAACTTTGAAAAGATGCGCAAAGCGCCACATGAGGTAATTCTCTTCTTTCCAAATTCGTTCAATCTCTTAATTCAAATTAATCTTATGTTCATTTATATTCTATTGAACTTTGAAATATAAAATTTTTATACATCTCTCTTGTAATGATTTTCTATAGTCAAATGTCTAAATTGAATCATATCTTTGATAAATTCTTCTTACTTACAATGTTATATCACTTCTTAAATTATATGAATCTCTATGATTGACCTAATATCTTTAGTTTAAAAATTGCATACCCTATGTCAATCACGATTTAGATTAAATTTTAAAAAATGAATTTCATACAATTACTTACATTTCTTGTCTATTTCTTCTTCACTTTTTGTTGCTGTCAAAAAGGGGGAGAAATTATTTTGTTTTCTGTTGTGTTTTGTGTTTTTCTATTTTTAATTCTGTTTGCAAGTTTTTTTTATTGTGTTAAAATTTTTTGAAAAACAAAAATATTGTTCTTAATGCCTCCTTATTTTAATGTACTCATAAATTCAGGGGGAGTTTAGGAGATAAGAGATTTGTTTTAACTTGAAACCATACAAATAATAATTGTTTTGCCATCATCAAAAAGGGGGAGATTGTTTGAATAGTTGCTATTTGAATGATTTATATTTGTGCAACTTATGTAGTTTTGATGATTCCAAACATTATTGTTCAAATGTATAGTTATCTCCTAACAATTTTAGAAGATTTGCATTTGCTCTTGTGTGTACTAACATTTCAGGAAAATCAGACTCCAGACTACGATAACTTCAAATCAAATTCAACATGAGATATTTTGTTTATTTGAAGTTTGCATTTTCTTTGAATTAGTTTTGAAAGGGAGTGATTGTAATTGAGTGAATAAAATCTCACACACACAAATAAGGAGATCTTAAAATTCTATACTGATCGTACAGGACGATATTTATCGTACTGGACGATCTGTCAGTTATCTCCTATTGAGCACTTGGAACGAATAGGAACTTGCTCGAGAAAAATATTTCTAAGTCCTATTCGTCCAGGACGAATTTTATTATCGTCCCGGACGATGGGTTCTCTGTAAAAGTTTCGTCCAGACGAATTTTATCATCGTACGAGGCGACCAGTCCTCTGGAAAATTTCCGTCCCGACGAAAATAAATATCGTATCGGACGATTAGCTCTCTGGAAAATTTTTGTCCAGACGAAAATGAATTATCGTCCGCGGCGATTGGTCCTCTGGAAAATTTTCGTCCAGACGAAATAAATAATCGTCCAGGACGATCGGCTCTCTGGAAAATTTTCGTCCAGACGAACATATTTTTGTCCAAACGATTAACCGACTTAGAACAGTTTTCAGCAGTTTCTAGAACCGACCTTGTAATAACCGTTCGTACTGGACGAACCTAGTTCGTACAGGACGATCAGCTGTACGAAGTCATTTCATACACATATACGAATTGGGTCGTTTCAAATCGTTTAAGTAAAATCGTCCAAGACGATCCAGGATCTTACAGGACGATCCACTGCGTACAGAATTGTAAACTTGCAGTTTTTGGGCGGTTTTTCATGTCTTTTGTATAAATAGTCCAAATTAGACTGCCACCCAATCTTTTTGTCATTTGATCTTCGTGCCTCTTGAGAGAATAGCCAAGGAGAGAGTGGAAGAGAGCATTCAAAGGAGGATTCCTACCATTGGAGCGAGAAGGCTTCACTTGGATTACTAAGGTAAGAGTCTCTACTTGTGAAATTGGATTTCTTCACTCTTTTCTTTCTTCCTTCTAGATTCTTGTGAGAAGATCAGTCAAGGAGATCCGGTTCTCTGCCGACACTTGGAGAGTGTGAACAGACGAAGGGTTCTCTGCCCACACTAGGAGAGTGTAAAAGGACGAAGGTTCTCTGCCTACACTTGGAGAGTGTGAACAGCCGTAGGGTTCTCTGCCCACACTAGGAGAGTGTAAAAGGACGACGGTTCTCTGCCAGCACTGTGGATTGTGTAAAAGGACGACGGTTCTCTGCCGCACCGGGTAGTGGTGAAAAGAGTGTTTTGTACAGGCTTCTCCACCTTGCTGTGGGTGCTAAAGGAGAGTCACTTTGTGGTATTAGTGCAACACTCAGAGGGTGCCTCTGAGGAGTGGATGTAGGTCTGGTTATAGACCGAACCACTATAAATCTGGTGTCATTTACTTTATTGCTTTTACGTTTCCGCACTTTAAATTTCAGTTTTAACAACTCTGTGGTTGAAAAACATTTTTCTACAAACTTTAAAAGAAAATTTTATTTCGGTTCAACTTTATCATTAAGAGGGTTTAAAATTTTTAAAACTACCAATTCACCCCCCTCTTGGTAGCCGTGGGACATTTACTTAGCCTTAACAACCTAATTACTGGACTCAACAATGTTATGAATTATAAAATAATTATTTATATTGTAGTTAAAGTTTGTAATTCTTGGACATGTACATGATTGGATTCTTCAATCTCTTAGAGTTAAGTGGCATAATCATAAGACTAATTTAAAAGCTGAGCACTAGGATAGCTGGCCTATCAAGGAAATTATGGAGACTATTCTAGATGGTGCTGATGTAACACAGTAGTGTTAGTTAGTCACCAATGGTCGCAATCAAAAGATAAGGTTAGTACCACCATTATATATATATATATATATATATATATATATATATATATATATATATATATATATATATATATATATATATATATATATATATATATATATATATTACAAATCAGCTTGGAGTTAGATTCATACGTAATAGGAGAGTGCCGTCAGAAATTCTGCAAATGCAAAGAAGCATTCTTATCCTCACACGATGGGGTATGTGAGTTCTATTCGTAGGTAAGAAGAGATGGTATATACTTAGATTTATATCAATTTTACATTCATATTTATAAAATCACTTAATGATCAAATTTATTGTTATAGGCTATTAAGGATATATTACTATTATGGACAATTAATAGACTACATAACGATGGCACCTGGTCATCTGAAGATGCTAAACAGAGATGGGTAATTTCAGTTTAGATGCGTATACTTTTTTTTAATTTATTACTATTTTTTGTTTCTTTGAAACTAAAGTTAACTAAATTTACTATAATATATATACAAGCTTGTGAGCTTTTGGCTGAGGATGGGCTGACACCAGAGGATGGAAATATGGAGGCTAATGAAAGGGTATTTAGAATGGTTATATGACTTGAACACCCAGGTAGAGTTAGAGCCCAAGTGTTTGGTGTCACTCGGACACGATATTTCCCTCATTGCACCAATGAGGGGGGAGTAGCGGTGAATGCAGTTTAAGTCAATTTGTAAATCTCAAAGAGGAGGTCAACTCATTACGTGATGAAATGAGGGCATTCATGCAATGATTTCAAATGCAACATCTACCTCCAGGAAGCTCACAAATGGTACGTAAAATTTCACGTTCTATTTTAATGTTGGTTATTGAAATATTAATAGTTTACAATCTTCTTATAATTGATAGGGTGTCAATTTCTTTTGAAAGATGATGTTATGGGAGAAAGAGAATGGTATTTATGTCTAGGAGAAATAGCCTATCGCCTATGATTTCAGCTCAATTTTTCTTATGCCTTTAAATGTTTTTTTTTGTAAACTTTAGTATATAATTGAGCTTTTTTTAAGATAACTCATGTTTGTGACAAATTATTTTAAAATGAATATTGATATGAAAGTCTACTTTTGAATTTTGACAAGCTTTCCATAAATCTTGTTTACAAACTATCCAATAATTATTTAAGTTTTATTTTGGACATATTTTCATCTTTTTTACCAACCCTTTGCACACAATAGCTGGAATAAGGTATTATAAGCCTTGGAAAATGACAAGCTTATCCTTAGTCACATTTATTACCTAATAGCATATATCTTAATTATCATGAATTATGATTTAGTTTAAAGATTCATTTTTTGGTGATTGTACTGACCAAAATTGTTTGTTGGATCCATGGATGAGGTGTACGTGACACAAAGGAAGAAAGTGAAGGGCTACAATCTGGTGTTGCAACTTATGACCAAACTTTGACTATTTAAAGATGAATGAGGATGAGGTTTCATATTTATTATAAAGTGAAAGAGATTATAATGACTTTTTATTGATTCGCTTTTAATAGGCAAACTATGCTCGACATTTCCTCTTTTTTTTTTTGGAAAAATTTTACTACTTTTGCACCTTTTTTGAGATGAATTTAATAAGCTATCTTATCGAGGCAGTTTTGTATTACTGCATTCTCTACATATTACTCCTTTGTGCTACAATCGGGATTGCTCTTAATTGTGGTAGTGGCATTCCATTGCTAAGAAAGAAATATTCCTTTTTCACTGTAGCTAATTAAGGCTTCCTTTGGGACCGTTTTTTTTCTGCTTCTTGAAGCAGCTTTTTTATACAAAATTAAAATTTTTTGTACCAAAAAGCTGCCTTAAGAAGCAGAAAGAAAGCTGTCCTAAACGAAGCCTAAGTTACATTAAATTTATTTATGTTTGCATATTCTTTTTGTGTTACATAGGTGGTATGCTTGTCTGTAAGAATGTATTTTTGTTAGATTTTGTGCATGGATGGAATGACAGATGGGTTATCAAGGATGTCCAAGATTTTCTGTAGAATCTGTTAATTGAAATCAGCTTTAGTTGGCAAGTAAGCAGCTAATAATCAAGACTTTAGCAATTGAAGGCAAACCTTACACTTCAAGCCGTAGGTACACATGATACGAGCTTCCTTGAACCCACATGTTTCTTGGTATACGCTGCTTAGATTTGGATATCCCAAAGTAGTATTGTTGAAGATTTCTATTACAGAATAGGAAAGTCAAATTAAGGATAAATTTTATGAATGTAAGAGTTGTGTGATAAAGAAGTCATTGGCATCCAATTTTCTATGGACAAAAATATAATGTTAAGATTATTGTGGTGAAAATTTAGAAAAGATGATTGAACCGATTACATTTAAATTGTCATCAAAGTAGCATCCATTGAATTTAAAAATATAATGATTGAACCGATTACATCTTCATATAAATTATGAAAATTATGGTCTAATTAGCATTAGCTGTTACAAAATTCTGTGCATCCAAACTGCTGGACATAAAATAGTTGCATCTTGATTAGTTTTAAAACTATTGTGCAGAATGGTTACCATCAGATGTTAATTTCACGTGGCATGGGTGAAGAAACATGTAGAGTATTGCTTCAATTAGTGTTGTGAAGGCTTGCTAGAATTTAAAGTTATAAGAAGTGGGAAATGTTAACAGCAGAAATCATAGTTGGGTCATTCCCTAAGAACTTTTTAAGTAAATAAGAACAAGTGGTCAATTCCCTGACATTAGAGCTAGCAGTAGCGGACGGTTGTGAATCATGTCCAAGGTCAAAACCCTCCATACCTCTGCATGAAAAGCTAATGAAGATTTTCAAGTAAAGAAAAAATATTATTTATTGACTTACCCAACTAACTGCCACTTGTCCAAAAGTTAGTTCTCAGTGTATTGATATCTTGAATTTTGTTAGTATGTATGTCATCTTGAAAATCAGAGCTGAAGGTAGTGTAGTATTCATTGGTAGTCTATTTGATTTTTGCTAGTATATATCTGGTCGCCTTGTCTGATAGCGAAGAGAGAATTGAAGTGGGGGCTCACTTCATCTAGCTACTGAAATTCCATTCAAATAAGGTACAAATGTCGATCTGAGACTATGATAGAACAAGTCGCACCGTAAACAAGCTCCATTGATCAAGCATCTGTTTTTTTTTAATGGAAAAATGATGAATATATATATATATATATATATATATATATATATATATATAGAGAGAGAGAGAGAGAGAGAGAGAGAGAGAGAGAGAGAGAGAGAGAGAGAGAGAGAGAGAGAGAGAGAGAGAGAGAGAGAGAGAGAGATGAAAACGTGTTTGATGGTAACATTCATTCATTTGCTTTACCAAATATTTTTCTTATATTTGTTTATATTTCTTGATCTCTTTGTAATTTAATTAGAAATATTAGTAGGTGCTTGAATATTTCATTTACAATTATTTTGGCTGTAAATGTTTTTCAGAATTTTTTTTAAAATTTGAATTATTTAGTGATGGTTTAGAACGCCGCAAATCTGTATAATTTGTGGCGGTTATCACCGCTTCAAATATGTAATTTTATCTGCGGTAATATGGAAATTTAGCATTAGTTCAAACAATTGCAAATCTATAAATTTTGTGCCGATTTAAACCGCTGTTAATTTAAATGTATCAACCATTTTCCTCAGCAACTCCAAAACCACAGCGAAAAAGCTTTCTAGCGGCATCAACTACAGCGGTCTTGCAGCAGTTTTAGAACCGCTGCAACAATTTTTGTTGCGGTGAAAACTGTCTCTAAAGCTAATTTTAAGTGTTACCGAAGCCTTTTTTCTGTAGTGATAGTGGACATGTGTAGTTAAAATTAAGTGTAATATGAGGCCTCAATTGAGGGAAGAAAACATAACCAAGAATATTGAATTAGTATGCATCATACCTAGGCATAGGGTATGAATGTACTAAAATTTTTGGGAGATGATATAACCGTAGGAAGTCGAGGAACGTCCTTTATTCCTACGAGCTCGAAGGAGATAGGAATGCCCTAAATCTGAATAGCATCATAATTAAAAGATAATCATTAGGAACTTGAGTGGCTTTCTTGGACTTACCTTATTGTGCTGTGCCATTTTGCTGGTGTACCCCGGTTGTTAGCTACCTTTGTTTTGGTCTATAATTCCTTGTTGAAGAAATGAGAGAGAGAGAGAGAGAGAGAGAGAGAGAGAGAAAGATTTTGTTTCTTCAAGAACTCATTCGCGGACTGATATAGAATAGAGAAGAAGACTGAAAGAAAGAGTAAAGGAAAAGTGTATTATCTTGTCTGTCTAAGTACAAAAGGCTAAGTCTATATATAGACTTTACACAGCTAAGACAACATACTATAGCCAATGATAATATAACACCTCATCATTTATTTTAATACATTTGGATTTATCTGCTAATAGCCCCCCACAAACTGATGGGTTTACCATAACTGTCAGTTTGAGACGTAATGATTGAAAACGAGGTGTTGTTACGGCCTTGGTAAAGATGTCTGTGAGAAAATATTTTATTTGATTTTAAAAAAGAAAATATTTAAATTTAAAAATATACTCTTTTTTATTTTTAAAATGATTTAATATTTTAATTTAAATAAATAAAATAGATTAATAAATTCAAATTAATTTTTTTTTTTAATTTTAAAATATTTAAATTTAAAAATACTTTTTATTTTTTAGAAAATGCCTAAATATTTTGTTTCTAAATAAAATATATAAAGATTTTTAAATTACTTTTAATTTTAAAAAATAGTTTTATATTTTAAGTAAATAAATAAAATAAATTCTCACACGATTCGCTTTATTTATATTTTAATGTTTTCTTTCAATCAAATCCACATAGTCAGATATTATACTGCCCCGAAGAGCAGACTAATATCCTCCTATTGATTTGAAAGAAAGAAAATGACAATTCATTCTTCTAATCAGGTGCAGCATAGAGAATATACGAATCATTCTAAAGGATGATTAGTATATTATCCTATCAACCCGATTAGACTAATGAATTATGAATTTATTTCAATTATCAAATATAGAAGATATTCAACCTGCCTGTAAAACCAGATCGATTATCCACCTATCCTTTGATTATGGGAATAAAATTTAAAATATTAGATAAAGTAATGTCTACGTTCACAAATCTTTCCCCTACCTTAGAAAGGAAACTAGGATAGGGTTTAGATTATTCTGGGATCTAGACTCCCTATAGGGGCAAGCCCCTATAGTTAATTATATCTTCTAAGAGAATACTCTCGATCTAAATGAAGACTAAATTATTTCAAAAATTATATATAAATTTAACTAAATATTTGGGCTAATTTAAATTTTCACGATCAGGCTTTAAATTATAGACTTTAAGGTTGAATTTAGAAGAGTTAGAGTTTGATTAGAAAGAATGTACATAGAGAGGGTGTATACATTCTAGACTTACCACCTGCCTAGATTGGGCTGCCAGCTAACAATCCTAATCACAACAATTCACCGATGAATGCAAGATTTAAGCTGGTTCTATCTTAAGAATCAAGGAAGGGGTTAAAGAGTTTAACCCGAATGCAGGATAATATGCTTACAAAAACTGAAAATCTACACAAATGCTAATGATGCATGAAACAGTTATGTATAAAAGAGAAGATTTTATTAATATAGAATTTATCGTTACATCCCAGAATTTGCAGTAAAGTAAAGGTGGCCAGGCTCTACCGATAATAAACCTGAGTTCTAAGCCTACGATAAGATAGAATTAAATACAACTGCTTATGATCTTCAGGCTCGGGTCTTCTATAGAATTCCAAAAAGGAACATCCTCCTGGAGGAGGATATTACTTTTTGGAGCCCCATTTGTATATATATAAGTAGTTATCTTTAATTCTTTTACATACTCAAGATGCTTTACAAAATCAATCTATATACAACAATTCTAAGGAAATAAAGCTTTACATTTCTTTACAAGTACATCGATCCCTAGGAACATTCTACTTCTGTAGTAATATAAAAGACAGTAAAATAGAAGCAGTTATGTAGTTATGCATGCTATGAGTGCGTTGTGTACAGTTATAAATGCAGGAAAGAAAAGATAATAAAGTAAAAAAACACGGTCCTCATTTTATTCACTCCGCACTCTGGTGCACTGACAAAAAAGTAGATATGCAAGCTATGCAGTATAGAAAAGTAAGCAAACATACATAGGTTCCCTCTAGACAAGACACCTGCAAACAAACCACAACAAACCACCGGCCTAGCCTAGGCTAAAGTTGGTTGTCCTAGCAAGCATCTAAGTGTGTGAAAAAGGTCTTGTGGCTTGGATATGTCCTATAAAAATTATTGTTTGAATTACATGTATTATTATGATTGATTTCTTAAAGGCCCAAAAGGGAATTTGATTAAAGTTTAAGTAAAGTATATTTGAATTTTTTAAATTACTCTAATTTTAGAAGTTAAAATTATTTAATTTAATTTTAAAGAACTTATAGATTGATAACTCCCTAAGTGCAGGAAGTTATCAATTTATAAGTCCTAGGACTTACAAAACGAGCACCCATCTTATATGGAAGATAGATATTCATTATGAGGGTCCTTAAAGTTTTATTAGAGAGAGAAAAGGGAGCTTATGAATGCAATACCACATGCCCTCTCGAAGGAATCTAGCATGTCGTATAAGGTCGGTATATTATTAAGTGTTTGAAGATCTCCAAATCCAAATGTATTAGTGCCTTCCTAAAAGGAGTCGTGCACAATACATATGAGATC
This sequence comes from Dendrobium huoshanense, assembly GCA_016618105.1. Taxonomy (NCBI): domain Eukaryota; kingdom Viridiplantae; phylum Streptophyta; class Magnoliopsida; order Asparagales; family Orchidaceae; genus Dendrobium; species Dendrobium huoshanense. Next base: position 47,193,561 of record CM028342.1, read on the forward strand.
TTTTGGTTTTTTATGTGTATTAAAGCTTCTTTAAATAAAAATGTCTAAAGCCCTCCAAAAGGAATAAAGCTTTAGGCATAAAAGCCTTAATTCATTTAATGTAAATTAATAATCAAACTTGATTGATTAAAATGAATTTTAATCAATCAAATTATCAAATTAATTTAGTTTAAATGAATTAAAATTTAATTTAATTTTTAATGAATTTCATTATAATATTTAGAATTTTTTAATTATTTATTGAATTGTTAATGATTCGAAATTGATTTTGAGATTGATTTTGATTGTTGGTTGAATACCACCTTTGTTTCTCACCGAGGCCGTAAAGTTTATTTCACCTTCCTTGGGGCTAAGCTAATAGCCTCGTAGGCCTGGGTTACCTAGTAATACCCGGTATGATTAAGTAGCTTAAGTTGATTAATGTTTGAAAGTCAATGGATTTTATTTATAAGTGATTTGATTGCTGGTTTTAAGAGTTGGCTAGACATTTCTGGAGTTTTAGAGTAAATTTTGAGTTTTTGGAATTTTTCAGATTATTTTAATCATTTAATTAAGGGGTTAAAAATTGACTTTTTAATTAAAGATAAATTCTAAAAATTTAGTATTTTTATTAAAATATTAGACCTTAATACAATCAGTTAGATAGTAAGTACGTTGAAATCGGATTTTTCTACATTTTATTATGAAGGTTCGAAGTTTTAGGTCGATTTTGATCGAAGTTTGACCAATTTGTTGACTTTTCATATTTGATGATTTTCTGGAATTTTAATATTTTTAATAAATATTATACATTATTATGAGTTGAATTCAATTGAGTTTGACTGATTTGGATTTTTCTTGAATTAGTTATGAATTTTTGAAGTTTGAGTACTTATTGGAATTTTTTAAATTATTTAATTAAGGGGTTTTCTATGGTTTTGCTCCAAATGAGTTTCCAACTTCTTGAAATCAGCTCCAAAAGTCAGGAATGACCTAAGGATGGATTCCCAAGTGTTCGGGAATTTATTGGAATTTTTAATTATTAATAATTAATTAAATCAATTAAATATTGAATTTCACTTAAAATTAAATTAAGCTTTAATTTGTTGTCAAATTGATTTGATTTTAATTTTCTTTGATTAAGGATTTAATTTTGGTCAGTTAGAGGTACCAGTTGCATTTTTTGGATTTAATCTTAATTTATTACATTTTGTAGAAGTTTTAATGGCCTAATTAAGGATTGATTTAGTTTAAAGAGATTTAGGCCTTTATTTTGATTTTGAATGATTGCAAGTTTGATTTTGTAGTTAATTAGAGTTGATTGAAACTAAATGAAGTTTATTTTAAATTTTTTATATATTTTATTTGATTTATTTGATTTTATTAAAAGAGAAACAAGATTCTTAATGAAGAATCACCTAAATCTACTTGTTATTTTGAGATCAATTAATATCAAATCAAAGTGTATTTGATTATTGGGTATATGACACAAGTTTTCTAAGTTTAAGTTTCTTCCCAAAAGGGATGTATGAAGTATATCCTAAATTGTTCTAAGTTTACTAAGACACACCTTAATTATTGTCCTTAATGTCACTAGGTTATAGGATAGCAATCAAGTTCTTCTAACCCTTTGGACACTAATTACAATCACACAAATCAATCATGAACAATAAAGAAGAAGTGATCCTAATATTCTATGGAATTGTTCAAAGTAAATTATTAAGTTATAGACTACAACGTAGTCTATGAACCTAATAATTTATTATAAAGATATGGCCATATCAAATTAGGTTGACAATATTTGGAGATGAAAGAGACTTCTCCAAGTACATTTCAACTCAATTTCATATCTTAATCATGTATGATTTGATGGTTATATATGTATATAGACAATTATATCCATATATAACCTAACATTCTAAAACAATTGAATTTCAAGAAATCATACTAAATTAATAATCCAAATCTATTTACAGTAAGAGAGAAGCTCTTACGGGCTCCATAGAACCCTAACATGCTTGAGTTGGATTTAAATTGAATTATTTATGAATTTCCAAAAATCTAAGTCAAAATTTGGCCTATATTTTTGTAAATCCATAAACTTAATGAAATTGCATCAAATGACCTTAAGAAAATTATGTGACATCAACCTTAGACTTTAAGACCTCTCTACCAAGTTTCAGCCAAAAATAATATATAATTTTTATTTAAAATTAAAGCACTATTTTCTATATTTTGACAATATCAATAAAAATATTAGTCAAAATAATTTTTAATTATTTTTAAAATAAAGTGCTCTTCATTTTGAAGAGAATGAGTGCTTATACAAGAAATTTGGATAAGAGATTAAAATCCTATGATTTTCTAAAGTTCTCTGATTTTTTTTTATTTATTTATTTAAAAGCTTTAAATACCAGTCAGCCGGCGGCATTGATTGGGACACACGACACATGCAAAAATGGCCACGCAGATGGCAGTGATCAAGCGGGACCCATCTCTTATCCAGTGCGGCAGAGCTTGCGGCCATCGGATCGATCACGAAGGAGATCGGACGACCGTGATACAACCCGCGGTATCGAATCCGCTTCAGAATGATCGAACGATGATGAGAGATCCCGCGGTTTGAATCAATGGTGCAGATCTAGTCAGACGGAGCTCTTGTCCAACACGGTTCTACGGGGTTGACACTGGATTCAATCCATAACCGATCATAGCCGTTGATCTACATATAACTGATCCAACGGCTGGCGACCTATCTTCCTCCTCCGTCCGAATCGAGAACCTTAGGAATATTTTTTGACCTCATTTTCATGGAATACCTAACTAAATGACTTAAGAATTTAGACAGAGATATAACCGAATCTAAGGAGGAATGGGGAAGTGTTTTCTAGACATTTGATGCAATATTTAGTGAGTTATTTAAAAACCTATGTAAATGCCTAGGGTTTACGATTTACCGAGCTAGGATTGATGGATTGAGGTAATTTAAAAACAGTTGAATTTGTTGACTGTCCACATGTTGTTTCCTTGAAGACCTCGAGCTTGGAGGATCGCCGGAAATGAAGTTCAAAAGCTTGAACGGAAATGGCTTTTGGTCAACCACTAATCTCACCACCGGTAGCTTCGAAACACCGAGAATCGATGAGGAAATGAAGGTTGAGCTCAGAGGAATCGAAACAAAACTCAAAGAGGTATAGGGATTGACTCGAATGCAAGATAGCTTGTAATGAGGCCCTACTGTGCCTCTTGCCCTATTCAGCCTTTGGAGCCGAAAGCAACGGCAGGGATGCATCAGAGAAGTGCTAGGATGATTGACACCTGGATCAGGTGGTTAGGGACAGAAGGAAAGGATTGTACTGGCTGAGATGAGCTGGCCACTCTCTTGGCTTGTCCTCACATGGGAGGGGACCATCTGAGGTGGCTGGGCCAATTTGGCTGCTAGGTTGGGTTTGGTTGAGCCCAAAGAACCTTCTAGAATGGATCCCGAGGGCTGCAAGGGTCTAGTTTGGACTGAGTATGGCTTGATAGGTCAGGTTGACTACTAGAGCTCATTTGAGCTCTAGTTGATCAGTTGATTGGTTAAGGGAGGTCAAGGCTGCTGAGTTGGAGTCTAAACCATGCATAGAGCAGATCTAGACTGTTAGATAGGCTGGGTCCTAAGAGATTAAGTTAGATGAAGGAATTTGACCATACAAAGGGTTCTTTAAACCTTGAGTTGACTGGTTTGACCAGTCAACTCAGTCAATGTTTGGTGAGGTGATACCTATATAGTCCATGGCATGTTGTGAGAGTTCGTTAGGGATGTTAAGTCCTATAGAACTGGCTCAAGGCTAAACAAGAGAGAGGTGAATTGGAAAACTTTAAAACCAAAAACACGAACCAAATCACCACAAACAAAGTGCGGAAGAAAAATAAATGCGGAAGCGATAATAAGAAAAGAACACACCGGATTTATAGTGATTCGGTCAAACCTTGACCTACGTCCACTCCTTGGAGTCACCCTCCAAGTATTGCACTAAAATTGGGACTCTCCTTTAGCCCCCACAGCTAGGCGGAGAAGCCCTCACAAAATCAATTCCACCTTCCCTGGTGCGGCGGAGTCGCCGGATCCTTTGACACCAAAGAGATCTTCTTCTTTGGTGAACTTATCTCGAGACAAGGCTTGAATCCGATGGTACTAAGGTGCAAGTTCGCCGGAGCAACTGTGTGGAATCCCCTCCACACTCCCTTGAGTTCCTCCCCTTCACATGTTCTTCTCCCTCTAAAACTCCACTCTTTTCTCTCTCCCTTTCAAACTTTTTCTTCAAGTCTCCCCCACAAGAACGAAGCTCCAATGGCTGCCAAAGACACTTACAAAGTGCCTTGTCATAGCTTAAATAGAAGAGCTAAAAACGAGCTCATTAATGCAAGTTGCCAACATTATCGTCCAGGACGATAGGCATATCGTCCTGGTAGATTAGTTCAAATATGAGTAAAATTGTCCTGAATATCGCCCTGAAATGAAGTTGGACGATGTCTAATCATCCCCGACGATCTTGCGATCGGTCCGGGCGAAATCCCCATTAATTGCTTTCCAAAACTGCCTGAGAAATTTTGAAAAAATTGTCCTGGATCGTCCTGGATGATATTTTATAGTCCAGGCCGATCCACCAGGACGATATCCAAAAATAAGAATTTTCTAAGTAAATCTGGCGGCAGATTCTTGCTGAATTGAGCCGATCATCCTGACCTATACAAAATCATCCAGGATTATATTTTTTGTAAAAAGACGATTGCTTTAATGAGGATACCCTAATTAGGGTTTCTACTTTTGTCAGATCGTCCAAGATGATATAAATATCATCCCGGACGATGTTACCAAAAATAAAAATCTTTTAGGGCACAACAGAAAATCTTCTAAGTTATAAATCATCAGATGCCACACCAAATACAACAGACTCAAGAAAGGAAAAAGATTATAAACTGACACAGACCTTGTCTACCCAATCTTGAGCTGGTTCCAAATTGCAGTCTAATCGTGTGAACCTGAAATGTTAGTACATAAGGCAGTCGTTGAGTATTAAAAATGTTTGCTATCATCAAAATTATAAACCATTGATCCGCAATAATCTACCCCTTTTTGATGATGGCAAACAATTCAATTTGAATTTTCAAAAAAAATAATAATTTCTCCTAATCTCCCCCTCACTAGAATAACACTTTTAAAAATAGGGGAGATAAAAAATATTTTTGTTGTTTTAAATTTTTAAAAAAAAAAAAAAAATACAAATTCAACAGTACGTTCTCCCCCTTTGACATTATCAAAAAGAGAGAAGGCACAAACAAAATGAATAGAAGACAAAAACATTCCCTGATCTAGTGAAAAAACAAATATTCTTAAAATGAGAAAGTTACCTCTTAGTTTTAATAAAAAACTTAGTAGAATTGGATTGACAAAGTATAGTCCATAAAAGGTTAGAAATTCATAATTTGATAATCCCAACTCAAGTTCTTTTAAAGGCTCAAAAACTTTTTAATCAAGTATCCAAATCAAGGAATAAACGGGAAAAAGAAATATTAATTTTTCAAAACTCTTTTCACAAAACATATCTAATAGAAGATCAATGCATGAATTGCTGAATCAGGAACCAAGATTTTCAAGCACAAGTTTCGAACATATCTAGGATTTTCTTAGGCTTTTAGTACTATAAGAAAAAATAAGCATTTTTTTTTTGGGCTCATTTTATGCCCTTTATCACTTGAATGGCTCTTTGAGCATCTTTTGATTTTAATACACTTTGTGTATTTTTTTTTTAATTTGGCGTCATTGCGCATCTTTTGGTTTGGCATCATTGGCCCTTTTTTTTTTTAATTTTTCAAAACATATGTTTTCTTTCTTATATTTTCAAAACCAAAGTAAACCCAAATTATTAACAACACGAACAACTTGATTAAGAAAATTTTATGGTGGATTCAACAATCTTACAAAAGATTCTTATACGATAGAAAAAATGTAGGGAGATAAAAAAATAGTTTTAAAATCCAATTTAAAATATGATGAAGATTTTGAATCAAAAGTAGAATAATCTCTTTAAGAAGAGAGAGAGAAACAAAATTATGAGTTCCCTTCCTCTGACTGTTTTAGAGAAGTCAAACACAACTTACCAAAGATTTCAAGAAAAAATAGGAAGTAGATTTCTCAATTTTAGAAAAGTGAATGTGTGTGTTGATCAGAGAAAAACTTCAACAAAAACAAAAATTTCAAAAAATGAACAAAACTAAAACACAAAAATAAAAAGGAAAAACACAAAAACACAACACAAAAACACGAAAGGCTCTTAACCATTATCTCTCTCCTAGTCCGATACTTCAGAGACCAGATCTGCCCATGAGATTTTTTGCCTTTCATTATTTCTCCAGTTTAAATTTTGTTTCGCCTTGCCCTTTTCTTTCGTATGAAGAATTCTTAAATTAGGGCACTAATTTTTCATATGTCCAGTCTTCCTACATCGAAAGCAAATAACGTCAGAATAAGTATGAATATCCTTATCACTTTTACCTTTTTTCCACTTTTGCTTATGCTTTGGTGAGCTTTGTGATTTGCTTGACAAGTCATTGCATTCGTCACCAACTAAGCTATCTCTTTCTGTATCTCCAGCTTTTAGAATAATTGTTTCACCTACATCCAAAATTCTTTGACCCAAACTTTGCTCGTAGGCAATGAGTGAGCCAATCAAATTATCAATAGAATAATCATTCAAATATTTTGATTTACAAATAGCAATTACTTTGGCATCAAATTTTTCAAGTAAACAACGAAGAATTTTATTGACTTTTTCAAAATTTGAAAATTATTTTCCTATGACATGCAATGATGTTACAATTTGAATGAACCTAGTGTACATGTCTAAGATCGTCTCATAAGGTTTCATGGAAAATAGTTCAAAATCATACATTAATAAATTCAACTTGGATTGCTTGATTTCAGTAGTGTCTTCATATATGGTGTGTAGTTTATCCCAAACTTCCTTACCAGTAGTGCACGTGGATACTAACATAAAATCTTCATAATTTAAAACACAGAAAAAATAGTTTAAAGATTTTGCATTCAATTGAGCATTTACTTGTTCTTCCTTGTTCCATTGATTAAAAGGAATATCAGTTTTAACTCCATTAATAATATGTGATGGTGATGAATAACTAGTTAAAATCATATGCCATATGCGAAAATCAATCGATTACAAAAAAAATAGAAATGCGAGTTTTCCAAAAATCAAATGACATATTTTCAAATAAAGGATGTCTGGTGATTGAATAACCTTCCGCAATATTACGATTAGAAAAATTAGCCATGGATCAAAATTCAAAAGCTTTTTAAAACTAATTTTTATGAATCCCGCTCTGATAACACTTGAGAGTTCGTTAGGGATGTTAAGCCCTATAGAACTGGCCCAAGGCTAAACAAGAGAGAGGTGTATTGGAAAACTTTAAAACCAAAAATATGAACCAAATCACCACAAACAAAGTGCGGAAGAAAAATAAATGCGGAAGCGATAATAAAAAAAAGAACACACCAGATTTATAGTAGTTCGGTCAAACCTTGACCTACGTCCACTCCTTGAAGGCACCCTCCAAGTATTGCACTAAAATCGTGAATCTCCTTTGGCCCCCACAGTTAGGCGGAGAAGCCCTCACAAAATCACTTCCACCTTCCCCGGTGCGGCAGAGTCGCCGGGTCCTTTGACACCAAAGAGATCTTCTTCTTTGGTGAACTTACCTCGAGACAAGCCTTGAATCCGATGGTACTAAGGTGCGAGTTCGTCGGAGCAACCGTATAGAATACCTTCCACACTCCCTTGAGTTTCTCCCCCTCACAGGTTCTTCTCCCTCTCAAACTCCATCCTTTCCTCTCTCCCTTTCAAGCTTTCTCTTCAAGTCTCCCCCACAAGAACGAAGCTTTAATGGCTGCCAAAGACACTTACAAAGTGCCTTGTCATAGCTTAAATAGAAGAGCTAAAAACGAGCTCATTAATACAAGTTGCCAACATTATCATCCAGGATGATAGGCATATCGTCCAGGATGATAGGCATATCGTCCTGGCCGATTAGTTCAAATATGAGGAAAATCGTCCTGAATATCGCTTTAAAATGAAGTTGAACAATGTCTAATCGTCCCGGATGAAATCTCCATTAATTGCTTTCCAAAACTGCCTGAGAAATTTTGGATAAATTATCCTGGATCGACCTGGACAATATTTTATAGTCCAGGCCGATCCACCAGGATGATATCCAAAAATAAGAATTTCCTAAGTAGATTTGGCAGTAGATTCTTGCTGAATTGAGCCGATCATCCTGGCCAATACAAAATCATCCAAGACGGTTGCTTTAATGATGATGCCCTAATTAGGGTTTCTACTTTTATCAGATCATCCCGGACGATGTTACCAAAAATTGAAATCTTTTAGGGCACAACAGAAAATCTTCCAAGTTACAAATCATCAGATGCCACACCAAATACAACAGACTCAAGAAAGGAAAAAGATTACAAACCTACACAGACCTAGTCTACCCAATCTTGAGTTGGTTCCAAATTGCAATTCGATCATGTGAACCTGAAATGTTAGTACATAAGGTAGCTATTGAGAAATAAAAATGTTTGCTATCATCAAAATCATAAACCATTGATCTGCAACATGTTGGTTGGGTGATTTACAGAAGTTTTAAATGGCTATATGTTTTGTATGAGTGCAAGAGTTTTTATAAGGTGGAGCTTGACCATGGTTGCTTGGGTTGACCAAGTCAACTTGACTTGGGTGGATGGGGTGGTAACCGAAGAGGCTTAAAGGATATGATTGAGTTAGTCTGAGGTTTAGGAAGGGTTTAATACATTGAATGGGTTGAAATGACCTATTCTAAGCCCTAAGGAGTAGTTGGGTCAACTGGGTTGACTGGGTGTGGGTCTAGATTGGACAGGTTTGAAATTGTATTTGGAGTCTGATATATATGGTTTCAAGGCTCAAATAGGTCATTCCAATCAAATCACCTGTTTGGACCCTTAAAGGGCCTCTTAGGTCAACCAGGTTGACTTGGTCAACCAGGTTGACCCAAAGTCTAGAAATGGGTCCAACGGGTTGATATTTAAAACTTGCTAGAGGTGGTTGCATCCTATTTGGAGGTCATTTGGTTTGAAATCACTGTTTGAGCCCCATAGGGGTATTTTAGTCATTCTGACCTCAAGTCCACTAGGGGTAGAAATGAGTCCAAAAAAATGCAGCTTATTGTTCAGCATGTCAGGATTGATGGTCTAGAAGTGATTGCATGCTTTAAAGGAAGCTCCGAGGTCACAATCTACTAGGTGGCAGGTCCTGTGGCATAGGCTGTAAATATTTGAAGGTTTTATAGCCTTTGGATTTCAAATGAGTTTCTGGAGTTAGACACCTCATAATGGGTTCAAATTTAGAGGGTTGCCTCTAGAGACATGTCCCATCAGTAGGAATTTTACAGACCCAGAATCAGAGACTATTTGAGAGGGTTTTGAAGAATCTAAAAATTCACTGGAAAAGGCCTTTAGGACAAGGCCTTTGGACTTAGGATTTGAGTCTGGGTTTGACTGAATTTGATCTGGATTTGCTTGGGGTTAGGATTGGTTTAAAGTTTAGATTAGTTTATGATTTGGATTGATTAGAGATCTGGATTGATTTTAGGATCCTATATAGACCTCATACAAAAATGAGGTCAACAATGTCGGCGACTTGATCCAAAGTGTTGATTGGGAAGATCCGAATGTTTTTGTGCTGAATATGATCACGAACAAACCTTTGGTCTATTTCGATATGTTTTGTTCGAGCATGAAACACCGGATTATTGGCTAGAGCTATGGTGGAGACGTTGTCATAGTAGATGTATGTCGGGTTGTCTTGAGTTGCGCCAAATTCTGTTAACGGCTTTCTGAGCCAAATGAAGTCCGCAGTGAGAGATGCCAATGCACGGAATTCAGATTTTATGGAGGAGCGAGCTACCGTGGTCTGCTTTTTGACACTCCAAGAGATCAAGGTATTACCCAAGTAGGAGCAGTAACCCGATGTGGACTTTCTGGAGATGCGATCTCCGACCCAGTCAACATCTGAAAAAGAAGTGAGAAGTAATTTAGATTTTGTAATAGGTATGCCAAACTGTAGTGTACCTTGTATATAGTGAAGAAGTCGCTTGAAGTGAAATATGTGCTGAGGTAATGGGTTGTGCATGTGCTGCGATAGAACATTGACATTGTACGCAATATCTAGTCTCGTAAGAGTGAGATACTAAAGGGATCCCGTGAGGTGCCTATAGAGCGACGGATCATATAGGAAGGTATCTGGACACGGGTCTTGAGGTAATTTGGTACATGTTGGGTTAGAGATTGGTTTGCATTGTGATAGTTGAGCAATTTCAAGAAGAGAATTGGCATATTGAGTTTGCGAGAGAAAATACTATGTTGGTTGGCGGTTAATTTGGATACCGAGAAATTGATGAGCTGCTCTGAGATGCTTTAGTGAAAATCTGGAGTTTAACTATTCAAGGATTTTATCAAGAAAAGTTTTATTTTTTCCAGTAAATAGTATATCGTCCACATAGATAAGTAGAAATAACTTGCCATCGGAATTACTTAAAATAAATAGGGAAGGGTTAGAAATACTGCTAGAGAAGCCGAGAGATAGAAGATATGTTGTGAACATGTTGTACCACTATCGTGGAGCCTGCTTAAGTCCATAAAGAGCTTTGTTTAGACAACATACATGGTTCGGGTACATGGGGTCTGTGAATCCATTTGGTTAATTCATACAGACTGTTTCCGTAAGTGTATTGTGCAAAAATGCGTTATCGACATCTAGTTGGTGAACCTTCCAAACATAGTGTAAAGCAATTGTAAGAAGTATGTAAATCATTGGTAATTTAGCCATGGGGTTGAATGTTTTGTTATAATCAAGACCGAATTCTTGATGATTTCCAAGCTCTACCAATCGGGCTTTGTGTTTGGCAATGGATCCATCGGCAAGATATTTCGTGCGATATGTCCATTTACACCCAAGAATATATGACTTGGGAGAGGGAACAAGAGTCCAAGTGCCCTGTCTTTGTAAAGCGAGGAATTCGTTCGACATTGCATGACGCCATTCAGTATATTTGACTGCCTCATAGTACGAAGTTGGATCAGTTTGGAACAGTTGAGACGTTTGTTGATGAAACAGGTTTAGCCGTGTAATAGGTTTTAAGGAACCCGTTTGATGTCTAGTAACCATAGGGTGACGGTTGTGAGTAGGCTATGCAGGTTGAAGTGAGATGGGGTCAGAACTGGGACAATGAGGCAAAGAGGACTGAGAAGTGGAAATGTTTTTTGGGTTTGAGGTAGGAAGAACAGCAGACGTAGTCTATGTTGGGGTATTTTGATTTGTCGTGAGTGTGCAGAGATCGGAAGCAGCAATTGTGGTGAGATGTGAGTAGAATTATGGGACTCAGGTGTAGTTGTGGTGAGGAACGGGAAAAGTTGTTCATTAAACGTAAGGTGTCGAGAGATCAAGATTTTGTGCGTGGAGAGATCTAAGCATTTGTATCCCTTGTACGTATCAGAGTACCTAAGAAACACACATGGCTTGGACTTGGGTTGTAGTTTGTGACATGAATGAGGGGGTAGGAGGGGAAAGCAGGTGCAACCAAACATTCGTAGGTGGTTATAGTTGGGTGGCGTTTTATGAAGAAGTTCAAAAGGTGAGATGTTTTTGGTGTTAGGGGATGACATACAATTTATTAAGTAGATAGTTGTTAATGTTGCCTCAGGCTAGTGCTTATAGGGAATGCTAGCGGTGTGAAGAAGAGAGCGAGTGGTCTCAATTATGTGGCGATGTTTCCGTTCAGCAACTCCATTCTGTTCAAGAGTATAGGGACAGGAGATCTGGTGGGAAATGTCGTGTTGCTTAAGGAAATCAGTGAACGTGTGGCTTAGGTATTCGCCGCCTCCATCAGTACGTAAGCACTTAATTTTTCTAGAGGTGTAGTTCTAAATCTGACTTTTGAAAGTAAAGAAAATGTTAGACATCAGATTTATAACGCATTGGAAAAATCCAGGTGAATCTGGTAAAATCATTGACAAAGATTACGTAGTACTGAAAACCTTGTATTGAAGTAATAGGCGCAGGCCCCTAAATATCGAAATGCAAAAGTTCTAACATACAATTTTTGTGTGAAATAAAACATTCAAAAGATAATTTGTGTGCTTTAGAAACAGTACAAGACAAACAATTGTTCTTTTTAACATCTATATGTAAATGCGGTTAAGAAACAGAAATAGAATGTAAAGTGTTATAATTTGGATGGCCCAATCTATTGTGCCAAGAGTATGATGACGAGCTGACGGTGGAGTAAGCTTGAGGAGAAGCACTGTTGTTGGTAGTCATAATGGGGTACAAGCAATTTTTACACGGTCCGCGAAGCAAAATTTCTTGCTTCATCGGATCCTTCAAAGAAAAACCATTAGAATAAAAAATAATAGAGATACTATTGTCTTTGGTGAGCTACGATATTGATAGTAGGTTGTAATGAAGGTTTGGAGTATGTAAGAGTTTGGAAAGGTTGAGCTTACGAGTCGGCGTGGGTAGCAAACCTGAGCCAGAATTGGCTATATTGACAGAGCTTCCATCACCAATGGTAATGGCTTCCTGACCGTGGTAGGGATTGGAGACATAGAGATTTTCAAGAGAGTTAGTGAGATGGGAAGATGCCCCTGAATCAAGAAACCAGTTTGTTGAGCTTCTTGAATTTCTGGCAATCAAGGTTGTGTTGGGGAAGGCGGATGATTGAGGAACATATTGCGGGTTGAGTTGATGCCAGCATGTAGATGCACTATGGCCATTCTTTAAAAAAATCTGACAGGTCAGAGATGAGATCTGGTTGGTGCGGGAAGAGATGTAAGAGTTTGTAGAACCTCTTCCTCTGTTCCGGCAACCTCGGCCACGAGTGGATGCAGGAGCCAGTTGAGGGTCTAAAATTATGGAATTCTTTGATGCATCAGACACGATATTTACCTCTTCGCTAAGAAGAAGGGCATATAGGTTTTCAAGACTAATTGGATTGAGCATCGTGCGAATTGCGGTTTTAAAGGATTGATATGGGGGAGGAAGCCCATTGAGGATATACAGGATTACATCCTCCATATCCACCTGCGAACCAGCAAACGCAATATTATCTACTAAGGTTTTTATGTCAGCAAGATATTGGGTGATTATGGAGTTCTTGAGGTCTATATTGTGTAGTTCATTCTTTAATTGAATGACCTTGGACCGATTTGTGGATTGAAATCGAGTTTCAAGGGTGGACCATATTTCAGCCGTGGAATCAAGGTGTATGATGTATGGAAGAATCGGTGCCGTGATGGTGGAGAAAATTGCGGCGGAGAGGTTTTGATCTGTTAGATTCCAATGAGCAAAATCAGGATTAGGCATAGAACTGCCATCGATTTGGGTAGTAAATCTACTAGGTTTGGTTTTTGTGGGATCAAGAAAGATATCAATTCTATTTGCGCAAAACACTTTTGAGATCTGAGATCTCCAGATGGAGTAATTTTTAGAAGTTAGTTGAGTTTGCACAATGTATTTCAAGTTAGAGACAACAAATTTTAGGGTAGAGGAGAGAACCAGAACATCCTGAGTCGCGGATTCCTCACGTTCGTCTGTTTGAGAGGAAGCTGTGTTCGCCATCTTTGCTTCTTTAGATCGCCCGCTCTGATACCATGAATAAATGAGAGAGAGAGAGAGAGAGAGAGAGAGAGAGAGAGAGAGAGAGAGAGAGAGAGAGAGAGAGAGAGAGAGAGAGAGAGAGAGAGAGAGAGAGAGAGAGAGAGAGAGAGAGAGAGAGAGAGAGAGAGAGAGATCTTGTTTCTTCAAGAACTCATTCACGGACTGATACAGAACAGAGAAGAAGACAGAAAGAAAGAGTAAAGGAAAAGTGTATTATCTTGTATGTCTATGTACAAAAGGCTAAGTCTATATATAGACTTTACACAGCTAAGCCAACATACTATAGCCACTGATAATATGACACCTCATCATTTATTTTTAATACATTTGGATTTATATGCTAATACTTGTGCTATCATTTCTGTTGCTGTTTGGTCGGGTTTATGTGCTGCTGGTTGCGTATCATCCTGATATAGAGTACCAAGGTTGGGAAAATCAAACTGGATAACAAATCGGAAGAATGAGAGATTCATGATTCGACCGGTCGAACCGGATGACGTAATAAATAATAATATTATTAAAAGTAATAAAATTAACATAATAATAATGACAAATTAATCTTAAAAATTTTATAATTCTAAGAATTTTGAGGCTAAAAATAAATAAAATTTATACATATATAATATATTATATAATTTTTAAATTAAATATAAATAATTATTATAATTATGTTATATATTTAAATATAAATGATTACTAATATTAAATTTAAACATAAACATCTTCAATCTTTGATTTTAATTTATTTTTAATAAAAAATTAGTAATATATAAATATATTAATATAATATAAATAATTATTTTATGTTATATATTTAAGCATAATTTACATCTATAAATTATATATAAATTTTACATTATAAAACTACATTTATAAAGTCATACAATATTATTGTTTAAAATTTTTTTTCTATCATTTAATTTCATATTTAGAAAAAGTTTTAGAACTTTAAAAATTATAAATAATTATTTTTATTTGATTAATTATAAATGTATAATTAATTATAAATTTAAGAAGTTTAAAAATTATTATGATAATTTTTTATTTGAATATTCTACACAAAATTTTCCAACAAGTTCTCTTTCAAATAAGTCTCATGCACACATTGTTGAAAGTTGAAACTAAAAACTACTAGTTGTTTAGTCACACATCACTTATGAGATTTGTGTTGTGTTGTTTATATACATATTCTTGTATCCATGGGTTAAGAGCTCACATGGTATTATGTCATAATGTGAATAAGATTATTTATATTTGATTTATAATAATAATATAATTAAATTTTTAGAATTATATTATTAAATAAAATATAGGATATTTAAATTAATTTAATATTTTTAAACATTTATATTAAATTAAATTATTTAAATATATTATTAGTTGAACCGACGGTTCTTAAAAATCGGGACTGGTTCAACGATCGGTCGGTTGAACTGGCAGTTCAAACCAATTTTGATCGTTTTGACACTATATCAGTTCTTCAGGAGGACCAGACCAGCCATAAGACCGGTTCATGGTCGAACCGGCCGGTCCGGTCCGATTTTCAAAACAATGTTGAGTACTATCTTGATGGAATTTTGGATAATTTTTGGAATTGGAATCTCCTTATTTAATTATATTTTTTCTATGTCTTTTTTGTTCATTATTTTCTTTTATAGAATTCCTATTATACAGGTGAGCGTATTGATCGTATCTTGGAAGGGAAGTTGGATCTGGGAGCTATTTTTTGGTTCTATAATCTTTTATGGGTGCTCATTTTTGTGCACCGTAGCATGTATTTAGGTTATTATGTACTTTTTCTTAGTGGGAACCTCGAGCTCGTAGGTTTATTTTATTTTCTTTTTGTAGTTCTTTAGAGTAGTAGTGAGCTTGAGGGCCCTTTAAAGACATTGTACTAATTTTTCTATATTAACGCGTAGGCCTCTCGATAGGTTTTCCTTAAAAAAAAAAGAGAATCATTAGGGAAAAATATTTTTATACTCGTCAATACAAAATATTATATTCATATAGTGTATTCATTATTTTTATCTAATTTTATTTAAGTGATTGATTCTCCACAACATAAATTTTTATCGAGCAAGATAATTATTATAAATTTAGTAGACAATACTAGTATTTGCAAGTGGATCAATACTCTATTATATTACTTGATTCAGCACGTATACTTATGTATATTAACTGTAGTTTTTATAAATTTTATATCAAAGAATGCCTAAGTATTGTTAGGGATTGATAAAGCCCTAAAACATTTCACAATTCTATAATTACTCCACAACCCCATCAAGTTTTTGCCACCGTTGTTAGGGAAGTATTTTGTTTTTTGCAAAATTCTCATTATATTGTTGAATTAATTGCATGATTAGACTTATTTCATTTATTTTATGTGTTGTTCATGATTGCATATTCAATATTGTATTAGTGGTTTACTTACATCATTTTGTAATAATAATTATAGTTATAATTTTAAAATTAGTAATTTTAATTTAAAGTCTAGTGCCATAGCGCTAGCCATTTGAGCGATGTAGCGCTTAGTCAATTAAGATAAAAAAGTATGGCTTGCAAAAAAAATCAAGAAGTCAGTGTACAGTTATAATTTTAATTATTAATATTAGGTCAGCGCTGCAGCGTTATTAAGCACCATAAGTGTTTTTTATTAAAGTGATATAGTGGTTATCAGACATTGGCGTCGTGACATTGACATGTGTCAAACACTATGGCAGTGGACTATCCCAAAGTGATGTTCTAATATATAAAAACCAGTGTCGACATGCCAAATGGCCTGAATAACTGAAAAATTTGTCGGTTGCCCATCTTATCAATTAAAGCATCGCAATAGTGTATCTCACAGTGCCTCAGCACTTCATTGTGTTATAAAAAGGGGATCCACTTTTCATTTTATTCTTCACTATCTATTTCCTTCAATTTTCTCTTTTCTCTAAAAATCACTTGAGAAAGGATGGTTCCAAAGATGCTTGGTAATGTTGAGTCCAGTAATTAGGTTGTTAAGCCTAAGTAAATGTCCCAAGGCTACCAAGAGGGGGGTGAATTGGTAGTTTAAAAATTTTAAACCCTCTTTGAAGATTAAGTTGAACCGAAATAAAAATTTCTTTTAAAGTTTGTAGAAAAATATTTTTCAACCACAGAGTTGTTAAAACTGAAATTTAAAGTGCAGAAACGTAAAAACAATAAAGTAAATGACACCAGATTTATAGTGGTTTGGTCTATAACCAGACCTACATCCACTCCACAGAGGCACCCTCTGAGTATTGCACAAAAACCAATAGTGACTCTCCTTTAGCAACCACTGCAAGGCGGAGAAGCCTTTACAACACACTCTTTTCACCACTACCCGGTGCGGCAGAGAACCGTCATCCTTTTACACAATCCACAGTGCTGGCAGAGAACCGTCGTCTTTTTTACACTCTCCTAGTGTGGGCAGAGAACCCTACGGCTGTTCACACTCTCCAAGTGTAGGCAGAGAACCTTCGTCCTTTTTACACTCTCCTAGTGTGCGCAGAGAACCCTACGGCTGTTCACACTCTCCAAGTGTAGGCAGAGAACCTTTTGGCTGTTCACACTTTCCAAGTGTTGGCAGAGAACCGGATCTCCTTGACTGATCTTCTCAAAAGAATCTAGAAGGAAAAGAGTGAAGTAATCCAAATTCACAAGTAGAGACTCTTACCTTTGAAATCCAAGTGAAGCCTTCTCGCTCCAGTGGTAGAAATTCTCCCTTGAATGCTCTCTTCCACTCTCTCCTTGGCTATTCTCTCAAGAGGCACGAAGATCAAATGACAAAAAGATTGGGTGGCAGTCTAATTTGGACTTTTTATATAAAAGACAAGAAAAACCGCCCAAAAACTGCAAGTATTCAATTCTGTACGCATTAGATCGTCCTGTACGATCATGGATAGTCCTGGACGATTTTACTTAAACGATCTGAAACATCCCTATTTGAATATGTGTACAAAATGTCTTCATACAGATGATCATCCTGTACGAACTAGGTTCGTCCAGTACGAACGGTTATTACTAGGTCGGTTCTAGAAACTGCTGAAAACTGTTCTAAGTCGGTTAATCGTTTGGACGAGAATATGTTCGTCTGGACGAAAATTTTCCAGAGACCCGATCGTCCTGGACTATTCTTTACTTCGTCTGGACGAAAATTTTTCAGAGGACCAATCGCCACGGATGATAATTTATTTTCGTCTGGACGAAAATTTTCCAGAGACCCGATCGTCCTGGACGATATTTTAATTTCGTCTGGACAAAAATTTTCCAGAGGACCAGTCGCCACGTACGATAATAAAATTCATCTGGACAAAAATTTTACAGAGAACCCATCGTCTGGTACGATAATTATTTTCGTCCTGGACGAATAAGACTTAGAAAAAAAAATTTCGAGCAAGTTCCTATTCGTTCCATGTGCCCTATAGGAGATAACTGTCTGATTGTCCCGTACAATAGGATATCGTCCAGTACGATCAGTATAAAATTTTATGATCTCCTTATGTGTGTGTGTATGTTTTTTATTCACTCAATTACAATCACTCTCTTTCAAAATTAATTCAAAGAAAAAATGTAAACTTCAAATTAACAAAGTATCTCATGTTGAATTTGATTTGAAGTTATCGTAGTCTGGAGTCTGATTTTCTTGAAATGTTAGTACACACAAGAGCAAATACAAATCTTCTAAAATTGTTAGGAGATAACTACACATTTGAACAATAATGTTTGAAATCATTAAAACTATTCAAGTTGCAAAAAATGTAAAAGCATTCAAATAGCAACTATTATAACAATCTCCCCCTTTTTGATGATGGCAAAACAATTATTATTTATATGGTTTCAAGTTAAACAAATCTCCTATCTTCTAAACTCCCCCTGAATTGATGAGTACATTAAAATAAGGAGGCATAAAGAACAATATTTTTGTTTTTCAAAAATTTTAACACAAACAACCACAAAGTCAAATACTTGCAAACAGAATAATCAAAATAGAAAACACAATAATTTCAATTATTTCTCCCCCTTTTTGACAGCAACAAAAAATGAAGAAGAAATAGATAAGAAATGTAAGTAATTATATGAAATTCATTTTAAAATTTAATCTAAATGGTGATTGACATAAGGTATGCAATTTTAAACTAAAAATATTAGGTCAATCATAGAAATTCATAAAATTTAAGAAGTGATATAACATTGTAAGTAAGAAGAAATTTCTAAACACATTATTCAATTTAGACATTCAAGTATAAAAAATCATTACAAGAGAGATGTAAAAAAAAATTATATTTCAAAGTTCAATGGAATATAAATGAACATAAGATCAATTTGAATTAAGAGATTGAAAGAATTTGGAAAGAAGAGAATTACAACATGTGGCGCTTTGCGCATCTTTTTCAAAATTTTTGGGGCACATTTTTGTGCATTTTTTTTTCTTTGTTGTGCTTATTTTGTGCCTCTTTTTCACAATGCAAATCTTTGCGCATTCCTTTTGATTTTTGTACTTTTTGTACAATTTTTCAAGAGTAATTGAGACCAATTCTTTCCAAAATCAATAATCTAAAATTTCAAATATTTCTAAGTGCATAAATATCACTTGAGCATAGAAATACAAAATAAGAAAACATCTAAATTGCAATAATAATATTAATTTTTATGTAGTCTAAATGAATAGACATGAATTTTAAAAGTTCTAATTATAACAAGTTATAAACAACTTTTAAATTTAGAAAGACTAGATTTTCTAATATAGATAATCTCAAATTACAATCTAATTTAAGCACTATGAAGATTAAATAATACTAATGAAATTCATAAAAATTAATCACATTCCAAAAAGCAAATCAATTTTGAAACAAGTACAACATCCATTGTTATTAATGAAAGGATTACATATTTCATAATAATAAAAAAAAGAAAATACACTGAACAACATAAAAAAAATCATGAAAACAAACACAAAACATAAAAACTAACACAACAAACATCTCTACTGTTCTGGAGGAGGAGGAGGAGGAATGCCGGCAAAAAGATTGAAGTAGGAGGCCATCAACATTACATTGGTATTAATTTCATGTACTTCATCTCTAATGTTACCAATGTCTTGTTGCTGCTGCTTAAGTTGAGCATCAAATTGATCAAACCTTTGATCAATGTGAGTCTCTAATCTATCAAATCTTTCAATCAGATTCTGATAATCTGACTGAGGTGCAGATGTTTGCTCTCCTTCTTCTTCCTCTTCTGAAGCACTGGCATGTGCTTTTCCTTTTTCCTCCTTGAAAAGCAATCTGAAGGAAGCATCATTATAGTATACTGGCTCTTCGTATTCTTTATCAGGATCCACTAAGTTGTATTTCTTTTCCAAAATGTAAGTGACTAAGTGTCCTAATGAGATGTTCTTTTTCCTCTTCTGATCTGCATGTCCTATTTCTGAAAGCCCATAGATATGATCTATGATAAGTTGGGCTTCGTCAATAGGATGACCTTCCATAATTAAAAAGGTTAGAGCAGAAAGGAGAGGGGTAATATTAATCCTATCATCAGCTTTAGGAATGATTGAAGATCGAAGGATATACTGGATGATTCGGGCATTTTTGGTCATACCGGAGACTCTAGCGACATGATTGTCATGACCATTTTCTCTAATTACCCTATTGACATGATACCATTTGAAAGAGGTTTCTGACATTAGGGTGTGAGCTCTATATCCCTCAGTTCTTAAGTTCAAAAATGCACCAAGGTCATGCTTGGTGATCTCAACTTTTTGCTTGAAGACATAAGAACCTATGGAGGAGTGGTCTGAATTAAAACTCATGTTTGCTAGGAAATAATGATAGGTTTGCTTGTTGTAGAAGTGGATGAGAGAAAGTATGAAATGAAATTGGGTTGAGACAAAGAGGTGCATTACCCGAAATTTTAACTCAGTTTGGATTAAAATGCGAGAGGGAGTTATTTTGGCGGATGCAAAACAAGGAAAGGATTCTTCATTCGCCTTAGACAGGAAGTTCTCTGAGGCATTCCTATTGCGTTTCTTCACCAACACCTTTTATCTCTTGCTTGAGGAGGCCATTGTCGATTTGAAGTAGAAAGGGATTGAAAGTGAAGTTTGGAAGTGTGATTGTTAAGTTAGAAAGCCTTCATATTTAAAGAAAAATGATACGTTCGTCCCGGACGAAAATATTCATCCTGGATAAAAATCATCGTTCGTCCAGATGAAATTATTTCGTACAGACGATCCAATTCGTCCAAAATGTAACGGCTTTTCGTAATCAACACAACTTACGATGCGTCCCTTCGTACAGGCTTTTTGACTTGACCGATCGTACAGACAAAATATTTTCGTACAGACGATCAAAAAGTAACTCATTTTAATGTCTCTTGAAAACCATCCCCTATAATGAACCAACATCTGTTCGTCTGGACGAACCAAAAATTCGTACATACAAAATTCATATTAAAAACTGTCTTATCCACTCAACCGCTGCATTCAATCGTCCCAACGTTTGAGAAAAGAAAAATATTTTTGTCCTGGATGATCGTCAGATTGTACAGACGATCTAATTAAAAACTGCTCTAAAAAACGGTTAAAATTCGTGCAAACTGTTCTTTCACACATCGTCCAATATGAAACAGAATTCGTCCCGGACGATTTCCTCCAATTTTTGAATTTTTTAATTTTTTATTTAAGAAAAATAAACTAAACATTCAAAAACACAGAAATCGAAAAACAAAACCATAGACCTAAAAACAAATTCATTCAAAACACACAAAATTTCACAAAATCAAAAACAAAACAAAACAAATATCAATGTTGCAAAGACATTTTGTTTAGGCATTCAAATCAATAACACCAAGCCTTGTTCTTAAAGTACTAAAGGTATCAAAGGCTAAAGGTTTTGTAAAAATGTCTGCAAGTTGATTTTCAGTTGAAACATGTATGAGTTCAATTTCTCCCTTGGATACATGATCCCTTATGAAATGATGCCTTATATCAATGTGTTTGGTTCTAGAATGTTGAATAGGATTTTTAGAAATGCTAGCACTAGTATTGTCACAATAAATTGGAATAGTGCCTATAGTTAATCCTAAATCAATCAACTGTTGTTTTAACCAAAGTACTTGTGCCACACAACTTCCTAATGCAATGTATTCTGCTTCTGCAGTAGATAGTGCCACTGAATTTTGTTTTCTACTAGACCATGAAACTAATGAATTTCCAATGAATTGACATGTTCCAGAAGTGCTTTTCCTATCCACTCTACAGCCTGTAAAGTCAGAATCTAAGTAACCAATAATTTCAAATGAAGAGCTAAACTTAGGATACCAAATCCCTAAGTTTTGAGTTCCTAGTAGATATCTTAAAATCATTTTCACTGCTGTCAAATGCGATTCTTTTGGATCTGATTGAAATCTAGCACATAAGCAAACACTGAACATAATATCTGGTCGGCTAGCAGTCAAGTAAAGTAAAGATCCAATTATCCCTCTAAATTTCTTTTGATCAACAGATTTTCCCTTAAGGTCTTTATCCAACTGAACTGAGGAACTCATTGGTGTACTAACAGGTTTAGCATTGTCCATTTCATATTTTTTGAGGATGTCCTTAATATATTTAGTTTGACTAAGAAAAGTACCTTCTTCAAGTTGCTTAATGCTAAATCCTAGAAAGTAATTTAAATCTCCCAATATACTCATTTCAAATTCACTACTCATTGTTTTAGAAAAATCATCACAAAGATGTTTATTTGAAGATCTAAAGATGATGTCATCCACATAAATTTGAACAATAAGTATATCCTTTCCAATTTTCCTTAAAAAGAGAGTTGTATCCACACTTTCTTTTTCAAAAGATCTTTCAAGTAGGAAGGTGCTCAACCTCTCATACCAAGCCCTAGGTGCCTGTTTCAATCCATATAATGTCTTTTTTAACTTGAAAACATGATTTGGAAATTTAGAATTTTTAAAACCTGGAGGTTGTTCTACAAAAACATCTTCCTCAATTACCCCATTTAAAAAGGCACTTTTGACATCCATTTGAAACAATTTAAAACCTTTAAAACAGGCAAAGGCTAGTAAAATCCTAATTGCTTCAAGTCTAGCTACAGGGGCAAAAGTTTCCTCAAAATCAATTCCTTCAATTTGATTATACCCCTTAGCTACTAATCTAGCCTTATTTCTAATGACTACTCCTGAGTCATTCATTTTATTTTTGAACACCCACTTGGTTCCAACAACACTTTGATCTTTTGGTCTTGTAGTTAATTCCCAAACTTTATTTCTTACAAATTGATTTAACTCTTCTTGCATGGCCAATATCCAAAATTCATCAGAAAGTGCTTGATCAATGTTAGTGGGTTCAATAGTTGAAATAAAGGCTGAATGATTGACTTCCTTGTTTAATCCACGCCTAGTTCTAACACCCTCACTTGGTTCACCTATAATCAATTCCTTTGGGTGGTTTTTAGAAAATCTCAAATCTCTAGGCAAAGGGTTTTCTCTTTCCAAATTTTCTTCCACATTTTCTTCCAAATTTAATCTATCAATCTTTTGGGAGTTTTCTTCAATTTCTTCTTCAACAACATTTGGCTCTTCCATGTTTCCACTTTCATCAAATACAACATGTGTGGTTTCTTCAATGACTAAATTTTTTTTGTTGAATACCCTATAAGATTTTCCAACACTAGAATATCCAAAAAAAATTCCTTCATCTGATTTTGGATCAAATTTTCCTAAGGCAGATTTTTCATTATTATGTATGAACACCTTGCAACCAAATACATGCAAATGAAACAAATTTGGTGTTCTACCTTTTAGCAACTCATAGGGTGTTTTATTCAAATTAGATCTCACATTCACCCTATTCAGAACATAGCATGCAGTGCTAACCGCCTCAGCCCAAAAATATCTAGGAAGCGAGTATTCTGCTAACATTGCTCGGGCGGCTTCTATTAATGTTCTGTTCTTCCTTTCAACTACCCCATTTTGTTGAGGAGTTCTAGGTGCAGAAAAATTGTGATCAATCCCCTTTTCTTTACAGAAATTTTCAAATCTTTCATTTTCAAATTCTCCTCCATGATCACTTTGTATAGAAATTATTTCACATCCTAGTTTTCTTTGTATCCAAGTTGAAAAATTTCTGAATTCCTCAAATGATTCACTCTTATGAAAAAGAAATTTAGCCCACGTGAATCTTGAAAAATCATCTACTATAACAAATCCATATACCTTCCCTCCTAGACTTACAGTGCCTACAGGTCCAAAAAGATCCATGTGTAGAATTTCTAAAGGTTTACTGGTCCTAAGATCTTTATTGGACTTAAAAGAGGACTTCACTTGTTTTTCTAATTGACATGCATCACAAAGATGGTCCTTGGTAAAGTCTAGTTTAGGTATACCTCTCACCAAATTCTTTTGGGTAATTCTTCTAAGATTTTTCATACTAGAATGACAAAGTCTCCTATGCCAAAGCCATGATTCATCAGAAACAGTTTTCAAATAAAAAGCAGTAGGAGATTGAATATAATTTAAATCTAGCATGTAGACATTGTTTACCCTTTTTCCATTTAAAACAATTTTCCCATTTAGGCTTATTATGCAGCTAGTAGGTAAAAATTTTACATTATAGCCCTTATCACATAGCTGACTTATGCTAAGCAAATTATATTTTAAGCCTTCAACTAATAACACATTGTCTATGAAAAAGTTTTTCAAATTTCCAATCATACATGATCCAACCACTTTCTTTGTGGTATTATCTCCAAGTGTAACCTTACCTCCACTCCTGGCTTCCAGCGTTATGAATTGAGCAGTATCTCCAGTCATGTGCATTGAACATCCGCTGTCCAGGTACCATATACTCTCACGAGGTCTTGTGTGAGAGTACTCCTGCAAATTTCTTAAATGTTAGACCTGGGAACCCAAACAAGTTTGGGTTCACCTTTATGAAATTTATAATCAGATGCATATATGATATGTCTAGGTTTATGCATCTTAGTTCTCTACACCAAATTAGTTTTCATCTTTAAAGTGCAGGTGTGAGATATATGTCCCAAAAATCCACAATTATTACATTTAACATTAGGAAAAATATTCCTATGTTTTCTTTCATATGATTGTCTTCTAATGGATTTCATGAATTTAGGATAATATTTAGGATTTGTAAAATCTTCAAATTTAGGGGGGTTCCTATTATCCTCGAGAGCTCTTATTGTGAGTTTGTAAAATGAATTCATATCTTCCAAGATTCGATTGGTATAATTGATTCATTATATCTTGCTCTCAGTTTCATCCTTAAAATTCTTAAATTCTTTTTCAAGTTCAGCATAGGATGATTTTAAATTCTCAAAAATTTTATTCAAGTCATCATATTCATCAAGTAGTTTCATGTGGTTGTTATTTATTAAAGCATGATCTTTCCTAAGGATTTTGTATTCCTTATTAAGCTCTTCCAATTCTAAAACTAAACTAGCATGCATCTTTTTCATTTTCCTATATGCATCATGCATGTGTTCAGAAACTTCAAATAATTTATTATAGGTTAAATCACATACCTCTTCTTGATCTGATTGTTCAGCATTATCTGCCATCAAGCAAAGGTTGGTGACATATTCTTCTTTTTCAGTCTTAGATGAGTCTGAAGCTGAGTCCGCCCAAAAAGCCTTTGAAACTTCTTCTTGCCCTTCTTTACCATTGATTTTTCCTCTACCTTCTCCTTGCTAGGAGTGGCTTTGAGTTTTGGACAATCAGTCTTTATATGACCTGGTTTCCTGCATTCATTACAAATCACTTCATTAGAAACTTTGCCATTTCTGTTATACTTACCTCTATTCCATTGCTGGCGTCTCTTCTGCTTCCTCTTTAAAAAGCTTCTGAATTGTCTAGTCATCAATGCAATATCGTCTTCATCCTCAGGTTGTTAGTGTTCACTTTCTGACTCTTCCACATTTAGTGCAATATTCTTATCCTTTCTAGGTTCACCTGCATCAATCTTTCTTTGACTTACTCCTTACTCATAAGCAATGAGTGAACCAAGAAGATTGTCAATGGAATAAATGTTCAGATCTTTAGACTCTTTAATTGCAATAATTTTAGCATCGTATGCAGTAGGTAAAAAATAAAGAATCTTATTGATCATTTCAGCATTAGTTAATTCCCTACCAAGTGCATCCAAAGAGGTGACAATTTGAGTGAATCTTGTGTACATGTCTGAAATAGATTCATTAGGTTTCATGCGAAATAATTCATAGTCATGTAACAAGATATTGAGTCTTGATTGCTTAACCTCATTTGTCCCTTCATAAGTTATACAAAGTCTATCCCATATGTCCTTTCCGCTTTTACAAGTGGAAACTCGCATGTAGTCTTCATATTTTAAAGCACAAAAGAAACTATTTAAACATTTCGTATTTAATTGTGCTAAGTCATGTTCTTCAATAGTCCAATCTGCATAGGGTGTTTCTACCCTAACTCCATCAACTAATCTAGTTTGTTTTGAGTAACCTTCCTGGACTAGCATCCACATGCGATAATCAAGTGTCTGTAAGAAAGTAGACATGCGTGTTTTCCAAAAATCAAAAGGAATATTGTCAAACAGTGGAGGTCTAGTGATAGAGTAACCCTCAGGTGTGTTTCGGTTTCCAAATGTAACCATCTACGTTAATCAAAAAGTAGTTCAAACTTATAATTTTGAAACGATGCTCTGATACCACTTGTTGAGTCCAGTAATTAGGTTATTAAGCCTAAGTAAATGTCCCAAGGCTACCAAGAGGGGGGTGAATTGGTAGTTTAAAAATTTTAAACCCTCTTTGAAGATTAAGTTGAACCGAAATAAAAATTTCTTTTAAAGTTTGTAGAAAAATATTTTTCAACCATAGAGTTGTTAAAACTGAAATTTAAAGTGCGAAAACGTAAAAATAATAAAGTAAATGACACCAGATTTATAGTGGTTCGGTCTATAACCAGACCTACATCCACTCCTCAGAGGCATTCTCTGAGTATTGCACTAAAACCAATAGTGACTCTCCTTTAGCACCCACAGCAAGGCGGAGAAGCCTTTACAACACACTCTTTTCACCACTATCCAGTGCGGTAGAGAACCGTCATCCTTTTACACAATCCACAGTGCTAGCAGAGAATCATCGTCCTTTTTACACTCTCTTAGTGTGGGCAGAGAACCCTACGGCTGTTCATACTCTCCAATTGTAGGCAGAGAACCTTCGTCCATCTTACACTCTCCTAGTATGGGCAGAGAACCCTACGGCTGTTCACACTCTCCAAGTGTAGGCAGAGAACCTTTCGGCTGTTCACACTTTCCAAGTGTCGGCAGAGAACCGGATCTCCTTGACTGATCTTCTCACAAGAATCTAGAAGGAAGAAGGAAAAGAGTGAAGTAATCCAAATTCACAAGTAGAGACTCTTACCTTTGAAATCCAAGTGAAGCCTTCTCGCTCCAGTGGTAGGAATTCTCCCTTGAATGCTCTCTTCCACTCTCTCCTTAGCTATTCTCTCAAGAGGCACGAAGATCAATGACAAAAAGATTGGGTGGTAGTCTAATTTGGACTTTTTATATAAAAGACAAGAAAAATCGCCCAAAAACTACAAGTGTTCAATTCTGTACGCATTGGATCGTCCTGTACGATCATGGATCGTCCTGGATGATTTTACTTAAACGATCTGAAATGACCCTATTTGAATATGTGTACGAAATGTCTTCGTACAGATGATCATCCTGTACGAACTAGGTTCGTCCAGTACGAACGGTTATTACTAGGTTGGTTCTAGAAACTGCTGAAAACTGTTCTAAGTCGGCTAATCGTTTGGACGAGAATATGTTCGTCTGGACGAAAATTTTCCAGAGACCCGATCGTCCTGGATGATATTTTAATTTCGTCTGGACAAAAATTTTCCAGAGGACCAGTCGCCACGTACGATAATAAAATTCGTCTAGACGAAAATTTTACAGAGAACCCATCATCTGGTACGATAATTATTTTCGTCCTGGACAAATAGGACTTAGAAAAAAAAAATTTCGAGCAAGTTCCTATTCATTCCATGTGCCCTATAGGAGATAACTGTCTGATCGTCCCGTATGATAGAATATCGTCCAGTACGATCAGTATAAAATTTTATGATCTCCTTATGTGTGTGTGTATGTTTTTTATTCACTCAATTACAATCACTCCCTTTCAAAATTAATTCAAAGAAAAAAATGCAAACTTCAAATTAATAAAGTATCTCATGTTGAATTTGATTTGTAGTTATCGTAGTCTGGAGTCTGATTTTCCTGAAATGTTAGTACACACAAGAGCAAATACAAATCTTCTAAAATTGTTAGGAGATAACTACACATTTGAACAATAATGTTTGAAATCATCAAAACTATTCAAGTTGCAAAAAATATAAAAGTATTCAAATAGCAACTATTCTAACAGGTAAGAGTAGATCTTCTTTTGCTTTTGATAGGAGTAGATTTTATTTATGTGGATGCTGAATCAATATTTGCTAATTTGGTAGTTAACAAACAACTGATTCCTGTGCAAGGTTTTGAGCTTCCTACTCCACATATCATGCAAATTATATCAAGTAGAGGTTGAGAGAAATTTCATGAAGAACTGTATGTTGCCATTTTTAATGTAGTGCGTGAACTTTTTGCAAATGGGATAGAGATGGTTAATAATATGTATTATATTAGGGGTAAGTGGATTTCCTTTGATCCTATTGTCATAAATAAGGTTTACTGACTAAAAGATTTTGAATTTGATAAGTATAATGCATTTATCTATACTCTACTAAATCCTGATTATATTTTGAAAGTCATATGTGGACCTAATAGTGGAGCAAGTTGGAAGAAGAAAAAAATAGGATTATTAATTTCCCTACCTCATTTATAACCCAAACCTTGAAAGCTTGGCATTATTTCATTTTTTTCAACTGTTGCCTAGCTGAAATATAAGTAAAGTCACTCATGATTGTACCATGTTAAATTACTCAATTCAAATGGGGTGCTCAATTAATATACGAAAAATTATATTTTCATCTCTCATGTACATCATTATGGGTATCACATCTGTTGGGTTAGGGCACCCTTCTCTTATTTGTGCTATGTGTGTAGTAGATGGTGTTAGGGGGGAACAGAATGAAGAACAAATCTACCTTATTCAAGCCCTAACAAAAAGAACAATTTTTAGTTTTAAGCAAACAAAAAAGGATGAGGAGGAGGGTGATGTTAATGAAGCCTAAAGTATCTAGTAAACCAAGAAGCAACAACAATAGTAGGAGTGTTAGAGCTCCTAAAATTCTAGGTGAGCACATGGAAGATTTAAGGAGAAAATGGGAAGAGGTGACTCACTTTTGTGAGGAAACCAAGGATCAACAAATCGAGATGAAAATGAGGATGGCCCATAGTATGAACCAACATGAGAAATATTATAAATATTATTCCAATTTTAATAAAGCACTTGTTAGGATGCTTAAGAGTAGCCCTTTGATGGAGCATCATAAGTGCTTGAGTTTCCCCATGCACATACCTATCAGCCCTTTGTATGGCAGCCTAGAGAGATGTTGAGTCTAGTAATT
This sequence comes from Dendrobium huoshanense, assembly GCA_016618105.1. Classification (NCBI taxonomy): domain Eukaryota; kingdom Viridiplantae; phylum Streptophyta; class Magnoliopsida; order Asparagales; family Orchidaceae; genus Dendrobium; species Dendrobium huoshanense. The sequence continues at coordinate 47,222,864 of CM028342.1, forward strand.
AGGTTGTTAAGCCTAAGTTAATGTCCCAAAGGCTATCAAGAGGGGGTGAATTGGTAGTTTAAAAATTTTAAGCCCTCTTTTAAAATTATGTTGAACCGAAATAAAAATTGTTTCTTTTAAGTTTTATAGAAAAAAAATTTTCAACCACAGAGTTTTTAAGATTTAAAAAATAAAATGCGGAAACGTAAAAACTGTAAAGTAAATGACACCAGATTTATAGTGGTTCGGTCTATAACCAGACCTATATCCACTCCCCGGAGGCACCCTCCGAGTATTGCACTAATACCACAAAGTGACTCTCCTTTTGCACCCACAGCAAGGCGGAGAAGCCTTTACAATACACTCTTTTCACCACTACCCGGTGCTGTAGAGAACCGTCATCCTTTTACACAATCCCCAGTGTTGGCAGAGAACCGTCTGTCCCTTCACACTCTCCTAGTGTGGGCAGAGAACCCTTCCGTCTTTTCATACTCTCCTAGTGTGGGCAGAGAACCCTACAGCTGTTCACACTCTCCAAGTGTAGGAAGCGATCCTATCGACTATTCACACTCTCCAAGTGTTGGCAGCGAACCGGATCTCCTTGACAGATCTTCTCACAAGAAATCTAGAAGGAAGAAAGAAAAGAGTGAAGGAATCCCAATTCACAAGTAGAGATTCTTACCTTTGAACTCCAAGTGAAGCCTTCACACTCCAGTGGTAGGAATCCTCCTTTGAATGCACTCTCACACTCTCTCCTTTGCTAATCTCTCAAGAGGCATGAAGATCAAATGAAAAAGAGATTGGGTGACAGTCTAATTTGGACTATATATACAAAAGACAAGAAAAACCGCCCAAAAACTGCAAATTGTCAATTCTGTACACACTGGATCGTCCCGTACGATCGTGGATCGTCCTGGACGATTTTACTTAAACGCTTTGAAACGACCCTGTTTGTATATGTGTACGAAATGACTTCGTACACACTGATCGTCCCGTATGAACTAAGTTCGTTCGGTACGAACGGTTATTACTAGGTCAGTTTAGAAAACTGCTGAAAACCGTTCTAAGTCGGTTAATCGTCTGGACGAAAATTGGTTCGTCTGGACGAAATTTTTACAGAGAGCAGATCGTTTTTTGACGATAATTAATTTTGTCTGGACGAAAATTTTACAGAGACCAGATCGTCCTGGACGATAATTAATTTTGTCTTGACAAAATTTTTATAGAGAGCAGATTGTTTTCTGACGATAATTAATTTTGTCTGGAACGAAAATTTTACAGAGACCATATCGTCCTGGACGATAATTAATTTCATCCCGGACGAATAGGACTTAGAAAAATTTTTCAAGACAGTTCCTATTCGTTCTATGTGCTCAATAGGAGATAACTGACTGATCGTCCCGTATGATCTGATATCGTCCCGTACGATCAGTATAACTTAAATATGATCTCCTTACGTGTGTGTGTATGTTTTTATTCACTCAATTACAATCACTCCCTTTCAAATTTAATTCAAAGAAAAATACAAGCTTCAAAATCACAAAGTATCTCATGTTGAATTTGATTTGAAGTTTTAATAGTCTGGAGTCTGATTTTCCTGAAATGTTAGTACACACAAGAGCAAATACAAATCTTCTAAAATTGTTAGGAGATAACTATACATTTGAACAATAATGTTTGGAATCATCAAAACTATACAAGTTGCAAAAATGTAAAACATGCAAATAACAACTATTTTAACAAGAGAAAGGTCATCAAGATGATGATGAGGAGGAAGATGACCCTAACTCAAAAGGGTAGGAGATCTTATTTTTCTTTAGATTGAGAGAGAGAGAGAGAGAGAGAGTTGGAGGCTTCTATTATTTGATAGCATTTTTATTCTTATGATCATATAGTCTAGCTAAAGACTTAAAAGTTAGTTCTTATGGGAGATGACCAACTTAATATGCTATGTATGGTGCTTAGGGCACTAGTTATCTTGTAAACAAAGTTTTGTTATAAATATTATGTTATCACATGTTTTATACACCTTTTATCATTCATATGAAAGCTTGTGTAATGCTAATTATTATTTGTGTTTCTTTTATTTACATTTCATTAAAGTTCCCCTCATGTTTATTATAATTGCTTTTGTATTCTAATTATTTAATTAACCTTAGTAAAAATTATAAATAAATAATTATTTAAAATTAGAATTATTGCGGGCTAGAAAATGCGCGGCGATAGAGATTTAATTGTGCAACTTAATGTTGTACGGATAATTAGCTCACACACAGATAACACAAGATTTTTTATATGGAAAACCCTTAAAAAGGGGAAAAACCACGAGGACTAGCCCAGTTGAAAATGATTCCACTAGACTTTGAGTCGGTTACAAAGGACTGAATCCCCTATAAGGGCGATCAGATTTACAATCAGTAACTGTTCGATAGAAGTCATGTGTTAGATCCGGTGTCACTTGGAAGTTCGGGTGTTGATAGTCTGGCCTTGAGCAGGACGTCGAGTCTTCAGCAGGACATCGGGTCTGAACATCGGGCCTGAATGTCGGTCCATAATGTCGGGCCTTGAGGTGGTGGTGCAATGAAAACTCAGGCGGTGGTTCGGCAAGGCTTCAGTGGTGGTCCGACGAGATTCCTGTAGTGGTCCAGCGATGTTCCTGCGGTGGTCCGGCGATGTTCCGACGGTGGTAGAGGAGGAGCTTCTTCCTTCTCTTCTCTTCTTGCTTGGATTCTCTCTTGTGAAGAATGAGGGCTCTATTTATAGATTTTCTAGAGTGGCATAGCGCGTAAGGCGTGAGATGAGGGGAGAATAGGGAGTGGTCGAATGGACGGCCGATATTGAATCCTATGATTGTGCACCATTCGTTGGACATTTGAAGGCATTAGTGATGTCAGAATTCGGGGATCTTGGGCTTGTTGGATTTGTCTTGTCGAGCCATTCGATTCGAGTATAAGCTCGTTAAAATCAAAGATTATTTGGTATGTCAAATTGCGGTTTGAACCTTCCAACACCACTTCGGGTCCATGATTCGGGCCCATTTGGGCTCGGATTGGGTTGAACTTGGTGTAGTTGGGTATGTATTTCCGAGACACTTAGTTTGACTTTAAGCTCGCTGAAATCAAAGTTCGGGTGCTTCCGGATTTAATTTTTGAAGTTTCCAACTAGCTTTTGCCTCGAGATTTGCCTTGATCAATATAATGTTTTGACGATGTATCAGTTGCCCGCCTATTTTCGGACGTCGAAGCTCCAGGAGTTCGAAAATACTTGTTCCAAAATTTTATACCAGCCAAAATGCAAAAAATTACGTTCTAAAAATTAATAACTTGCTTGAACTTGATCATAGAGGCTCTGTTGAGCTCCAAAAGTATCGAAATTGAATTCGGAACATCAAAAAACGTGTTCGGTGACCCAAAAAAACGTCAAATTTGGGCTTTTTGGGACAAAAATCGGGCCTGAAATGGGCTGGGAAGCCGAACCGGCCGAACCGGCCAGCCGGCCGCCACCACCGGTGCGGAACTGCGCGCTAGGCACACCGCCGCCTCTGGCCTGCCCGCACGAACGCGCGCTGCGTTTGCGGCCCGCCCACCGGGGCCCGCCTCCGGCCCGTGCTGTGGCCCGCCTGGGCCGCTCGGTTCGCACTGCGGCTTGCACTGGGCCAGCCTCCGGCCCACCTGGGCCCGCGCCTCTTGGCAGCCACCGCCTCATAAGGCGGTGGGATGAGGCGGTTCGGCCAGCCCGCCCGTGTGGGCCCCGCCTCCTTTGAAAAATGCAATCTGGGCCTTTAAAAATTCCCAAAAATTCCTAAAAAAATCATAAAAATTTTCAAAAAAATTCAAAAAAATTTAGGAAAATTGAGAAAATTAGAAACTCTAGAAACTTCTCTTTCTCTCTCCCAAAAAAGTATAAATAGGCCTTTAAGGCCTTTAGAAAAATTGTCTCTCTTATCCTCTTCTCCCTCTGTCCTTAAAATTGAGGCCTTCCCTTGGTCTTCCTAAGCCCCTCTCTTTGCAAGGAAATCTGGAGATTCTCCCTTCTCCCTCTATCCTTACAATTGAGGCTTTCTCTTGGTTTTCCAAGATCCTTCTCTTTGCAAGGAAGTGTAGAGATTCTCCATTCTCCCTCTATCCTTACAATTGCGGCTTTCCCTTAGTTTTTCAATGCCCCTCTCTTTCCAAGGAAGTCTGGAGATCCCCCTTATTTCCTCCAACACCCTTAGGAGAAATGTCAGGTGATCGTCTTCCACCGAGAGATACTGCGATCCGTGGAGCCCCCATTGCACCGCATGATGATGAGAGGAGGCCAAATAAGGAAGCAAGGGTGGATGAAATAGCGTCGACTGTTACAAATGATTTCTTATTTCTCTTTCGCAAGAACTATCACTTTCTGAATGATGTAAAGGCAATGGCCCCTAAGAGGTCTGATCAGGCTAGCCTTCCCCCTCCCGGGTATCTGACCGTTTCTGAGACCCATTTGCGTGCCGGGTTACGCTTTCCACCCCCTGCCGAGTTGATTGACATTTTATAACGATGTGGGGTGAATTTATTCCAATTTTCATTCAGAGCGATGTCGATGACTGTGGGATTGATTGCTCTCTTTAGGGATCGAGGAGCTACTTTGACACCAGAGCACCTTTCACGGATGGGTCGATTTACTAGCGACACGCATGGGCGTGTAACCTTTAGATCCAAATGGTTGGATGTGCGTACCCGTGATCCTTCAAAGAACTGGGCTGGTGCATTCTTCTTTGTAAAGAATGATTGGGGCTTGATAGAGAAGTGGGGGAAGATGAAGGATCTGTCATCCCCTCTACATGTCAGCGAAGAAGACATTATGAGAATCTTGAAGGTTCCTGATCTCGATCATCTTTTATTTAAGGTTTGTCATATGAGTAGATACACCGAGGAAGAGTTCTTGTTCAAGGTTGGGCTGTCAATTCATGCTAGGAGGTCTGATGCAAAGATGTTGAAGCCATCTTCTAAAGTGCCTGGGCCTCCTGTCCTAACTTCAAAAGTGGCCCCCAAACGACCGGCAAGGGGTGAAGACCCTCAAGTTTTGAAGAAGAAGAGGTTGGAGGGGACTGCGACAAATACTGACAAAGCTCTACCTGACTCTTCCTCAGCCAAGTTGCGTATCCCTGAGGATGTTTTGAGCCACCAGTGTATTAGACACAGTAAAACTAGCAATTTGGTGAGTAGCATATCCTAATGCTTTTATCTCCTTTTCTTCTGGGATGACATCTAATAAACTTTTCTTCTTTATCTCAGCTGTCATGTCTTGGGATCGAGATTAATGACTAGAACAGTGAATTTGTCAAGATCAAGTATCTTCAGGGAGAGTTCAAGCGAAAATATGATCAGAAGGTCATGGAGGTAAAGGTGCTTGAAGAGGAGTTGAACGAGTGCAGGACTGAGTTGGCCAATATAATGCACTCCGTATCTCTCCAAAATTGGCAGGCAGATCGGCATCAAATAGATCTGGAGGAGGCTCAAGCGACAATCACCAGGCTTTTGAAGGATCAGAAGGCTTCTGAAGAGAAGATAGTATCACTTGAGGCAAAGGATAGGAAGTCCCAGGCTCTTATAGTTGAGAAGGAGGATGCTTTGTATGGCATAGAACCTTTGAAAGTTATTGAAGATTTCAAGAAGTCCATAGCTTTCAAGACTATTATTCAGGATCACGTCCAGGAGGCTCAATATCATGTCTACGATATAGAAGTGAAGGGTTTGGAGCAGCAGTGTACTGAGGATGGATTCATTCATGGCTTATTTAAGGGGGTTCGCCTGATGCAGTGAAAGACCGGAGTTCAAGTCGAAGGGGTGACCCCTAGACAGGCTTCAGATGACTTTCCTTCAGGTTTCGATGGTGACGAGGTAGAGGGTGATCTTTGGAAGGTTCTGGATCTTTATGTGGATGATGAGATTGTAGATGTTGAGTAGGATTTTTAGTTTCTGATATTTGTATTGCTTTTTCTTTTTAGTGATTGCAACGTATCTGATGTTTTTGTTGATGTGTTATGTCTATTTTGATTTAGTAGTGGATTGTTGATGTATTTTTATCTGGCTTAAACATTCTAGTACATTTATTCAACTTGAGTGAATTTTATTAATGCTTGTTTAAAGTACTAGCATTCCAACTTATATGGAGTCTAGGAGGATCCACCAAGGGTGTGTGACCCATCGGAGGTTGTATGCCAGAGCCCTGCTCGATGATGCAAACCTGTTCGGAAGAGGTTGAAAGGATCCATTAAGGATATGTGACCTATCCGAGGTTGTCTGTCAGAGTCATGCTCGATGACATTAACCTGTGTGGAAAAGGCTGAGAGAATCCACCGAGGATGTAAGACCTATCAGAGAATGTATGTCAGAGCCTTGCTCAATGACATTAACCTGTATGGAAGAGGTCGAGAGAATCCACCAATGATGTAAGATCTATTCGAGGTCGTATGTTAGAGCCCTGCTCGATGACGTTAACCTGTGTGGAAGAGATCGAGAGAATCCACCAATGATGTAAGATCTATCCGTGGTCGTATGTCAGAGCCCTACTCGATGATGTTAACCTGTGTGGAAGAGATCGAGAGAATCCACCAAGGATGTAAGATCTATCCGAGGTTGTATGTTATAGCTCTGCTCGATGATGTTAACCTGTGTGGAAGAGATCAGACTGAATCCCCCTGGGATCGATCATCTGGTGACTGAGCTACAAAAATGATTGTGTGTTGCTCGAATTAAGGATATTGAAGTTCACAGCATGTGTGAATTTATTAATATAATTTTACTCTAAGGAGATAGAGAAACAAAATCTTACTGTATTAAACAAAAGCATAGCTCCCTAAGATAGCTTAGGGAGGAAGAAGCTGCAAACACCATAAACAACATTTAAAATTAAAGACAAACAGTACTTAAGTCACATAATACTAAAGACATAAGATACTTAAAATAAGCAACACTATTGCGCTCTATTGATAGTACTTACGAAGATTGTCTATGTTCCAAGTCCGAGAAAGCATTCTTCCCTCAGCATCCTTCAATTTGAAAGTTTCGGGCTTTACCAGAGCTGCTACTAGGTACGGGCCTTCCCAGAGGGGGAGAGTTTATTTCGTTGAGGGCATTTGCCTGCTGCGTAGGATTAGATCTCCAACCGATATATGTCGTGGCTTCATCCTTCGGTTATAGTGATGGGCAACTCTCTGGTGATATGCAGCAACCTAAGCATCGTCTCGTCTCTTGCTTCTAGAAGGAGGTCTAGGTTGTGCCTGAGTTTTTCGTCGTTGGCATTGAAGTCAAAAGTTTGAACTCTATGACTAGAGACTCCAATGTCGACGGGAATAACAGCCTCTGTGCCAAAGTAGAGGTTATATGGCCTTTCTCCAGTTGGAGTCCTTGCCGTAGTATGATAGGCCCAAAGAACATTTGGGAGCTCGTCAGCCCATTGCCCCCCAGCCTTATCCAGTCGTGTCTTCAATCCTCTCAGAATGGTTTGATTATTGACCTCTCTCTGTCCATTAGTCTGAGGATGGGCCACAGCCGTGTGTATTAGTTGAATGTGGAGATCTTTACAAAATGTGGTGAATACCCTTCTAGTGAACTATGTTCCGTTATCGGTGATAACTTTTGCTGGAATGCCAAAGCGACATATTATGTTCTTCCATAGAAATTGTTTGGCATTTACTTCAGTGATCTTTTCCAGAGGTTCTGCTTCTACCCATTTTGTGAAATAGTCCACAGCCAAGATGATGAACTTTCGTTGTCCCGTGGCTATAGAAAAAGGTCCCATTATATCAATCCCCCATTGGGCGAAAGGCCAGGGACTCTATAATGTTGAGATCTCTATAGCAGGTAGATGAGTGAGGTTGGCATGTATCTGATAGCTGTTACATTTTTGTACGAGCTCTAATACATCCTGTTTCATTATTGGCCAGTAAAATCCCTATCTCAGGACCTTTTGGGTTAGCGCCCTTCTGCCTAAATGTTCCACATAAATGCCTGAATGTACTTCTCGGAGTGCGTAGTTCGCCTCTGAAGGAGGAAGATATTTAAGGTATTGCCCTGTGATAGATCATTTGTATAACTCTCCATTAATAATTATGAAGTTTGATGCCTGCTTCCGAAGTTGTACTGCCACTATTGGGTCTTCAGGAAGAACGCCTTCTTGTAGGAAAGTGAGAATGGGGTTGATCCAAGAAGCTTCTTTTAATTCATCTATTGATTGAATTACCCATGAGCCTTGAACGCTCGGAAAGAAGATGTCATCGATATATTTTCTTCTAAAAACATCTCCTGTCGTAGAAGTGGCTAGCTTGGAGAGAGAGTTTACCCTTGCGTTCTGTTCCCGAAGGATATGGACGATCTGATGCTTCGCTATTTGGGCTAACAGGATTTTAACTATCTGGCAATATTGGGCCAATAATGGATGGTGAGCATCAATTTCCCCTTCTACCTGAGAGGCGACCAGTTGGGAATCAATGTGAACCATTAAGTTCTATACTTCGCAATTGATTGCCAGTCTCAATCCAGCGATTAAAGCTTCATATTTGGCGACATTGTTTATTACTGGGAACTTCAGTCTAAGCCCGTATTCGAGTGTAGCTTTCTACGAGGAGATCAATAAGATTCCAATGCCAGCACTTAAACTCCCGGAAGCTCCGTCGACATATAATGTCCAGCGGGAGGAGGAAGGAGACACTTCAAATGATTCATTGGAGGTGTAGTTAGTGCATTCGACCACAAAATCAGCAAGCACTTGTGACTTGATGTCGGGTCTGGGTAGGAATTGTATATCAAATTCTTCGAGCTCCACTAACCATTTGATCAATCTCCCAGATGCCTCGGGCTTTTGGAGAATACTTTTCAACAATAGGTTTGTATAAATTCTAATCGCATGTGCTTGGAAATAAGGACGTAACTTTCTTGCTGAGAAGACTAATGTCAAGGCTGTTTTGTCTGCTAATTGATAACATGTCTCAGTCTCTGAAAGTACATTACTAATGTAATAGACTGGGCGTTGAACAATATCATCTACCTGAACCAAGATCGAGCTTATAGCATGGGAGGAGACGGTCATATACATCTACAAAATTTCCCCTGGAACTGGCTTCGAGAGAAGTGGCGGCGAGGCTAGATAAGCTTGGAGTTGTTCAAAAGCCTCTTGGCATTTATCGGACCACTGAAACCCTGAGCTACGAGCACCTCTGAGAACTTTGAAGAAAGGCAAATACTTGTCTCCTGAGCGAGCTAAAAATCGAGAGAGTGCCGCAATCCTTCCGTTCAATCTCTGGTCTTCTTTGATATTTCTTGGGGGTAATAAGTCCCTTAGGGCCTTGATCTTCTCCGGGTTGGCCTCAATCCCTTGGTGGGTAACTATGAACCCCAAAAATTTTTCTGAGGCAACTCCAAATGCACATTTGGAGGGGTTGAGGCGTATGTTGTAAGATTGAAGGAGGCAGAAGCATTATTCCAAGTCCGAGATATGCTGGGACTTCTCGAGACCCTTTACTTGCATGTCATCCACATACACTTCTATAGTGCGCCAGATAAGGTTCTTAAAAATCCTATTCATCAAGCGTTGATATGTTTCCCCGGCATTCTTAAGCTTGAATGGCATTACTAGGTAACAGTATAACCCCTTATATATTTGAAAAGTTGTTGCCTCCTCATCAGCAGGATCCATTTGTATTTGATTGTATCCAGAATAAGAATCCATGAAGCTTAGCATATGATGTCCGGAGGTGGCATCAACTAGCTGATCGATACGAGGAAGCGGGAAACTATCCTTGGGGCAGGCTTTGTTGAGATCAATGTAGTCTACACACATTCTCCAAGCTCCACTTGCCTTTTATACCATCACGATGTTGGCCAACCAAGCAGGATAGTGTACCTCCCTTATAAATCTTGCGTTTAAAATCTTATCAATCTCCTGCTTGATTGCCAGCTGACATTCTAGTGCAAAGTTTCATTTCTTTTGGATCACTGGTTTACATGCTGGGTTGATCTTGAGGGAGTGCATGATTACTTCAGTATTGATACCGGTCATATCAGCCGAACTCCATGCAAACACATCTTGGTTTATACGTAGAAAGTCTACGTACTCTTTTTTTCTCTGCATATGAGAGGAGTGATCCAATCTGTACTGTTCTCGAAGGGTGCTCATCTGATAGAGAGACACAAATAAGATCTTCTACAGGGGAGGCCCTTTGAGGGGTATCTTCATTTCGAAGATCGAAGTCATCGATGCTCAGAGTAACTGATGAGCGTGGTTGAGCCTGTCTAAGATAGCAGGATTGGGCTACTTGTTGATCTCCACGCACGGTCTCGATCCCTGATGGGGTAGGAAACTTCAGCTTTAAGTGGGGAATTGAAGAAATAGCCCCGAAGATTGTTTGGAGTGGCCTTCAAAAGATTTCATTTTAAGCTGATTCATATTTCACTACAATGAACTGAATAGGATGTTCAACTTGACGGGGAAAGTCTCCAAGTATGACCGGGAGACTGATGGTTCCTTCCACTCTTATAGGTCGGCTGTCAAATCTGTATAGTGGACCGGCAGTAGGCAGGAGTTTCTCTCTGGATAAGCCCGTATTAAGAAAAGTTGAGTTGAATAAAACATCTACTGAGCTCCCATTGTCGACCAAGATCCTTTTAACATTATAGCATGGGTCGCCTATTCTCGCACTAATCAACAGTAGATCTTGATGAGGAGTCTTTATGCCTTCTAGATCAGACTCTTCAAATGTGATGGAGTGATCGGCATGAAGTTTCTTTGTTGGTGGCTCTTTGTTCTCCTCAATCAGAACTTGACAAGGCGTTGAAGGGCCTCCAGCGATGGTTTCAATTTTGCCCACTATCTGGCGATTGTTTGCCGACTGTTTTTGTTGCTGATTTTGCCCCTAATCGGCTCAACCTCTTCTCGGGCTGTTGGATTCTTGATGAATTATCAGAGATATCCATGTCGGATCAATCTCTCAATTTCTTCCTTGAGCTGCCTGCATGCTTCAGTAGTGTGTCCATGACTGCAATGGAAGTGGCAATATTGCTCTTGGTTTCTGACATTGGGCTTCAAAGGGTATGGCCACTTCACACTCTCCTGATCTCGGATGACCAGCAATACATTCGCTTGGGATGTATTAAGTGGAGTGTACTCTTTTTCTTAGCTGGGCTCTCATCGCGGCTATGAGGGACAAGGAGGAAGATTGTAGTTTCCTTGCTTCTTCCTTTGTGATGGGGGATTCTCCATCCCTGGGGGATTTTTATGCTTCTCGGTTGTCTGCTCAAATTGCTTCCTATGAGTATTGATGGCTTCATCGGTAGTGATTTGAGCCTCTACTCGATGGATTAGATACGCATATGAATGGATCGTTTCTCGCATGCGTGCCAAGTAGAAGGGGCCCGGGCGAAGCACTCCAAGAAATACACTTCTAAGCAATTCGGGATCTACCCCTAGAATTTGTCGGGCTTCTATTAAAAACCTTTGAAAGTACTCTTTAAGAGATTCACCCTCATTCTAACGTATCCCTAAAAGGTGGGAGGAATCCTTAACCATCCTTCGGTTGGCGATAAATTGTTCGACAAATAACTTGGCCTATTTAACGAATATTGGGATGGATCGGGCAGGCAGTGAGTAGAACCATGTCCGGGCCTGCCCTTTAAGGGTGGCGGGAAAAACTTGGCAGAGTAAAGCATCCGGGGCCCGCTGGATATGCATAATGGTGCGATAGTGATCGATATACTCATAGGGGTCTGAAGTCCCATCGTAAGAATCAATATTCGGGAGTTTGAATCTCGCCGGAATGGGGTATCAGAGGATAACTTCTGTGAAAGGTGATGAGTCCTGAATGTCTCGTTGATTAAGAGATTGCCTTATATCCCCTGTGGGGAACTCTTCTCAGACTAGTCTCCGTAATTCATGTCGTAGGGTATTACGGGGGAGTTCAGTGATGTGCTGTTGGTCCAAGTCCTTAGGGACGTCCGGAGGGATGTGATGCCGATGGTCCTATGTGCGAAGGATGGGTAGAGCTTGCCATGTTAGCAAGTTCATTCTCTGGACGTATTGGAGGGCGCATTCTTGGCGGAGGAAGGGGGACCTCAACATGAAGAACACCTTTGAATCCTGATTAGTCTCGAGGGAGGAGAATATCTTCCTGAGGTTCTAGTGCTGGTCCTCGAGTATCCCTTAAGAGTTGAAGGATCTCAATCTGAGATTCCTCCATCTTTCTGATACGCTCTTCTAGGGATGACCCTGAAGTTCTTTCTCCGGCAAGGTTTCGGCCATCGGGGTGAAAAGAGGCAGACGCCTGTTGTCCCTGATTCAGGGACTGATTCCTGGATTGGTGTGAATTAGAGTGGGAGGTTCCCATGATGTGATGGCTACTCCTGTTGGCCATTGGAGGAGTACTTAGTATAGTGGGATTGACTTTTCCCACAGACGGCGCCAACTGTTGCAGGCTATAAAATACGCAGTGATAGAGATTTCATTATGCGTCTTAACGTTGTACAGATAACTAGCTCACACACAGAGAACACAAGATGTTTTACATAGAAAACCCTTAAAAAGGGGAAAAATAATGAGGCCGAGCCCAGTTGAAAATGATTCCACTAGACTTTGAGTCAGTTACAAAGGAATGAATCCCCTATAAGGGCGATCAGATTTACAATCAGTAACTGTTCGATAGGAGTTAGGTGTTAGACCCAGTGTCACTTGGAAGTTCGGGTGTTGATAGTCTAGCCTTGAGCAGGACGTCGAGTCTTCAGCAGGACGTCGGGTCTGAACGTCGGGCCTGAATGTCGGGCCTTAATGTCGGGCCTTGACATGGTGGTGCAATGAAAACTCCGGAGGTGGTCCAGCAAGGCTTCGGTGGTGGTCCGGCGAGGTTCCTGTGGTGGTTCGGCGATGTTCCGGCGGTAGTCCGATGATGTTCCGGTGGTGGTCCGACGATGTTCTGGAGGTGGTCGAGGAGGAGCTTCTTCCTTCTCTTCTCTTCTTCTCTTCTCTTCTTGCTTGGATTCTCTCTTATGAAGAATGAGGGCTCTATTTATAGATTTTCTGGAGTGGCATAGCTCGTAAATAGGCTTGAGATCAGTGGCGAATAGGGAGTGGTCGAATGGATGGCCGATATTGAATCCTATGATCATGCACCATTCGTTAGATATTTGAAGGCCTTAATGATGTCGGAATTCGGCGATCTTAGCCTCGTTGGATTTGTCTCGTCGATTCGTTCGATTCGATTATAAGCTCATTAAAATCGGAGACTGATTGGTATCTCAAATTGTTGTTTGAACCTTCCAACAGCACTTCGGGTCCATGATTCGGGCCCATTTGGGCTCGGATTGGGTTGAACTTGGTGTAGTTGGGTTCATATTTCCGAGATGCTTAGTTTGCCTGTAAGCTCGCTGAAATCGGAGTTTGGGTGCTTTCGGATTTAATTTTTGAAGTTTCCAACTAGCTTTTGCCTCGAGATTCGCGCTTGATCAATATAATTTTTTGACGATGTATCAAGAATAATAATAAAACCCTATATCATAGTTCATATGAACAGTGTTTTTACTTTATATAGTGGAAAAGACAATAATAATTACTCGACTTAGATCATTTTAAGTAATTGCTTTAATTTGAAATTATAAGTTATACATTTCTTTATTAAATTTTTTAAATAAAGATGGATAATTATGATTAAAGATTCGATGTGGGTAGATTATAAAATTGGAAATTCTAAGCAATTCGAATTTGGAATTGATATTCTAATTAAATCATTACATAAAACTCTTTAAGATTACAAAAAAATTCGAAGCAAAAACTGATATTCAAAATTATTAACTATGTACTCTATAAATTAAAGAGAAAAATACTATGAAATTAGTTCTATAAAGGAAAAGAAGAAGTTGAAGAAAAAAAAAAAAGATGAGTGCATTCAAATATTAGTTTCAATTAAAAGCTTAGAATCTAATTTCAATCTTATACTTAAATTCATAAAGGATAAAATAAGAAAACTAGTACAAATGATGGTGAACTAATGAAGCTTCAATTTTAACTACAAACATATCTAATCATTAAACTACATTATTCACTTTAAAATTCAAAAATTAATAATTAAATCTATAACCGATAAATTCAAATTAAGTAATAATTAGGATGACTAATTAATGTAATTATTAGTATTTTTTCTAAATTTGAATTATAATCTTATTAAATTTTACTATTTCTAGGACGTGATGTATTATCCTATTTTTTAGTAATTTTTAAATTATCAGTTTTTTTACTTTGATTAATCATTTAATCAAAATTACAATATATTTATTTCCTTGAGAAAAAAATAGAAGTTTAAGCTAGGGAGAATTTGATAAGTGTAAATAATATGTTATGTTATATGTTATATTTTTAGCAAAAATGTGTTGCTTTAGTTGTATTATGCAAGAAAAATATATAAAAGTTTATGTTTTATATAACATTGCAGCTTCAAAACAAATAATACCATAGCGCAATCAAAGACATTGTCGGAGCGCCTGAATATAAATAATGCAGCACAGATTTCAATGTCAAACAGCACCGCAACATCAAAAGTTTAGCTTTGCAGTGTCATGTTCTCTGTTGCAAGTGCCGCAGCTACACACTCTATAACTTCTCTAAGCCAAACTTTCTCTTCAGGTGCCAAACATTCTAAAATCAGCAGTGTCGTGCATAGCAGTTTTAACTTCCCAAGGATATGATTTGTTAGTGAAACGATGTGATTGTTCACTAAGTAATAGATTTATATCAGTAAGCACCGTGATAGAACTAGAAAAGCATTGCAACAACATTTGTTCATTTGTTGGGTTCAATGACACCGATATTTTTAGCTTCGCATTACCAAATGCATACTTTGTGTTTTCCTATAAATAATTATTATGTTATGTTTGTAAGAGAGTTCAACCACTTAGATAATTTTAATATAACTCAGAGTGCTTCTATGAATTTCCCTTAGAGTGACAACTAATTAGGGAATTTAGAGAAGTACTTGATACCATCATTAGAGTGTTTGACTTATATTTATATAAGAAAATAAGTAAGTAAAGAGAAGGAGAGTAGAGGAGATCCATTGAACCATTCTGGCGATATCTATCTCTTGTATCTTCTTTCTATCATGTTATTAATAAAAATAAGTTTACTTCAATTTTACTCCATGTCTAGCTAAATTCTCCCGTTTTGAATTGATGATGTAAATATCATATATAATAATAATGAGTTCTATTATTCCTTAAAAAATTAAAAATATATTTTGAATATTACCATATCTTAATTTAATGCATATAGTGTCCATATGTGTCATTAAAATTAATTATAATATGGGGCCTTGATGGAGGGAACCATGCATAACTAGGAATATTGAATTAATATGCATCATACCAACGTATAGGATATGACATATACTAAATTCTTTAGGAGATGATATAATCATAGGAAGTTGGTGAACATCGTTTGGACCTACAAGCTCGACAAAGACTAGAAATGCATATGCTTTGAATAGCATCACAATTAAAAGAGACATTAGAAAAATTATGTTTTTTATATTCATCAATCCAAAACATTATATCAATATAGTGTATTCATTATTTTTATCTAATTTTATTTAAGTGATTGAATCTCAACAACATCAATTTTTATCAAGTAAGATAATTATTATAATTTTAGTAGATAGTACTAGAGTTTGCAAGTGAGCATATCTTTCTCATGGGATCTATACACTACTCTATCACTATGCTACTTGATTTGGTACGTATAATTGCATATATTAAGTGGGATTTCATAATTTTTATATCAAACAAAATATAAGCTTTGTTAGGGATTGATAGTGCCCTAAATTATTTCATAATTCCATATGCTACTCCACAGCCCCCATCAGTGGTGCTAAGAGGCATTATGGAACTTAACTTGGCTCTATTTTGGCGCTAATTTTTTCTTAAATTCCTAAGAGGTTTGTGCTGCAATGTTAAAAATAGCATTGTAGTGTTGTAGATGTCCACATTATGGTGCTTAATCTGTGGGTGTTGTGGCACTCATTCAACACTTGTGAATTTTTATATTCTCTTAAATATTTTGTTCATAAAAATTTATCCTAATTATTCACCCTTACTATTGCTTATATTGAACATGTCCACTATGAATGTATGTGTAAGATTGACTTATGATTTCAAAAATTAAGAATATATTACTTAGGAGTTAGTTGTATTTATAATTAAATTGGAAGTTCATTAGTGCACAATTATATGTATTAGTTATCTTATCTTATCCTATTTGATTTAAGTATTAGGATGCTTTTAGATTTGAGCTCTAATATATATAAATTTATGAATGCATTCAGCTTTTTTTTCCAAATATACATTAATGATTTCTTATATATTTCACTTCTTTCATACTTGAGTATATAATTAATAATTTTGAATTTTAGTATTTCTCATCCTTTTACAACCATAATTGATTTAATGTAAGGATTTAATATGGTCACTAATTCAATATTTAGGATTATTATGATCTTCCTAATTTAGGATACACATTCAGTAGTCAGTGCATTAGTGTATAGTTTCAAAGTTCAAACCAAGTCAATATCTTAAGTGATCTATATTAGTTAATTATTAGGCTTTTCAAATAATGAATTATTATGCATTGTTTATTTAAACTATCATATAAGATTTTATTATTATCTTAATTTTATATAATTTTTTATTATCATTTTCATTTATACCTACACAAAAATAATTAACAACTAAAATAAACTTGACCTCATTAGATAATGTTATATATCTGAATCTATAGTGGGGTTACATACTCAAATTGTCCCATTGGATCAAGATCAATGAATTTTTCAAGTTTCATCCATTTATATCCATTAAAATTACTTAATTAATGGAATTACACATTTAATAACTGAGCCAACACACTCTTTCCTCATGATGCGCTCTAACTAGCTACTTAAACTTATTGTGACACCCTTGACAAATTGGATCAAATAATAGTCTAATCATAGATCAAGCAACTGCCATTCATAGTCCCAAACTATGGGGAGATTATAGAAGGTTTTGTTTGATGAGATCAGGACCATGGAAATAAAATAGAATAAGCGGATATCCCTAGTCTCATATTCAACCTTAAATTATAAATAAGATATGTCAATATAATGTCAATGTAAAACCTGCTAATATAAGACTTCTAAATGGCTAAATGGTTTGAACTATTCCAATAGGATCTACATTAAGTTGTGTTATATGTCAATATAATGTCAATGTAAAACCTGCTTGTATTGAACCTTATTCAATTGAATTCATGTTTGTGTTATACGTCAAGTAAGTGGCCAATTGATGGGGCTTTCAATTCATGTGCGTTCATCAAAGTTTGAGGAAATTTTACCTTCAGGGTCTAATAAAATATTAATGCGTGATGGATGTTAAGTTGGGTGTTCACCATTTCCTTCTCACTGAAGCTCACTCAAACCAATGTTTAGAAGGTTTGGAAGCTCAATAAACAAAGGAGGAGTACTTGATTTACTCTTGGGTAACACTTATAACACTTTAGAGGCAATCAGGGGAAATGTGTATGTAGTATAGTGCATTGGTTTATTTTGGCACACCCATTCTATTCAAAAATCAAAGGCTTTTAGGGATAATTAGGATTGAATTGGATGATGTCATGGGTACCAAATTGGTTAGGGATAGATAAGTGAAGCAGGGAGCCATTTTAAGTCATTTTAGGTTTTTATGGGTCGAGTTAACTTTTAATCTTGCTATAGGATGGAGCCAAGTGGCTAGCTAGCTATAGGGAAAGACTTAGAAAGTGTTATGAGGATTGTGTAGTTAAATGCAAGGGCTAAGATTAAGCGAGTTGGTGTAAAATGGGTTTTGAACCATTTGGGTGCCCTTTGGGATAGTACAAAGGTTGACCCAAGTTAATTCATGGGGTGGGCTGGCTTGCAAAGGATACTTAAGATGTGTATTCATGATTGTCATGGGTCAAGGTCTAAGGTTCACATGGTTTAAGTTTAATTCAAAGAGAAATGCATAAGTGTCACATATGGGCTTCATGGTTAACATTGTCAACTCTATTGGATTATGGAGAACCAAGGGATCCAATGAGTTTAAAAAAAGAAATTAAGTGCTTTTGAAGTATAAAATACCATACAAATGTTTGGATTGAGTTTAATCATGTAGAAGGGTGTGTAGGTCAAAGGTGACTCACATGGTTAACTTGGTCTACCATCATCAATCATGATAGGACAAGGGGCTCAAAATGTTAGTAGACGAGTTTAATGACGTGTTAAGGAGGTTTGAGATGTTAGTCCAAGTTTTAGGTTGAACTTGGTGTTGAAAATAATAATGTTGTATACTTAGGGGTATTTTGGTAAATTTTCCTATAACCATGGCCAAAGGGTTGATCATTGCCTAGATTGGGTTTAGAGTAGATAAAAAATGTTTTGGGAGTTCAGAGTATAATGTCCAAGCCAAATATGGGCAAATTAATCAAGATGCTAATTTCTTTAAATTTATGACATGTTTAGCATTTTGAGAAAAGAAGGTTAAATCAAGTCAATTCAAAGTATCCCATGGTAAAAAATAGTTCAAGTTCATTCAAGATAATTCTTGGAATGATTTGGTCCAAGCTCAAGGTCATGGACATAGGTTTTATCAAGTTTATGCATTGAGGTGCATGATATATAATTTATGTGTAAATGGTTTATATTTAGGTTGGGGTTAGGTTTTAAGTATAGGAATTAAATTTGGTTATGATATGAGGTCTTGAAATGTCACTAGGAAATCTTCTAGGAGTATAGTCTGCATAAGGCTAGGTATTTGTGTCACCTCCTAGAGTCCTTCTAATTTAGGTCTAAACTAGGCTATGAAAACCTAAACATTAAGGACGAGAGATAGAAAGAAATACTTGACCTCATGAAAAATTTAGATTAATAAGTGTGATCATAAATGTCCAATTCTTTCCATTGATTATTATATGATTAACTCTATTAAATCATCTAGTTTGGTCAATATTAAATAGTACAATCTTCAACATTTCAATTATCCCAATGCTTATCTTGAAAAATCATTTAATTTGTTCAAACCATATAGTATGAACCCAAATCATATATATGAAGTCTTTCTATAGTTCATTCTAAGCTATCAATTATGCACTTAAGGATTAGAGAATCATACTAACTTATGTGTATCATATACATCAAAGTGATTTTCTTTTAATTTTAACTTTTACTAGCTAATTATTAAAAACCCATACAAAATTAAAATAATAACACACGTGATAACAACACAAAAAAAGAAAAATAAATAAGACAAAAAAACACTCAACACACACCAATAAAATAAAAAAAATACACTTGCATATGACTATCCTAATAGAATAATCTAGACACTTTAATCCATCACTCATAATCTAGTCATAAGTGTGCTAAACCTCTCGTAATTGATTGTCTTTGTAAATATCTCTGCAAGTTAAATTTTTTTATCAGTAACATGGCCATTTACATCACCTTTTGAGATATGGTTTCTTATAAAAGGATGTCTAATGTTAATGTGTTTAGTATATGAATGTTGGATTAGATTCTTCGTAATATATATTACATTAGTGTTATCACACATAATAGGGATGTTATCCACTTGTAAACCGAAATCAAGAAGTTGTTGCTTCAACCATAAGGATTGGGCAACACAACTCCCAACAACTATATACTTTTGACTCTACATTGGATAGGGTTATTGAATTCTGCTTTATAATATACCAAGAAACAAATGATTGTTTAATGAATTAGCAAGTTCCTATTATACTCTTTCTATCTATCATACAATTTGCAATGCCTGAATCTGAGTATCCAACTAATTTAAAAGACATGTTATACTTAGTATATCAAACACCTAAACTAGGTGATTCAATGAGATAATAAAATTTTTTAGTTATCCCTAGACATAACTAAACTATTAGATAATATATCTAAATTAAAAAAAATAATAATAATTAAAACAACTAAACTGTCATACATTTACAAGTGTAATCATGATAAAAAAGAGATTATTAGTAAAATATTTTTTTATTGTCTATAGTGATAAATAAAATCTTTATTGAAATTTTCTTAAGACTTAGTTGACTCAAAATTTTAAAATACATGTGTTTTTTAAAATATAGAGTAATTTAAATATATGCATTTTGGAAATACATAAGTTTGCTTGGATGAATGTGATAATAATCGGGAAACAGTTGGTGGCAGTAACTATGATGATGATGGTAGGATATACGGGTGTCGGCAGAAGATGACTATGTTAGGCAGAAGGAGATGACAGTTGTGAGTGAGGATGAGAGAAATTGGGGCTGGGTAGTGGCGAACGACCCTCATTGGCGGGGAAGGAGCAATCACATAATGTGAGTTTTTCATGCATTTGAAATTTACTCAATTTTAGTAAATTTAAAACTAATCAAAAATAAATATTAGAGGGCATTCTAAATGCCATCTTGAAATTTGTTGCATTTGGATTACTTCAAATCAAACACTAAAAAAATTAAAATTAATATATTTCTCTTATTTTATATTCATAATATTTGCAACCAAATACTCCAATAATATCTTCAAAATAAAGATAAATATAAATAAATTATTAAACTATATATCCTGTTTGAACTTGGCTCTATAAGATTTAAGTTTTTTTTTGTTCAAGCTTAGCTTCGTGCTCATGTTCGACCTCGTTTCATTTTAGGCTTGTTGAACCTATGAATGAGTTACTCATTTAGACTTATCAAGCGGCTTGCCGAAAACCCACGAACAACCATCTTTACGCTTCCCGTTGTTTGCTAAAACTAGCAAAGGTTCTAAACTTTTTTTTTTTCCGTTTTATAGAGCAAACTAAAGTGTCTCAAAGATGGTGTGTAGATCTGGGACTAAACTAATTTTTTTTATTTCCTAAACAAATTTTGACTTCTTGCTAGGGCAGCTTGCTAAACCCCACGAAGTCTAACTTGTTGTGTGTTACAGATGACAGAGAGCAACGCGAGGTGGGCGTGCCACTGCATATTCAAAAAAATGGGAAATGAACAGTAGGAACATGCGTGAATTTAATAAGGAGATGAAGTTTATTATTTATTTCAAAATATTAATTAAATTATATTAGTGAACACGTGTTGTAAATATTCATGAATTAAAAATATTAGTTAAATTAAATTAAAATATTCATGATAATAAATAGAGCATATTAAATTAGTTAAATTAATTTAATAATATTTATTTTAAAAACTATTTATTTATTTCAAACTCATTCGAGCCGAACACGAGCCTTAATTAAACTCTAATCGAGATTCTTAATGAGCCTGTTCATGAGCTTTATATGATATTGTTTGTGAACTTAAACGAACTGAATGACAAGTTGTTCAAGATTATTTATTTAGATATCAAATATTTATCAATGTTCAAGCTCGCTTGTTTAACTTATTAATTAAACATAAACGAATTCTTATTGATCTAAGTCATGATCAACTCATCGAACACTTGGTTCATTTAAGGCCCTAAATATGACAAACATTTTTTGTTAAAATTTTTAAATTTTGAGTTCCTCGATGAATTCTTTCTCCAATATCTTAGATCTAAATTCCTAAGCTACTCGCAGAAACCCTACCAAGTACCCAATTGGGTTAACCACCTTTACTTTTGTTTTGCAGAGATTCCTACTCCCTCGAACAAACCCCACATACGAGCTAATTACATCCCTTTCTCCTAGGGGCTATTTGGCAATATGATTTATGTAGGTTTTGGCCTAAATCCTAAAAATTGGATTTCGACTGGGCATAAATCTCACCGCGGCAAATCTCAGATTTACATGATTTGGTCAAAGAAGTACACGAATGGACTAAAATGGTTACCTTTGCAACGAGCTCCCTCCCTCCCATCTAGGGCTGCAAGCGAACCAAACGTTCAACGAGCTACTCGATGTTCGGTTCGATTAAAGCTCGTTCGTGATTGTTTAATTAACTAAAAAAACAAACTTGAATAATATTTTAAATACTCGATTATTAAATAGACAAGCTTGAACACTAATGCGTTCGGCTCATTTATGTTCGCGAATAATATCATTTGAAGTTCGTGAACAAGCTCGACAATAAGCTCGATATGGCTATTTATTTATAAATTATTACCTTTATTAATGCTACTTTTATGTTCATAGACAATTGTTTTTATTATAAATGTGTTTGTTCATATATATATATGTTCATGAACGTATTTGTTTGATAGTTAAAAAAATTCGTTAGATATGTTCACGAACATGCTCAATGTAATCATTTGTTAGGAAGCTCGATAAAGCTCGTTTATTAAGTTAATGAACATCTAAAAGTAGAGCTCATTTATAGCTCGTTTATGTTTGTTTGTTTAAAACTCGATAAGCATTAAACGAACGAACATGAACTGAACATGAACCGAACATGAACACTCATTAATTTAAATGAACCAAACATGAACACAAACAATAAAGCTCGAACAAACATAAACCAAACTTAAACAAGCTAATATTAAATGAACACAAACATGAACACTCACATACTCGGCTCGGCTCGGTTCGTTTGCATCCCTACTCCCATCGTCATTATTATTTCCGACAAAAGAACATTGAGTTGTCGTGACTTCTGACCCAACAGGAAGGAACATCGTCAAAGAAGGTGAAGAAAACTTTTATCGACAAGTTCAAAATTTTACCTCACACGAAGTTGAATAGGTATGAACAATTGGAGAAGAGGAAAAAGAAACCATAGGCCTATTGCTAAACCAAGCTAAAATAGAGGAATTCTTAAAATCTACAGCCATTGCTTTTGTAATAACCCATATTTTGACTTTGTCAAATTTTTTTGGAATTATTATAACTCCAAATCACAAACTATCTTCTTCATAGTGTTACTATTGTAGTATTTTACTTGCACGAATTTTTTTATAATTTTTAGGCACCGGTAAAAACCTTAAAAAATTAGTACCTCTCAGTACAAGTGAGGATATCGGGAATTGTCAGATGTCCATTTTGTAAACTGATTTTACCGATATTTTTTAAATAACATGTTTTATTTTATAGATATATTTTATTAATTTTTAAGTCCAAAAATAATTTATTTGAAATTTATACTAAAGAAATTATTTAATTAAATATTAAATGAAATTTATATTATTATATTATTATAAATATCTTCATGCATTATTTAAGATTTCTTTTCGCTTAAGCAATCGGTTAACAAAGACTTGAAATGAGAGAAATGTGAGAGAAAGAAGAAACCTAGATTTGGAGGCCACGGTGTTATTTTTTTCCTTCGAGCCTGTTGGTAAAATTGTTTGTCTCGCTATAAGGAACCTTTAGTCTATTTCTAATTTCAATGATTTTATATTTTTGATATTTTTTTATTAGAATTTTGTTTCTGTTACCAAAAAATACGAATAACATTGTATTCGTAAAACATTCACCGTGTAGTTTTTTATATGTTATATAAGTCATGATTATGAGCATTTTAAGTATTTATTTGAGATTTTTAACCGGGTGATTTTTAAAATACAATAATTTTTGTCTATACCAAAATTTATTTTTTTCTCTAAAAATAGAAGTGTAGTACAATAAAATTCTTAAAACATCGTTTTATACAATTTTTGATATTTTAGTAATTTTCAAAAAAAGTGCTTTTTGCCTAATAAGATTCTTTTTTGTCAACCGTTATGATATTTTGGGCATTTTTTAAATTAAGCTCAATTATATTTATTTATTGCAATGCATTAAAAATGAATGTGGATATATGATTAAAATTATGGCTATAGCATCGTAATAATAATGTGTGTGTGTGTGTAAAAGAAAAATAAAAACTAGTTGATCAATTGGTTTGAGACTAATTAATCTATACAGGATGATGGGTCGATGAGTTTTCCTTTAAATAATATGGTTTAGTGTTATCCTCTATTGATTCAAGTGATACACTGATTGGGAGTTATAAAGAGATCATTACTATACCGACGGGCAAAGAGCGACGACTCTATTTATTGAGCCAACGATTTACTAACACTGATTCTAATATTGAAATGCACCGTGATAGCTAAGACTTATTACTTGTTTAGTGTGACTACTTAAATACATGTTCTTGAGGCCTTTTTCTTATTTTTGTACAGATTTATTGTTCCTTCATAGATTTATTGTTATTGCATTATTCTACTGCTCCTATCACTGGATTGTTACTGTTACTGATATATATACTGATACTATTTGATACTGCTGATTACTTATATTAAGCATATGTTTTATTGAGCACGTAATATATAATAATTGAATAGTGTGATATACTGAGCATGTGATATAGAATAATTAAAAAGTATACATACACTCCTATATAATTTTATTATATTAACATGATTTATACAATCTTTATTGACGTTTGAATTTAATGCTTTTTATGATTTTTTTTTGTACTAATTGGTATTATGGATATGATGATTACATTATATATTTGACACTCGTACTAGTTTACTGCTTCACTGGTTTTCATACTGTTATTATTTACAGATTCTACTACTATTATATATGAATTTTATTGTTTCTGTACTGATTCAAAGATCATATGATAACTGCTATGATTTGACTATTGACATGCATATTGCTCCTTTATCATGCATTGAATTTAGTTATAAGTTTTGATGACCTGCTGGGCTTTTTAAGCTCATTAAATATGATTAAATGATTTCAAGTCAGAGTAATGAAACAAGAGTGTGAAGCTGGTCAGAATTTTTTAGGTTCTATTTCTTTTTGTTTTCATCATGAGTAGTGTATATGATTTTTGGAAATGAATACTGATACATACATTGATGTTTTATATTATAGAATATGTTGTGCTGTTTATTATTAATAGATGATATTAGATATCTCTAGTTGTTATTTATTTAAACGATAAAAGAATAATTCTTTCAATTTAAAATCTGGGACATCACAACTTTGACGGAGAAATATTGTAGGAATTAATTAATTTAATTCAACTAATTTAATTAAAATTAATTCAAAGTATAATGTATTTAATAATTAATTAATTACTATGATTAATTAATAATTAATTTAAATTTTAATTATATTATTTATAATGATTGATTATTAATGATATTTATAATTAATAATTAATAATTTATTTATAAATAATTAAAATTGAAATTAATAGTATTTTTATAATTAAATTATTTTTTGATTAAATTATTATTATGATTGTAATTTATTGACAATAATTAAAATTGAAATTAGTAGACAACTTTTTCTTATACTTAAAATATAAATTATGTTTAAAACTCATTCCTAAATGCCCTATCATCAAAATTAGAAATAAATCTAATTTAGCTTAATTAATATAATTTAAAATATTAATAATTAGTTAGATTAATTAAATAATTAGTAGTATAAATAAATAATTTAAACTAATTTAATTGAATAACTAGCTGTCTAGTTAATATTTAAAATTTAATATAATTAGCATAATTAATACATCATTAAAATAATTAAATAATTAATGAAAATTTTAATAGGAGTATTGATTAAATTAGTTATTCTAAAAATTAATGAACTAATTAATTAGACGTCAAATATTTATTAAATTATGAATGAAATAAGTAATTTGATACTTAATAGTTAGTACTATAATTATTAATTAAATTATTAGTTAAATTATTTGATAATTAAATTGATTTCTAATTATATTATTTATTATTATAATTTATTGATGATAATTAAAATTAAAATTAATAGATAATTATTATTTAATATATAAATTAAATTAAAAACATAATAAATTTAATTTTGAAATGAATTAATCAGCTTAAATTTTAAATTAGATTGCCAAACAATTTTATAAAATTTAACAAATTTATCATTTAGCTTGCCTAACAATTTTCAGAAATTAACGATTTTAGGATTTATATATAGGATTTACAGGATTTAATAAATCCTAAATAGTTAAATCATTCTGGTGGCCAAACAGCCCCTTACTCCATGGCGACGGCGGAGGTGTGGAAGAAACCCTCGCCGGGTCGAGGAGGTGTCGCGCTGCCGCCGGGAATAACCGAGGAGGAGGCACGCGTGCGCGCCATTGCAGAAATTGTCTCCTCCATGGCAGAGCTCTCTCGCCGAGGTGAGAAGGTAGACCTTAATGCGCTTAAATCGGCGGCTTGCCGCAAGTACGGCCTTTCTCGAGCTCCAAAGCTTGTCGAGATGATCGCCGCCGTCCCGGAAGCGGACCGCGACGCCCTTCTCCCCAAGCTTCGGGCCAAGCCCGTTCGCACTGCTTCAGGTATTGCCGTCGTTGCTGTAATGTCGAAGCCTCACCGATGCCCTCACATCGCCACCACGGGCAATATCTGCGTGTACTGCCCTGGAGGTCCGGACTCTGATTTTGAGTACAGTACTCAGTCCTACACCGGTTACGAGCCCACCAGCATGAGAGCCATCCGTGCTAGGTATTCTCTTACCAAAGCTCTATCTATTTTTCATTAATTTGGTTGTAGAATTCGTCTAAGTCTTTGAGTTGCAGTCCTATCAAATTTTAAGTTTTAATTTAATTAAGTAATTGTTTCATCATTATAACCATTAGCGTTATCCAAAGTGGTCTGGACTGTTAACTGTTCTTTTTGTCTAAGGTGTTAGACCATTTTTTTTGGAAATCTCTACTAAGCATTTTGGTATGGGTCCAACCGTTTTCATTTCTATTCCTTCAAAAAATTTATCTATATGTTAATAGGTTCAATTTCTTAACTTTTGTTGTACATTTGTAAACACCCAACTCTTTCTTCGGCCATCTTGTCTTTAATAAATATCAAATATCACTCTCAAATGTTTCTTGAATTTTTCAATTCATTAATTTATGCTCCCTGATTTTGTCTTGCATCAATTCTTAAATTTATATCTTGGGGCTATTGTTCAGACTGATGGTGAAATAGACGAGGGCATTATTAGTAGAATTCAAATTGGATGGTTGAAGTGGAGGGATGCATTGAGCTTGTTGTGTGATAGAAAAGTCCCCCTCAAACTTAAGAGAAAATCATATAAGATGGTGGTTAGACCTGCAATGCTTTATGGTGTAGAATGTTGGCCATTAAAAGAGAAGCATAATATTTACTTAAGTGTTGCAGAGATGAGGATGCTCAGGTGGATGAGTGGTTTTACACTTAGAGACTTGATACAATATAAGCATATACATGAAAAGGTTGGAGTAGCTTCAGTGGAAGATAAAATTAGATAGAGACGCCTTAGATGATTTATTCACATAAACCGACATCCTTTCGATGACCCGGTTAGAAAAGTAGATGTATTATATTTGATTTATGCATGGTTTAAAATTGCGCAATAAAAGGCGCGTCTTGAGGCGCGCCTTACCGCAATGTGGTCCCTTTAAGCCTCAAAGCCTACGCAATAAGTTAAGGTTTTGAGGCTTACGCCCCTCGCCTCACATTTTTGAGGCGATGCCTCTAATAAAATTAACCTAATTTTTTTTTTCAGTTCCGACCCTTAATTGCGCCTAGTGAGATGTCGATGTGGCATCAATATTTAAACACTGGTAAAGATCAAATATTAGACGCCGCGTTACGGTTTTCAAGTTCCAGCAAACGTTCCAACTTCCATGCATTCAATCCGGAGCAATTCCAAGCATTCCCTCAATTCATTCTCAGATGTCATCACCCACCAAGAAAAATATAATTTGCTGCCATGATTTCTGTTCAGTTCTGCGTATTTTATGGTTATGCTATGCGTAGGTGTTCAAGGTTTTGAAGTTCTTCATTTTTTTATGCTTACGCTATGCGTATGCGGTGCTTCTCGAAACTTTTTAAATATTTGTTTGATACTTTGATTCCATCAAGTTTTCTCTGTATTTAGGGTTTATGAATTTATGTTGAAATTTAAAACATAAACCCTAACTAAATTTTAAGCACTGAGTACTCTATGCGTATGTTGTGCGTACTCTACATGTATGTTGTGCGTACTATATGCGTATGTTATGCATATACTGTGCGTGATAATTGCTTATGTTGTGCGTACATACTGCGTGCGTACTTTATGCGTGCGTACTTTATGCGTGCGTATAATTTGCTGCCATATTTTCTGAAATGTGCGTTCTTGTGCATATGTTGTGAGTACTCTATGCGTATGTTGTACGTGATCGTTGCTTGTGTTGTGCGTATTTTATGCTTATGTTGTGCGTTTTTTATGCTTATATTGTGCGTTTTTTGTGCGTATCTTATTTACTTATTTTATATGTTTTTGTTTTTTAAAATTTTCAAATATATATTCGTCCAATTACCTATCGATGCTATGTTTCTACTTTTCTATCAATCTGTGATAACTTTGCTCAGCAAATTTCTACTGAAGTCGTGCACACTTTGAAACGGTTGAAGATCATACAGTTTTTGCAATTCCTGGGTTTGAGAAAAATGTCCCTATTATTTATGAGCTGATATCAAGGTGAAACATTTCAAAATAATGCTTTGTTGTAAAATGTGTCTCCATTCCTTTCACTGCTAATGAAGTGGGCCTACTTACTGGTCTGCCAAATACAACAACAATATCAAGCCTTTATCCCACTACGTAGGGTCGGCTACATGAATCCTTTTTCTCCATTGTGTCCTATTAAACGTCAAATTCTCGTTTAAATCAAATAAAGGTCATTCCTAATATTTTCTAACCAAGTCTTGGCCTGAATACAGCGACTGTTCTGCCAAATAAAGGAGAAAAAATATCCTGGCTTTCCTTAGCACATACTTCAGTTACATCATAGGAAATTAAGGCAGATATGCTGGAGTTGAACAAGCAAACCCCCCGAGACTATGTTAAGAACGTTTATCATGTATTTATGTTCAAATTTATTTTTTCAACTTAACAACTTCAAAACCCCTCAGTTGCTTCAAAGAATAGCAAATAATCCAGATGATTTTTTGTCAATAAACTGGGCTAGTTCAATTAGGAAATTTTTAGTTGGAGAGTTTAATAAAGCCTCCTCCAAGATTTTAAATAAGAAGCCAGCAGGTTACATCAACAGTTTTATGCCTCTGCTAATTGTGAGTGCTAAGTGCTAACTGTTAAATTCATTCAAAATTTTATTGGCTCAATGTGAGTGTTAAAATTTTTTTCTTTCATCTTATGTAGATTTTGTTCATGGAGCATATTCTTTTTATGCTCCTATGTATGCTGACAAAAAGCCCCATTTTCTACGATGGGCCGATAATATTATATATACTACAGAGGTGATCACTAACTTATTTGCTAATATAAGGAAAAGTCAGATTTATAATGTCCTCCAAGCAGTTTCCCAGGCTAAAATGAATATAGTTAATGTCAAGAAATATCCATCAGACAGTCATCCATCCCCTGATTCCCCTCATGAAATATCCACCCATCAAAATAACCCCCCAATCTCTCCATCATACCCCACCAATCTCCTCAGCAAGACCCCCACCAATCTCCTCAGCAACCACACTTAAGATTTTATGCTGAAGCACTTGAATCTCTACAAGAAAGAATAATCAAATCATGCCAAGAAACATGCACAAATTTTTTTCTTGAATTTGAAGATAGGCTGAGCAGAAAGTTTGAAGACCTAACTGAAAGAGTTGAAGTTATTGAGATCAAGCTCAATAATTACATTGATTAGAGCAAAATACTTCTTACAAAAAATTTAATAGCTATTCTTCATCTTCCAATAAGAAATATAAATCAGATATCCCTCCCCACAGCCCCAATGAACCAATCCCCCAAAATAAGCCAATCCCATCCAGAAATGAGTCAATCCCACAAAATGAGCCAATCCCAGTAGAAATGCAACTTATTCCATATGCAAATCCAAAAGAATCAATACCAGTAAATGACATTCATATAAAGCCTGTAACTTATGTCTATGCAAATGAAATAGAAAATTACAAAGGTCTTCTAAGTTTGAATTCTGAGAAGAGAAATTTTATACATGAAAGTTTGAAAAAGTTCAATCGAAGATAAAAAATTGCAACTTATTTTATATTTGAATATTTTTATGCGTATGGTATGCGTGAGTTATGCGTATGATATGCGTTACTTACACTACGGGAAAACCCGTCATTACCGGCGGATAATATCCGCCGCTCATACAAGATTTCCGTTAGAATTATAGGTTTCCGGTGCACTTTCCGGCGGAATTCCCTGCGTCAGTTTGGAGCGCGTCGATAAAAGTCTTCCGGCGCATAATATGCGCCGGAAACCTTTCCGGCGCACTGTCCGATGCATTACCGGCGCAAAAAATGGTGACAGCTGTCGACATTTCGACCGTTGAATCTGGCGCCATATGCGTCGGTAATTTGCGTCGTATGCATGCGCCGGTAATTACCGGCGGATAAAATGTCGTTGATACGCCGTAAATAACCTGCGGGATGTTTACGGCGCCAAATATGCGTCAGAAATCTCAGGCGGAGACGACGCCAGAACGTACGCCGGTAATTTCTGGCGTACGAAAAGACGCCGGTTAGATCGATGCGGTTTGTTGTATCGTCGTTTCCGGCGAATTCCCGGTGCAAAATCCGCCGGAAACCTGTAGCATTGACAAAAAAAAATGCATTCCCAGCCAACAATCAGATTTTCACACCTGCAAACCTATACAAATATCTATCCACAACAGTTTATAATATTTTTAGAACAATTTATAGCAATTCAAAGATGCACAAAAATATAAATACTCATTAAAAGAAACTGTTCAATAGTAACAACCAACTAAAAACATCAGATATTGTTCAATATTACAGATTCAAAGAAAATAAACAAGTTCATAAAATAAACTAAACTACTCTGAATCCGTGGACTCCTCAGCTGGAGCTACCTCTTTTCCACTCATCTGCTCCCTCATTTTGCGTATTTCATCCAACAACTGATTGTGTTGCTCCTGCATCTGCATTTGAACCTGTGCTTGCAACTGAGCTTGCCAATCAGCTTGTGATTTCCTTACTTGTTATAGCTTAGCTTGTAGGGCACTTATTTGTTGAGCTTGCAAGGAGTCATGAGAACTGGATGCGAAGCTGGATGCAGTAGAGGAGGTCATCCCCTTGTATGCTTGAGCTTGCGCACCTAAACCATAAACTCTCCCATGCTGCATTCCTCCGACGGCCTGCGACTAGATGCGATACTCAGATAACTCCACAGAGCCGTCAGAAGAGCCCTCACCTGCTGCGACATGAGTCTCTCGAAGCTGTGTATATTCCTCCTGTGAAAGTAGAGTATAAATATATATAATTAAACTAAAAATAAAAATTATTAAACACATATAAATATATACTTACATGGCCTTTCCTAGCTCTCTCATCAATCCATTGTTGATCCTCCTGTCGCTTATGAGTGCGACTATGCAATTCCACAGGAGTTGGTTCTCTACCAAGCGTCTCTTTCTGTTAGAATTAAGAGAATTTTATTAATACAAATTAAAGAACAATTTTAAAAAATATTTAAAATTCATTACCAAACGACGCCTGTGCTCAGTATGTGGAACGGAGCCTCCTGTATGAAGTGAACTACCCAAGCCCCCAATATCAGAAGCTCTGTTCTGTCGATTTTGATAACTCCTAGTGTACTCTTCGCTGCCCCAAGCTGCATTCAACTCAGCCCATATATCCTCTCCAATCCACAATGGTTGCTTCCCATGCTTTCTAATATCTGTGAACATGTCACGCATCCGAGTAGACCCACGCTTCTCAAAATTCTTTCTAATATTGTCATTGTGTTGCGGCAGCCAACAAAATTCTTTCTGCATTCAAATACATATGATATATAATATATAAAATTTTTAGATTAAGTAAAAAAGAATAAATCATTTTACATAAAAAATAAAACTCAAAAATACCTCAAACTCTCTAAACCACATCTCCCGGACTTCTTTCGGGACTTTCTTCCAAGAAACATAAGGAGCGTCAAACCTGCTCCGTATGATGTCCCATATTTTATGTGTCGGTTGTTTTGATGGGTAGAACCTACAAAAATAAAGTTATGTGAAACAAATATAAAATATAAAATAGAAATGTTCGTTAGCTTAAATAAAATAGAATGTGCGTACGTGTCACCCTCAGGTGCTATCAACATTCTACCATCTGTCGCCTGCTCTGCTGCAGCTGCTGTCGAAGGTCCGGCTGCTGTAGGCTGATGAGGTGGTGGGGGATAGTATGATGGAGCATATGGTGGAAATGGATAAGGAGGGGCACCAGCATATGGTGGGGGTGTGTAGTATGGGTAGAAAGGAGTACTCTGCGGGGGATCTGATGAAGGAAATCGGGGGTCTGCTGAGTAAAACTGAGGGCTACTAGCTCCAAGAGTGGGTAAAGGCTGTGTAGCAGGCTGAGGCTGTGTAGCAGGCTGAGACGAGGTGGTCCCCTCAGTACGTACTGTCCTAGCTGGTCCAATTGTAACTTTCTTAGTGCGTCTGTTAAAAATATTTTTTATCAATCCTCTACTAGGCTCTTCACCTGAAGCCATCTGCACATAAATAAAAAAAAAATATTAAAAACATGAGTTATAACAAAAATTTAAGAAAAAATAACGCAGCAGTAACAATAAAATAAATGCAGTGAAGTAAAATGCAGAGAAATAAAATAAAATGCAGTGCAGTAGTAAAAATAAATTTAATTTACCTTATGTTATTAATTTATCATTTGTTGATTCACTTTCATCAGATGATACACTCCCAGCACTATTAGATTCATCATTACTTTCCTCTATGGTTAGATCTACCTCCTCTAACTGCAATTCGCTCTCATTAATTCTGATTTGGTCATCTACATTGATTGTGATATTTTTTAAATTAGACATAAACTCTTCTTGATGTGCTGATGATATCGAAGTGGTTTTTTCAATTACTCCCCTTGGTTTTGTCTTCATAACTACCAGCCAATCCTGTTTGCCTCGTATTCCGCTTGGATAGTTAGCATAATAGACTTGAGTTGCCTGACTAGCAATGATGAATGGATCAAACTTTGCATATCTCTTAGCCCGCTTTACTTCTGTTATACCGTAAATTGGATGAACTTTCGTGCCTCTATTTGGTACTGAATCAAACCATTCACAATTGAAGAGATAGACAGTGTTATTGTGACCGGGATATTCAACCTCTAATATTTATTGTAATACCCCGTAGTATTCAGAATCATCCCCTGTATGGGTGTTCCCTCTTACACATACGCCAGAATTTTCTGTCTTCCTATCTTCACACCAATTTTTTGTTTGGAATTTATAACCATTGACCACAAATATTTGATAACATTTTACTAATCTATTTGGTCCCCAAGCTAACTCAGATAACATTGAGCACTGCGAACTGTCTTCAGTGTGTACCTTTAAATATACAAGATGTTATTATTATTAATATTAATTGCAGACATAACTCATTAAGTAAGACTAATTATTCAAAATATACCATATTTTTAAACCAAGCAGTGAATTCTTTTTCTACTATCTTCTAGACTTCTCCTTCTTCTGATGTACTAAGACTATCAATGAACCTCCTACAAATTCACATCTTGAGTTTAGATCAAATTTTAAAAGAAAACTAAAAATATAAACAACTTAACTCATACTTACTCGAGATACGGCTCAACTTCATCACAATTAAACAAAATGTACAATGTGATAACTGTCATCTCCTTATCGGTCAAATAGCGTACTGTGCTAGCGCCTAAAGGTTCCCCAATTCCACTGAATACAGATATATTAGATGATTTACCAACATTTTGAGATGCTGAACTTTCACCTGATTGAGACATTGTTTCAAAATAATACGAGCAAAGTTGAGTTGTCTCGTATGTTAAATATGCTTCACAGATAGAGCCTTCGGGTCGTGATTTGTTCTTAGCGGTCTTCTTAAGTTTATTTAAATATTTCTCAAAAGGATACATCCACATATACTGAACAGGTCCACCAACCATAGCCTCATATGGTAAATGAACAGGTAGATGCTCCATAGAGTCAAAGAAGCCTGGAGGAAATATTTTCTCAAGTTGACACAAAATGAATGGAATTTGCTGCTCCATAAGAATCAAATTCTCTACATTTAATTTAAAAGAGCATAAATCTTTGAAGAAAACACTTAGCTCGATCAAGGGCTTTAAAATCTGATCTGACAGATAACTAAAAGCAGTGGATAGTAGACATTGCATGAAGATGTGACAATCATGACTTTTTAATCCGAATAATCTCCCTAATCTTATGTCAACACACCTGCTTAGATTGGAAGAATATCCATCAGGTATTCGTAGAGTTTTCACCCATTCACAAATTGCTCGTTTTTGCTCTAAAGTTAATGTGAATGAAGCTTTTGGTTTGAGAAATTTTTACGCTCCACCATTCTTCAATTCCAAAGCTTTCATTCTACAAATCTCCTTTAAATCCATCATTGTTTTTATATTATCTTTCGATTTCTCTTTGATGTCCATAACTGTATAGAAAATATTATCAAAAATATTTTTTTCTATATGCATAACATCCAAGTTATGTCTAATCAAGTTTGTTCTCCAATATGACAACGACCAAAAAATACTTTTCTTTGTCCAATTATGGTTGACACCATATTCTGGCAATCTGAACTCAGCTAATGTTGGAGATTCCATTATGGTGGGCAAGAACCTTACTCTTTCAAAAATTTCTTCACTACTGAATCTTGGAGGAGGCTGAAACATCACCATTTTATTTTTAAGAAATGCTTATTTATTTCGCCTGAAAGGATGACTTTGAGGCAAAAACATTCGATAACAATCGAATCAAGTGTTCTTCCTACATACTTTAAAGTGAATGATTTTGTATTTTCCATACAATATGGACAAGCTAACTTGTCTGAAGTGTTCCAACCTGAGAGCATAACATATGCAGGAAAGTCACCAATTGTCTAAAGTAATGCTGCTCTTAGTGTAAAATTCTGTTTGGTGGAGATATCATATGTACTTACTCACTCTTCCCATAATAAACTTAAATCATCAATCAAAGGTTGTAAGAATACGTCAATATTCAATTTTGGATTATGTGGCCATGGAATTATAAGTGACAGAAACATATAAGGAGTAGTCATACATAACTCTGGAGGAAGATTGTAAGGAGTGAGTATCACAGGCCAACATGAGTACGGTGTAGCCGACTGACTGAATGGAGTAAAACCATCTGCGCATAAACCTAATCTGATATTTCTTGGTTCTGTCGCGAATGTGGGATGTATACGATCAAAGTGCCTCCAAGCCTATGCTTCTGATGGATGTGTGATAACACCTTGTGGAATGTGATTATTATGCCATCTCATATGTGCAGTAGATCTCATGGATGTATATAACCGTTGTAGTCTCGGAATTATTGGAAAGTAGAACATCTTACTAACAGGCACATCCTTATGCTTCCTTCTATTTCTAGATTTTGGTTTAAATCTTGGTGCATTGCAATGACGGCATGCAATTTCTGAGATATCTTTTTTAAAGTATAACATGCATCCATTCACACAACAATCAATCTTTGTGTATGTCAAACCAAGTTTGGAAACTAACTTCTTTGTCCGATAGATCTGTAGGAATTAAATTATCTGTCGGATTGGTTTCCTTAAGCAGCTCAATGAATTGATTAAAATATTCACGAGCAACATTATATTCAGCCTTGATGCTTAACATCTTCACAGCAACAGATAATTCTAAGTGAGTCGTGCACCCTTTCCAAATTGGTTGCTGGGTAGCATGCATTAAATCATAAAAATTTTGTGCCTCCGTATTCGATAACTCTTATGTATTTTATTCAATTTGTATTCCAGTTGCATCATGAACTAATTCCTCAAGATTTGGTCGGATATTTTCAGCCTCAGCAATATTACTACTTGTAGAAGGACCGCATTGATAATCAAATTGTGGCTCATACTCACCATGACAAGTCCAATACCAATACCGTGGCATGAATCCTCTGCGATACAGATCAACAGTTACATCATCTGGTTCTAGGTGCACTAGATTTTTGTGTTTAGAGCATGAACATCGAAACTTTCCTTCTGATAAAAAGCTGGGTAGTTGCTTTGCTTGCTGAATGAAAAATTTTACCCCATTAATGAATTCATCTATTAATGTCTTCCGACCTTGAGATAATCGGTTATACATCCAACTTCTTTGATTTCTAATATACATACATAACCTACATATAAGAGCAAATAAGTAATGGATTATCGCGCTTAAGTAGATCTAAAACTGATTATATAGAGATGTAAAAAGATAGTGTGCTTGTAGAAAATTATGATCATTTAGCATTGTCTCTAAGAGTAAAGACACTCATTCACGTACATGAGCATCCTCATCTCTGCAATACTTTTATATCAATCACACAATAGGCCTGAAGCATTCCTCCACTATATATCACACAATAGGCCTGAAGCATTGTCTCCATTTAGCATTGTCTCTAAGAGTAAAGACACTCAGCCACTTGAGCATCCTCATCTCTACAATACTCAACTTAATTTTTTACTTCTCTTTTAATGGCCAACATTATGTGACATAAAGCATTGCAGGTCTCACCATCATTTATAGAATTTTCTCTTAAGTTTGAGTGGTCCTTTTCTATCACACAACATGTTTGATGTATTCCTTCACTTTAACCAACCAACTTGAATTCTACTAATAACATGTTTTCTTATTAATGACTTGATCGCCCAAAGCACTTCTCCATAGCATACGGAAATCCTTTCTTTTCTAAAATTAACTCTCCATAGCACTTCTCTTTGAACTTTATCATATGTTTTTTTCTAATTCAATAAGTATCATATGTAAATCCTTCTTATTCACTCTATATTTCACCATGGATAAAGAAAAAAAGATATGGGCTATGATCCTTGATGTAATCCAACTAAAATAGAAAATATTTGGTCA
This sequence comes from Dendrobium huoshanense, assembly GCA_016618105.1. Taxonomy (NCBI): domain Eukaryota; kingdom Viridiplantae; phylum Streptophyta; class Magnoliopsida; order Asparagales; family Orchidaceae; genus Dendrobium; species Dendrobium huoshanense. The sequence goes on from CM028342.1 coordinate 47,259,714, forward strand.
AAGCATGCACATGCATGCAATGTGTTTAAACACAACATATGTAGATCCTCCTTACTCTCTCTATAAGTGTCCATAATAGACACTTATTCTCAAAAAATGTATAGCTTCCATAATAGACACTTATTCTCAATAAGATTAAGCATTCCAAAGGCTAGTACTACCTTCCCACTACCTAAATCAACACTTGGAGATATCAAGACCATCTATCTTGGAAATGTATGGTAAGAACATCCATGGCTAAAGCAAAAAGCATACAATAGGGCACATCCTCTTGCAAATGTATGGTAAGAACATCCATGGTTAAAGCAAAAAAGAAATTCATGGCTAAAGCAAAAAAGATATGTTCTTAAACCTAATCTATGTAATCCAACTGAAATAGGAAAAAATTTCGCCAACAGAAACGAAAAAACAAAACCTTCCGTCGGCGAAGATGAACGACCGTCGGCGGTGAAGCGACCACAAAAGCTATGAGACTCGTCGGCAAACTCCTTTGACCGTCGGCAACGGCGATCTACGGGCGAGCGACGGCGATCTACGGGCGAGCGACGGCGATCTACGGGCGAGCGACAGAGGGCGGCGGCGATCTACGGGCGAGGTGAGAGAATGGAAGGAAAGAAGTGACGGGCCAGAGGGGCTCGGTTTCGGAAAATAGGGTTTTCTCCGGCGGGTCGGACGCCAGAGATTTTTCTGGCGCAACATGCGCCGGTTTTGTTTCGTTGAGTTTAAATACCCCGGCGCAATATCCGTCGGTAATGGCGCCGGTGATTTTCCGCCCTTAAAGTGCGACGGAAATAGTGAGATATTGGTTTATTCCGACGCATATACCGGCGCAAATATCGCCGGAACTTTTCCGGCGTCGTTTGCGCCGGAAAGTCCGCCGTAGATTTTCCGGCGCAATAATGCGCCGTTACCTGCGCCGTGCTTACCGGCGCAAAAATATCCGCCGAAAATTCCGACGGTAATCGCGTGTTTTCCCATAGTGTTATGCGTATGGTATGCTTATGATACGCGTATGTTATGCGCATATTATGCTTATTGTATGGTATGCTTATGGTATGCATATTATACTCGTATTGCATGCGTATGGTATGCTTATGATACGCGTATTGTATGTTTATGAAATGCGTATTTAATATATTTTTTTATTTTTTATTTTTGCAGGGATGATAGTATCTTGTTTGTTAGTAACCTTCTTATTTTCAGAGCTAAAATTGACGAGTTATTAAGCAACAATTTTTTAGACAATGGACGTAGATCTTTTTGCCTTTTTGTTAGATGAGAAGTGTAACCTTATGCCTGACAAGTACCATAAATTTCTATATATCTCTCCAGTCTATTGGGTTAGTAACTTAGTATTCAATTAATCAATTTAACTATTTGATTAGTAACTTAGTATCAATTTCTTAGTTCTTACATAGTTACATACTTACATTTACTACTTGCACTTGCAGAATAACAAAGGAAGGGATAAATTAACCAAATTGCAAATCGATCATATAACCGAGCTTTCTGTTTCTTCAAATAACATTTTATTACAGCCAATCATTAAATCCTCGCACATTACCCTGCTGGTTGGTTTGCTGAAAGAACAAAAGTGAAAATTTTATGACTCGTTGCCCCACCGCGTCAAAGAGCATAGCCTTGTTGTTTCAAAAATCATAAATGTTAGATGAACATGAACTCTTCAATTTTTAAAAAATTTACATAACTAATCATTGCTCTACGTATTTTTCAGCTTAAATCCCTATACTCTGACACGAAATGAGCTCTTAGTAGTGATATCAGAAAATGGAAGCTTTCTACCATTAAAGGTGCACCAAAACAGGAGAAGTCTATAGATTGCGGAATGTATGTCTGTAAATATATGGAAAGAATAAGTCTTGAAGGCAACACTGATTGGATTGATAATATAAATGGGCAAGAAGACATGCCAAAGTATAGGGCAGAATTTGCATATGAAATATTTTGTAAAACATTTAAAAAATGATAGTTTTTTCATTCTGTATAAATATGTATCATTCTGTGTATAAATATTTCTATGTATAAATATTTCTGTGTATAAATATTTATTATCATTATGTGTATAAATGTTTATTTCTGAAGAATATATTTTTCAATTATGTGTGTAAATATTATTTACATTGATTTGATTAAAAAATAACTTATTAAATTATAATACGCTTAAATTAAGTATATCGTACATATTGTGTAGGCATACTGTACGCATATCGTAAGCAGATAATAGGCATAGAATACGCATAATATGATGTTTGAAAGATTTTGTGTTTGACATTTGTGTTTTTAAATATTGTGCATAACGAACGCTTAAAAGATGCATTAAGTACGCAGAATACACGCACATAAGACGCATAGAGTACGCATAAAACACGCACACATTCTATTAAATGTTTTAGGTTACTTACATTTAGTATGGATTGAGGGGTCGGGACATGAATAATAATTTTCGTTAGCTATGGACTGACGGGTGGCAGATATGGTTGGAGGGTTGGTTGAATTTTTATGAGCCATTATTTACAATTTATTGTTTTTAATTGTTCAACATTAAAATTTCCACTATATAATGCAGGAACGCTTGCTTTATGGTAACGCATGATTTTTTCAAACATAAGTTATGCAGGCTTGACAGAAGGTTTGATTTTTTACAACCAAGCCTTCCATTCATTATTGCGATACTTATCCTTCCATAGTCCCATGCAAGAGAGACATGTTTATGTTTATAAGTTATTGGCATCAGGAACATGGGAGGATAAGTATCGCAGTAATGAATGGAAGGCAGTGTTTACTCATAACATACGCAGAAAATACGCATAGGATATGCAAAAATACACATATATTACACACAAAGTACGCATGATGTGCGCATTGTATGTCCATATATTACGTACAGCGTACGCATAGATTACGCACAATATAATATTGGACACATCCAGTACTCATACTATAACCAGAAAATCATATGTTTTATTAAATATTAATACAAAATAATACATGAAGTTATAGCTGCTCCAACTGCTAATTTATAAATAATTTAGAAGAAGTTTTACAAAATATGCATGGAATACGTATATAATACGTAGTACATACGCAGTATATACGCCTTAAATACGCATTACATACGCAGTATATACGCATAAAATACGCACAACATAAAACTTAACACATCCAAAAAATTTATTGACGGCTCGACATTATATAATACTGAACACATCTAGTACAGCATACTAAACCCTAAACTAAAGTTGCTCTCTTCGCTTGGAGGTTTCTTCTACTGCGAGTTGGGTTGCTGTCTTTTCCGTTCAACCAGCGGCCGCTTCTGTCCGAGGCTGGTGTCTCCTCCGACATACATCATGTCATAGAAAAGATTAGTAATAACTCGTTCATTTTCTATTTTTGCTCAATCAGAATGGTCATAAATAAGGATAAAGTTGCATCAGGTCATATAAAAGATCCAGCATGGAAAAATAGTACTCAGGTGAATGTAGGAGGCAGTGATAAAATATATGTCTATCTGAAATGCAATTACTGTGATAAAATTGTGAAAGGTGGTGTGACTAGGATGAAGGAACACCTTTCAAGTTCTCACAAGAATGTTGCTCCATGCTCCAAAGTTCATGATGCTGTAAGGGATGAGTTAAAGTCATACATGAATAAGTCTACCACATCAAAACATCTTGCACAGAAGCAATTTGAGGACAGAGTTGATGTTGGATCTTACTACGGGAGTGAGCGCAGCGTTAGGGATTCATCTTCTTCTATGAAGCCCATTTCATCTAGGGGTGCTAGAGGGCCTATGGATCATTATATGGTTGACACATAAGAGGATTGGCCTTCTACTACATAGAAGATGGCCCTAGAAAATGCAAGGGAGGCGCGGAGAAGAGTGTGTAAGGATATAGACAGATTATTCTACGAAAATGCAATTTTATTTAATGTTGCAACATCACATGCTTATTACAACATGATTCGTTTAGTTGGAGCATTTGGGAGATGGTTCAAACCTCCAACCATGTATGATTTAAAAATATGGATTTTGGAGGAGTTGGAAAGCACTGATAAAAGCATCAAAAAAATTAAGAAGACTTGGGCCCAAACAGGAGTAACAATTTTGTCAGATGAGTGGTTTGATATCAAACATAGAAGTATGATCAACATCCTTATTAATAATCCTTATGGTACTGTGTTTTTAAGGTCAATTGTAGCATCTGACCAGGTTAAAGATGCTAAGTTCATATTTGGATTATTAGATAGCATTATTGATGAGGTTGGAGAACATTTGGTTGTACAAATTATGACAGATAATGCAAATTCTTATAAGGTTGCAAGTAATAAACTTATGGAGAAGATGAAACATCTGTACTGGACTCCATGTGCTGCACATTGTATAGATCTGATTCTTGAGAAGCTTGGGGAGCTACCTCAACATAAAAATGCACCCACTAAAGCCAAAAAAATAACCAAGTTTATTTACAACCACTCTTGGGTGCTAGCTCTTATGAGAAAATTTTCGAAGAAAGAAATTCTAAGGCCAGCCGCAACAAGATTTGCCACCGCTTACTTGACCTTAGAGAGCATGCTGGATGCTAGGCAACCTTTAGAGGCTATGTTCACATCTATACAGTGGTTGAGTTGTGCTTGGGCGAGGAAGGCTGAGGGAAAAGAGATTAAAAAGATTATTTTAAATGACAGATTTTGGCAAAGTGTCTTATATGCCATTACAATCACTAGACCTTTAGTTCATGTTTTAAGTATGGTGGATGCTAAGAAGAAGCCTGCAATGAGTTTCATCTACAATGCTATGGATGAAGCCAAAGAGATGATTGCCTCAAACTTAGGAGGCAGTGAGGGAAGCTTTAGGGAAATTTGGAATATTATTGATGATAGGTGGGAATTACAGCTTCACCGACACTTGCATGCCGCTGGCTACTACCTAAACCCTTAATATCAATATGCAGAGAACAAGTGTACAAACCCTGAAATAAAGTTGGGATTATATCATTGCATGGATCGTCTAATAAGTGATGCAACTGAAAGGTCAAATGCTGACTTGCAATTGGTACCTTTTAGGAACAAAGAATGTTTTTTTGGATTACAACAAGCAAAAGATACAATTGCCAAATGATCTCCAGTTGAGTGGTGGATTCAATTTGGTGATGGGACTTCAGAATTACAGCGTTTTGCTGTGAAAGTTTTGGGCTTGACATGCTCTTCATCTGGTTGTGAAATAAATAGGAGTACCTACAACCAAGTGCATACAAAGAGGAGAAATCGCTTGTCGACATTGAGAATGAACTCACTGTGTACATTATGTATAATAGGAGACTCAGAGATAGAAATTTGAAGAAAAAAGGATTAATGGATGATGAAGATCCTTTGCTTTGCGATGATGTGACATCTGATGATGAGTGATTTATAGATGAAGTTGAAGTGATGCCGTCTGAATTACAAGATGAGGATTTAAATGTTGATTTCTTTGATGGTCTTAAAGCATCCACATCCACCACAACTCAGGAACAAATAAAAAAAGATATATAAATAATATAGTTTTCTTTTCTTAGACTTTTATTAATGTATTACACTATTATTCATTATGATATTATTCAAAAATATTTAGGGAAGAGGAAGATAACTAATAATGAGGAAGAAGAATCTGATTGGGAGATATTGGACTCTATAAGAGAGGAGGAAGATGAGAGAGCAGTTCATCATAATGATGATTCAAATGATGACCCCCTTAGTGATGATTGATGACTGATGAGTGATGACTATTGACTAGTGAGTTCTTATGTGATATGTCTTCCTTATTTATTCTCAAAGATATGGTAAGTAGCATTTTTATGTTTTATATATTATTTTCTCATTAGTCATCAGTCATTTACGCAATTTTTTGATTTTGAGGCTTACGCCTCAAAACGCCTTAAGGCTTTGATGAGGACATCGTCAGCGATTTCGACACATGCACCATCAGGAGATGTCGGAGATCGACGACCACGATCATGAGTTATATTTTAGTCATTTATTATAGTAGTTTATTTTATTTTATGTTTTTTCCACTTTTGCCCTTATGAGTATTTGGTCGCTATTGTAGCCCAAGGGGCATTTTAGTCTTTTGTTTTCTTTGTCATGTGGAGGCCTATATATATGACCATTTTCCTATGTAAGATTAGTTTTTGATGAATGAAAATTTGATATTTCATGTTCTCTTTGTGAGTGCAAACCTCCACGATCTCTTAGTGAGTTCGTAGGAGAAGTTAGATCTCTTTGTGAGTTCTAGGTTTTTCTTGTTCTTCTATTTTTCCTTATTTCTCTTGATATCGTCATCGTCACGAAGGTTTGGGTGGAAGCAATTGTTGAAAATTGGAATTCACTCTTTGAATCCCTAGATAATTTTCTACCTCTTCCTCCTTTTGCTCTTGCCGCCGCCTATTCCAAGCAGCCCAAAGCCGCCGGCCCCCCTTAGCTGCAGCCTCCCGCCGGCCAGCAACTCAGCCACCCGCCGGCCAGCCTCCCGCCAGCCAGCCCAACAACCCCATCCCGCCGCCTCCCCCTCTTGGATTCTCACACCATTTGAATTTCAAATCTCTTGAGTTATTCACCTTCCTAATTGGTGCTCATTCAATTAAGCAAGCCCATTAAAGAGATTAAAGCCAAATTTGAATTCCCTCTCATTTTAAATGTTGGGAAGTTACTTAAGACATAATTAAATCTGAAATTAAAATTCAGATTTAATTAAATTATTTACTTAAACTTGGGCCCCACTCTCTTAACTCCCAAACTCCTCTTCTCCTCTTCATATGGCCGGCCACCCTTATTGGCCTTCTCTCTCTTCCAAATGACATTAATGCACCACTAAATCAGCCCAAATTCCTTCCCATTGCCGCCCCATCAATCCCTATTGGAATTAAATTTGAATTACTCAAATTTATTCCCTCCCACCACTACCAAAACTGAAATTACTTCAGTTTTTTTTTTCAGTTTTATTTTCCGTTGGATCCTTTCTCCAATCAAACTTCTCAAGGGCTCAAGCCAATCCCACCTTCCTCCACCAACCCGCCACATTCTTCCTCTCTTTTCCCACTTCTTTTGTGCATCTTCCCGCTCGACAATGATGCATGGCGGAACCCGAATGGAATTTTGGATTCGTACATGACGATCGAGATCAAGTTGATATCCTCCAATCACCGTTCTTTGATGCGGGCTTCAATTTCGACGACACGATTGAAGATTACATCGACCGTATCCATTACACATTAGTTGATGTGATCGACGAGCAAAGATCAAAGGGACGTTGGATCATCGTTGGACGACCATCATCCTCCACCGCTCCGGCCACCTATCCAAGAACGACGATCTTAGGTTCTTTCTTCCTCGGAGTGACCTCGGTTCTAATGTGGAGACTCTTCTTCCGCTAAAGCCTAGACTATTTGAGCGTATGGGCTCCAAAGGTGAAAGTTCTCATTATTAAATCGTGGATTCTTGTTTATTGTCATAGCATATAATTATTCTTTACGTTTTCTTGAATTGTTTGGTTAATCGATTTTGCTCTTCTTTGCCTAAGCAAGTTAAAAACCAAGAATTCTAAGGATCAATCATTGTTATTAGTAATAAATTTATTGTGGAAATACTTTGTTAATTCACTATCTTTAATTTCCTAAGTAACTCCGGATACGTTTCACATCAGGCTTACGCCTCGCCTCACGAACGACAAATGCCTCAATACCCGAATACGCAATTTTAAACAATGGATTTATGTTAAGAACGGTAGAAGTAGACCTAAAAAGACTTGGTTAGAAAATATTAGAAATGACCTTTCTTTATTAGATTTAAATGAGAATTTAACTCTTAACATGACACAATGGAGAAAAAAAATTCATGTAGCCTACCCCACAGTGGGATAAATGCTTAATGTTGTTGTTGTTTATCAATTCTCAAATTTCTTATTTATGTTTTGTTTGATTCAGCTGTCATGGACTTTTTAATGGACCAATATTTAGATTCATACAACATATCTGGTCTAATTGCATTTTTATAAAATTTTCATCAAGCATTAATGATATCCTTTTATCATATCATAAATTTGAATCAATTTTCCATTTCAGCAACCTAATGTTAACTCTACAAGATGCATGTTCATCTTTTTCATCATTCTTAGGTATCGTTTTCTCCTTGTTATATGTATTGCACGATCCCTAGTTAGTGTCCGCCAATTCCAAGAACTTCTTGTTGCCCCTCTGCTTTATTCTATATAATTTTTAATAGAATTATCTTGTTATTACTTTCAGACATGTGGCTATTATGTACATTAGTTTATTACCCACTGCAATTTTCTCATTAACCAGATACTGGCAAGAAATCACTTGATCTAGAGATTTTGCTGATGCTTCATAGTAATCATAATTAATATCTCATGAATCAAAGGCTCTTAGAATATAATTAGATTAAGGAAAGACAAGATAGGATAAATGAGGGGATTAAAAAAAAAATTATCTCAAAAGACTAATAGGTTTTAATTGAAAAAGATAGGACAAAGAAATAAATGAATGCCAATTCAGGATTTTTGATAAATTTCTTAGCCTTTTATCAGAACAACTATTTTTGTAATGAGTTTCAAGATAAAAAAAAAAAAAAAAAACTTTTTGTAATGAGTTCTTTGAAAGTTCCATATCTATTGATACGTTTGAATTTTTTTTACTCCAGATACAACCCATATGTCCAAGCTAGAAGTAGAATAGATCAGCTCAGGAGGCTGGGTCATAGTGTGGACAAGGTTTGTGATGTTTTTTTATTTAAAACAAGTTTTATTCCTGTTTCATTGAGAAGAAGTTTGTTTTCTTCTGAATTCATATTTTGGTTCGTTACTGATATTTTTTTCCCAGGTGGAGTTCATTTTGATGGGGGGAACCTTTATGTCTTTGCCTGCAGACTATCGTGATTATTTTATTAGAAATCTCCATGATGCTCTGTCTGGGCATACATCCATGAACGTCGAGGAGGCAATCAGCTATTCGGAGCATAGTGCTATCAAATGTATTGGCATGACAATTGAAACGTGAGATCCCATTCATCTTATGAATTTTTTTCCATTTTCAGAGGTGACTAATGGAAATATAAACTGTGTTGTAACAATACCCTTTCTTCTAAAAATGTCTGCTCATAAGGTTCCATTATATAGTTCGGAGTAGTCTAACGATAATGATGAATGCAAAGCTGTCTAAATAAATTTTTACAGTTTTACATTCATTTCATGAAAGTCTTGATGGAATGATTCACCTTCTTGTTGTTTGAATGTTTGGGTATCACTTTAGTCAATCCCACTGGTTTGAACTGTTAATAGCTTGTTTCATTAGGGATTGTCATGTCTTCCTTTTGCTATAAAGCCTGGAAAACTATTGTCATAACTAAGTAGAAGCTCAACCTCAACTCCATGCATTGCTGCATTGCTTCCCCTTTTTTTCTTATTCTTGGTGCTCCTTTCTAGCTCTTATTTCATTATTCTTAGGGACAACTCTAATGAAACTCTACTTTTACTATTACAAGCTGCTTCCATAAACTGCACAAATATACTTGCTTGGTTAATGCTTTGTTTCAACTTACAGGTTCCGGTTTGTTTGAAAATTTAATTTGATCTTCTAGTTGCCCTCAGCTTATGTTTGCTTGCATATGTAACTTGAGAGAATAAGAATACCCTTTATCCACAAGCGTTGGCAACAATTTCTGCCTTCTCACGCCAACCCTGTGTCTGTATGAATGCATTAAGTGAGTTCAGTTACTCAAGTCTATGGCCTGCTGTTGGCTCCTACATCAAATACATATAAAAAGGGGGAAAATTGGAGAATTAAGCGACGCGTGCATCGGCACGGCGCATCACTTGAAGAGCTAACCGGACCGCGCCTTTAAAATCAGGAAGTTGAATTCAGCTAGGAGGGAACCTTTCGCTGTAAAATTGGATGAGATCAGTCAAAACAGACGAGCGACACCCAAAATTGATGCGTGACGTTGCCCAAACGATATCTGATCGCAAAACGGACTTTGCCGTTGCGTTCGGAGCACTATCAATATCGAAAAATGATTATTAATTTGTTCAATTAAAATCACAGGAGGAAATCGACGTGGATTCCAAGGCTATGGCACACAAATCAAGGAAATTGCGCCCAAATCAAAGCATTTTGGGGCAATTGACTCATTTCTGTAATTTTAAATTAGTAATAATAATATCATTATTAATACTATTATTAATTTAATTTAATTTTTTTAATAAATTATCAAATCAAATTAACTCAAATCACAATCGATTACCTCGTTCTATGGAAGGATCCCCGAAATCCAGGCAAAAAATCTTCTTGAAAAACCTTGGGTAGATGCTGAAATCGCATGCTTGCCTCGATCATTGTCGTCTGCCTTGTCGTTAAAATAAAACCAAATGAGGTTTCGTGGTTTTTGGCTTTTTGTTGACTTCGAACAACTCACAGCCTCACCCGTCTCCAACAATCAAACCTCCTCCATAGCTAATAGGCATTGCCTTCCTCTCTGTGCTCGAGTAGATCTCCTGTGTCGGAATTCTCACTCACGTGAAAATCTGGCCGTAGCTATCGATCGACCCCGTCAGCCTGTTTGAAAACCATCTGACCTGAACCTGCTACTTGCCACAGCTGTCAAGCGACTCCTTTACGATAAAAGCCATCTGTACCTCCGATCTCTCCATGTCCTACCAAACTCCACATATCGATCTAACCTTCCTTCACCCACAGCCAAATCCCCTTTAACAATCGTTCAATCTACTTAAACGGCGCCAAAGGCCTGTCAATCCTTCAGCCAAAATTGAGATCCCTCACACCTAGCAGACCCGATCCCTTCTATCCACGCCAATGTTTAAAATTGCCTAATCGGGTATTGAGGTATTTTTCATTCATGAGGCGAGGCGTAAGCCTCAAGAGGTTTTGAGGCGTAAAAGCCTCAAAATAAAAAAAATGCGTAAATATAAAATGATAAATTTTGTATATTCTAATGAGTAAATAATATATAAAACATAAAATGCACAAGATATGAAATGAAATCAAAATATCCCAATAATAAAACAACATGAATACAACAATATACTGGTCTGCTGGGGGTCAAAGGGGGCGCTGCCCCCTGGCGGGGTTCGACCTGACCGGTCAGGTCGTGGGGTCAAGGGGCAATGCCCCCGAAACAAATTTTTATTGTAAGAGTAATTTTGAAGTTCTGCTTGTTTTTAAAGTTCGTAAGTTATTTGTATGGAAAGATACCGAGCGGTACCAGCATGTACCGAGCATGTACTTGGTGGTGTCGAGCATGTACTGAGCGGTACCGAGCATGTACTGAGCGGTACCGAGCATGTACCGAGCATGTACTGAGCAGTACCGAGCATGTACTGAGCAGTACCGAGCATGTACATTAGATTTTTTTTTTATTTTTAGAGGAGGACGCCTCTCAACCTGAGGCGAGGCGCACCTCAGTAAACTTGAGGTGTACGCCTCATATCCTGAACTCATTGTGTGGGCTTTGAGGCTTAAAGGGGCGAAATTGCGCTGAGGCGCGCCTCTTATTGCGCAATTTTAAACCATGACCCATGCCTCTTCTTCTTATCCTAACAAGCATCAAGCCACCAAACCTCCTTGCTGTGACTTCCAACTCTTCGAATCACATAACCTGCTGCCTTCTTGATGAGGACTCAACAGAAGGTTTTGGCACGTCTACCATCGGAGGAATCGTAAATTGATGGCTACGATTCAGAGTCTTTACTTATGAAGCATTATATGTATTATTTTATTTTGTATCTTAGCTTTACATTGTACCCTTATGAGGGCTTAGTTCAAAGGGCATTTCAGTCTTTGCATTTCTTTTTATTTTAAACCTATATATAGAGGTCTTCACCATTGTATGAGGTTAATGATTGATTAATGAAAATTTCAATTTTTGGTTCTTTGTTTTCTTGTGAGCTCTTTAGAGAAGAGAGAATCATAGGAGAGGGCCAAGCAACACTCGTCAGCTGCCGGTAGAGGCCGGGCTCGCGGTTCGTATCCGTTTTATTTTCTTAGTTCCCCTTCCTCCTCCCTATACCGCCAGCTATCCACCCGTCCCCATCCCCAACCGCCAGCCAACCTTCCCCTTTTCCCCCACACCCACCGGCCTGGCCACCCCCAAGTCCCCACCGTCGGCCTCCCAAAACCCCAATCCAAACTCCACCTAAATCCCCTACCGCCGACCACTCGCCTCTCCGTACTCTCGGCCACACTTATCCTCAACCCCCATACTCGTCGGCCTCCTCCCTCTTCATCTCAAGTCGTCACCCCTCTCCCATCCCCGCCTAACCCAGGTTCAGTCATCATTAGCTGCAGGCCTCTCCCTAGTTCAAGCTCAATCTGCCGCCCTCTCCTCCTCCCCAAACCCTAATTTTCAAATTCAAATTCCCTCTAAAACCCTTTCCTAATTTTCCAAATTATTATTTTGGAAAGTCTTTTAATTTTGAACTCAAATGAAATTTGAAATTTAAAATCTTTCGTAATTAGTAAGCCTAATTTAGGAATCCTCCTCAATCACCTCAAATATGAAATTAATTGGAATTACTTCCAAATTCAAGATTCATTGTACCTAGACACATTCATTGAATGTGGACAACCCCTCCCTCCCCTTCCTTTGGCCGGCCCCCTCTCGCTCTCTCCAAATAATTATGCTCCTCATTAAGGCCTCCAATTAAGGAGATAATTAATCACCTCTCTCCCCTCTTTCTCCTTTTGTTTTAGAATTCAAATTTTTTAATTTTTCCATTCAAATTCCACCTAAAATTTGAAATAAAATTTCAGATTCTGGAATTATTTCTCCTCCCCTCCCTAAACCTAAACTTAAAATTAAAGTTGTCACTCCTAGCCTTGGTCGACTCCCCCCCCCCCCCCCCCCCCCACAAGCCATTCTCCCGTTCATTGCCTCTCTTTTCCCTTGCTTCACTTACCTCCCATGGAAGAAGATCGATACCACTTAATCTACTCCCCTTATGAATGGACGAACCCGAGCACGATCATGGATTCGTGTATGATCTTCAAGGACGAGTAGATATCCTCCAGTCTCCCTTTTTCAACCTCAACTTAGAGATCGACGACACCGTTGACGACTATGTCTATTGAATCCTTTTAACCTTGATGTCTGCCATCGACGAACACCACACCTCCGGACAGTGGCGGGTTATTGGACATTCACCAACTTCTTCCCCTCCGGCTAACTTTTCACTGGGTAATGCTGTAGGCGTTCTCTGTCTTTTGGTGACATATTTAGGTTTGCTGAAATTATTCTCTTGCTGACCCCACCATCAACAGTTAAAGTGAGGGGAACTCGAGGTGAACTTTCTATTTATTAAACGGTGGATTTTTGTTATTTATACATCTAACGTTACTACAAGTTTGTTCTTATTTTAAATTGTACTGTTAACCTTTCTTGTAACCGCATGCCAAAGCAAAACTGCAACTAAGAAATTCTAGAATCCTATCTTGGTAAAACATTGAGTTTAAAATTAGCTAAGCTTAACAACTTGTTATTAATTCCTAAGCAATTCTTGTTTTCATATATGTTTCACATCACTTCTTCTCCTTCAACCAGCAATAGCCTTTCTCCTTTCGGTTAGAAGAAAGAAAATGTAGTGGCTGCAGCTTTTCTACTCCTAAGCCTCTCACGTCACCCTGCACGACCTCTTGCAACTTCACGTGATTGGCTTCCTATTCAAAAAAATATACATATCTAACACCAAGTAGCCCACTCTCACAGCAGGCCCATTCCCATGGTAATTTCATCTTCATTTTACCTGAACATTCCATCCTCTTCTAAGCAACATACCACCTTCCTACTCCAGCCCATTGCCAACCCTTTAGACAACCCATATTCAAACCCACAATCAGCCCTCTTGTTCATTAACATAGCTCACCAACAAACCAGCCCATCCCACTTCTCTAAATGAGCCCACGTTTTCTGCACTAACCCATTCCTTCTCTATTTAATTCCTATCTGCTTTCCACCTCTATTCTAACCCAAGCAGCCTACAAGCCCACCATTCGCAACCTTCCAAGCCTCCTTAAAGCCCACCACCTAACAGCCAGCCCACTACACACTTCCTATCCTCCTCCTTCAATTTACTTAGCCCAACACCTCTCAACTCCTCAATCTGTCTAGCCCGAACAGCCTGCAAATCATTAGTCAGGTTTCAACAACTTCATCCAACCCATTTAAGCCCAAAACAGCCCGCAGTCAACATTAGCTTACAAATCAGTGTTGAATACAACATACCCCGCAGTCAACATTAGCTTACAAATGGACACAAATTTTCCTACAGGCGGTGATGGTAAATATGCTGCTGGTATAATGGATCCTCCGTGAACGTGAACGTGCAACATATCATTTACAAGCAAGAATCAAAGATCATAACAAATGCAGACATCTACAAACAACTGCAGGAGACTCGTTAGTGCATGACAATCTTCCTGCATAAAATAATAAATAACCTACATCGCAACATTACCTGTAAGCAAAAGTTGAGAATCAATAGTAAAAAATTGCAGGCCACTAATAAACCGAGGCAATAAATTTGCAATGCTAGATTTTCACATAAGATGAATCAATTTACTCACCAGTGACATGTAGGAGGTTCCTGATGCTCCGCATAGTTCATTTGCAAGCTAAAACATATTCTTGCAAGCTGAATGCATTGTTGAATAACATCACTGGATCCGTAACATGCATACAAGCGGATAGAAGACGTTTATAAATTCCTAAGTTGAGACCTGCACATTTCTCAACAACTCATATGCAAGAAATAACAAATAACTATAGTGCAACACCATGCCATCGGATCTGTAGCATTCGTACAAGCAGACAGAAGGTGTCTACACGTTTCTAAATAAGATGCTGTGTACACTCAAATGACGAGCCTTTGCACAACTGATTAGTGTCAAGCATTTTAAAACACCTCATGCGTTGAAAGAGTGCTGACACATTCATACATGTATGCACACAAATGTGTATACATTTATAGAATCGCTTACGCATAACTACTACATAAATACGTTATGCAATATATATATACCCGCATGAGCCCCGGTGAGTATGTTGTCTACACACACGTGACGTCTGAGGATGTTGCGTGGGTTAAGAAATGAACTCAAATTTGAGCTCGATCCTTCTATGTGGATAAATAGGAGTCGCAGCGGCTCGAACTATCAAACAAATATACGGTCGCTGTGTCGACTGAATATTTGTTTTATACGTTTATATTAGGCCTTCAAGGTCTATTATAAGAAAAATTTATTAACAAAGACATAAAGCCGAGGATGAACATAGTCGATAATGTTCAACTAAGAAAATGAAATTGCCCATAAGTACCGCAATGATGGACGTGTTGATTACAAATCTCAACCGGAGGTCATCCAAACATTCAAAGATGCCTCCCACATGCTTATAAAAATCCAAAATATAAAAATGCAAAATTCTAAAATATTTAAAATTAACCATTAAAACACTTAAAGCAAAGTCTATCCATCCTTTGTAATAATTTTCCGAGGTGGACAAATTCTAAAAATATTTTAGCTCATAAAGAGCCAATGTTTGGTCAAGAATATCACCAGGATTCATTCATAAATAGTCTTCTACTAGTAAGGACGTGACACATGTCCTTTGACCTGTGATTTCACCGTCAAATGACACCACATCGTGGATTTCGTCGCTAAATGACACCACAGGTAAATGGTTATGATTGAGACCCTCTGAACTGGGTAGTTTTGAAGCCAAATGACACCATTATATTATGTTCATGGTAATAACATGTATGCTTTCTAATGACATCAAATACTTGAGATATAAATCAATAGGATATAATTGATAGGGCACAACGCCCTCTGTTAGTTAATGTAGATTCAAATTTATCCTCTTAGGCAAATATTCACTCTAGGTCTATAAGGTACCCTTAGACTAAGCAACTCATGGTTGCTTACAAGGATCCTTCTGTCATGTTGGGTTGACTACATCTTTGATTAAGTGGACTAGGGATCATGATTGTCCGAGACGACGGAACCATAGGATCTTGATCAGGTCCATGATCACTTCCCCCACCATTCACTTTAAGTGCAAAATGGCGAAATTTTCAATTTTAAATATCAAGTTTTGAGGAGGCTTAAACTCCTTGGGTTGTAATTTATTACTTTTTTTTTTCCTCTTTTTTTTTTCTTTCTTAGTGATATTAGGTTTTACTGATTAAACTTTTGGATCTTGATTATGCTGGCATGCATATTTTTCATACAAGAATGTATCCATACATTTATGAGTTGCTTATAAAAAAATTCTTTAACATGTTGGCTATACAAATTTTCAGACAATAGTTTATCCATATATTAAAAAGAGTACACGTTAAAGATATTGTGGTTCTATTGTTCAATATGATGGTGAAATAGATGGGGATATTATTAGTAGAATTCAAATTGGATGGTTGAATTGGAGGAACGCATCGAGCCAGCTGTGTGCTAGAAAAGTACTCCTCAAACTTAAGGGAAATTGTTATAAGATGGTTGTGAGATTTGCAATGCTTTATGTTGTAGAATGTTGGCCATTAAAAGAGAAGCATAAAATTAAGTATTGATGTGATGAGGATGTTTAGGTGGATGAATGGTTTTACACTTAGAGATAGAATTCGGAACGAGTATATATACATGAAGATGTTGGAGTAGCTCTGGTGGCGGATAAAGATTAGAGAGTCGCCTTAGATGAGTTGGTCACATAAAATATTGACCTTCCGATTATTTGATTAGGAGAGTAGATGTATTTGATTTATCCTATGTTAAGAAAAATATAGGTAGACCTAAAAAGACTTTGTTAGAAAGTATAAGAAATGATTTTTTTTTAATTAAATTTAAATAAAAATTTGACTTTTAATAGGATACAATGGGAGAAAAATGATTCATATAGCTGACCCCATATAGTGGGATAAAAACTTTTTGTTGTTATTATAGTTTATCCATATATTCATGAATTGCTTATGAGAAAATCCCCTTAAGCATATCTAGTATATTTGTTGTACATATCTTTTAGAGAATAGTGTATCCATACATATATGAGTTGCTTATGAGAAAATTCCCTTAAATATCTAGCATGTTGGATGTATTGTCTTTTCCTAGTGTTAACAGTTTACGTTTTTGCTGATGAGCAGAAGACCTGATTACTGCTTGGGACCTCATTTGCGTCAGATGCTTTCTTATGGTTGCACTCGGTTGGAGATAGGAGTTCAAAGCACATATGAAGATGTTGCTCGTGACACTAATAGAGGCCATACGGTCACTGCTGTAGCT
Source organism: Dendrobium huoshanense (assembly GCA_016618105.1). Lineage (NCBI taxonomy): Eukaryota > Viridiplantae > Streptophyta > Magnoliopsida > Asparagales > Orchidaceae > Dendrobium > Dendrobium huoshanense. The sequence goes on from CM028342.1 coordinate 47,277,068, forward strand.
GATTGCTTCTGCTTAGCGAAGGATTCTGGGTTTAAGGTTTGAACTTTTTTTTTACCTATTCAGATGTAGCTCAACTGCTTAAAAGTTTATCATAGCCTTGTGGTATTTATCATTGTCTGATACTTGTAAGAACTTTTCTAAATACTTTATATTATCATTTATTTGTTTTTAATCTTTTGAAGTTATAAAAATGATATTTTCATATCAAAATACTTTACCTGAAATATTCTACATTACGTAGGTTTAAAAGATAGATGAGTACTTGTGAATCTTAGAGTCTATGATTTTAAACTATAGGTTATGACTATATTGCCTTAACTTTAACAAAATATTTGTTTTGTAATGAGCTTTTCTTTGAATTTAAAATTGAGCACTTGAACTGACATAAGACAACTAGGCGTAGTCAGCTACTTCAAAAGTTTGTACTGATGAAGGTGCAATTAAGGTTTTATAGTAAAATCTGTAATCACCCTTCGATTGTGGGTGAGGTGAATACATTGCTCTTGAGTCAATCATTAATTGTGATCAGATGTTGATCTATTTCAGCATCCTCTATGGATTGCAAGAGATATGGTGATCAGAATTGTATCCTTTAGCTATCCTTTGGAATTCCATCCCACATGGGCACCCAATTGCATCACGTAGGAATAATCATGTCTTTAATTCTTTATAGCTAAAGGTCTACCAAGTCCCGTGAGTATGTGAATCACCGTACTTGGTTAAATTGTCAGCCATGGTGAAATGTAGGTTCATGACCAAAGTTGTCCATCATGATTTGCAAAAGATATGGTAATTATTATTTTGTCTTCTTAATAATTCTGTCATGGTAACTATCTTTTTTTTGGAGGGCTAGGATAGTCGCTGGCTAATAGAAAAAAAGCTGCTTTTGAAATTAATAGTTGGCGTAATGGATGTAAAATAAACATAGAATCTCCATTCAGCCATCAGAGAAAAAAGATAAAATCTTCACTAGAAATGTATTAGTGGTGTTTTCTTGGATTGGTCCACTTAAACTATGCCTATGTTTTCATATTACATATAGGCATTGTAGTTTATACACTTCTAAACTCCTAATATGCTATCATGAGCCTTGCTTGGATGTAGGAATGTTTCGTGTGACAAACTAATAAAATATATCAGATTGAGGGAGCTAACACAACCAATACTTTCTAATTAAAGGTCTCGTAGTTTCCATAAGTATATATGTGTGCTAAAATGTACATGAGTTGGTCTTCACCATGATTAAATACAGGACCATAATCCAATTTTCTATTGGGGACATGAGTGACATGTATATCGTTATTTTTTTCTGTTACTAATATTGTAACACTGCCGTTGCCAGGTCCCAAGTCCTAAATGAGAAAAGTGGAGGGTTGCGTTAGGTAGTCGACAGCCAGCGTAAAACTTGTCGAATAATAATGACATGAATCCCTTAAGAAATTGTGTTAATGCTAGGGCGTCCTCTGGAAGCGACGCGCTGTATGACTTGAATACAGTGATAAGTGTGCAAGGGCCGCTGCACCGGCGCCTGGGTGTAGTGTTAAATAGGCAAGGGTTCCCACATCAAGGACGGATGTGGGCAAAGAAGCTAGTCCATGATACTAAAAAACATGAAATTAAAATTAGGATAAGAACTTGGAATATTGATTCCCTTACAGGAAAATTAATGGAATTAATAGATATTATGATTCATAGGAAGTTAAATATTTTGTGCATTCAAGAAACTAAATGGGTTGGAGAGAAGGCTAAGGAAATTGATAATTTAGGATTTAAACTTTGGTATTCGGGTATGAGTCATATTAGAAATGGTGTTGGTATTATTATAGATAATAGTTTGAAGGATAATGTTATAAAAATTAATAGTATTGGAAATAGAATTATAGCTTTAAAGATTGTTATTGAAGGTAAGATTGTTAATATTATAAGTGCTTATGCTCCTTAAATAGGTTTGGATATGAGTTCTAAATTAATTTTTTGGAATGACTTAGAAGAATTAATACAAAAGATACCTCTTGAAGAAAGAGTTTTTATTGGAGGAGATTTAAATAGACATGTTGGTAGAGATGTAGATGATTTTAAAAGCATTCATAGCGGCCATAGGTTTGAAATGACAAATGAAGGTAGCAAGACCATTTTAGATTTAGCTTATGTTTTTTTAATTGCTAATACTTATTTAAGAAAAGAAATGAGCATCTTATCATTTATAAAAATAGATATAATACAACTCAGATTGACTATTTTCTTATAAGAAAATTAGACCTTTTAGATTGCAAAGATTGTAAAGTTATTCCGAGTGAAAATTTATGTACCAAATACCGATTATTAATTTTGAACTTTAAGATAAAGAGACAGAAATTAAAAAATAAAGTAAAATGATATTCTAGGATTAGATGGGGGCATTTAAAGAATATTAACAAAAATATTTTTGAGAGTAAGATTTTAGATCTTAAGATTTTATCTGTGCATGAGGATGCTAATGTTATGTTGGAAAAAGTCGCTAGTGATATTAAGAATATTGCAAAAGATGTGCTTGAAATATCAAAGAAAAAAGCTCCTAATAGTAAAAATAGTTGGTGGTGGAATCCAAATGTGCAAGAAAAGATTAAAAATAAGAAGATTTATTATAAAAATTGGTTTAATTTTAAAAATTCTGATAATTGCGAAAGATATAAAGAGGCTCGTAAGGAATTTAAGAAAACAATATGCGATGGAAAGACCTTAGCTTTTAGTGATTTATGTAATAGATTAGATACTAAGGAGGGAGAAAGATATGTGTATAAGTTAGCCAAACAAAGAGATAGTAGTAGTAGTAGTAAAAAAAAAAAGAGATAGTAGTAATGATTTAGTTCAAGTGAAGTGTATTAAGGATGAAGATCAAAAAATACTTTTATTATAAGATGATATTCAACAAAGGTGAATGAGATATTTTGCTAAATTTTTGAATGAAGATTTTGAAAATAAGATTGACTGTAGTGACCTTAGCACCCTAAATGAAAATAAAGATTTATGTTTTTATCGGCGTATTAGTAAAATCGAAGTTAGAGAGGCTTTAAAGAAAATGAAGGGTGGAAAAGCTGTTGGACCTGATGATATTCCAATAGAGGTATGAAAATGCTTAGGAGATGAAGGAATTTTTTGGCTTATTAAACTTTTTAATACTATTTTAAAGACTAAAAAGATGTCAGATGAGTGGAGAATGAGTGTATTAATTTCTATTTTTATCACTGAGCATGTGATTGTTCATTCAGAACATGGGACCATTGTCAATAACTGACCATTGTCAATAACTCTTATGTTGATTCCATTTATCAATTGGAACTCCGGTATTCAAGAGAAGATGCAGTAAATTCAGGTGATACTGAAGTCCTATCAGCTTTTATAATAGAGCAGAGGAATCCTGAAGGGAATTCAGAGGCGGAATCAAACCAGAAAATTGTTTCTCCTTCTAACAAATTTGAACTTCTGAGTGAGTTATGTGAAGAAGGCATTGAGTTGAAATCTCATATGGGTTCTTTGGATGAAGATATAGAAGAAGGTGAAGTAAATGCTGTAAGAAAGAAATGTCTGAATAAGGACATAGCTGTTATTGATCAAGGCACTGTTGATAATAACAAAGATACCATGCTTAAAGAAAATACTTTTGTGAACATTAGAAAGGTTTCTTCTCAGAAAAATAAACTTGCTAAAGAAGTAAGGTACTTGGGTCCTTTAAATTTAGCTTCAAGACAAACTAGAAACAGTGTTAACAAGAGTAAGGGTGGGGGTAATTCCCCATTCAAATCCAAATGAGTTCAATTAGCTTTTGGAATTATAGGGGGGCTAACAAGAAAGAGGCCTCCTTATATTTGAAGGAATTTATAAAAGATTGGGATGTATTCTTTGTTGGTATTGTAGAAACAAAATTGGTTTCTCTTTCTGAAGAAGTCTTTGGTAAGATGATGGGTAATGAATGGAAGTTCATTCTTCAGCCTTCTAGAGGAAATTCTGGGGGTATAATGGTTATCTGGAATTCCAATATAGCTGATTTTTCCTTAATAAGGTCCTCAGATCAATGCATTTTGGGAGAACTAGAGATTTTCAATAAAGGCAAATGGATGGTGGCTACTATCTAGCAGAGATGTGCAAGGTAGAAGAGAATTGTGGAGTTTCATGGATGGAGTTGCAAATCAGGATGTTTCTTTTGTAGCCGGTGGGGACTTCAATTGTATCCTTTCTCAAGATGAGAAGAAATGTGGAAATTTTTTTCCTTTTCAGATGGACCAATGGAGATGAAGTCTTTTATGAATAGGAATGACTTACATGATGTAGGTATTCTTGGTTCAAAATTTACATGGTGTAATAACAAAAGTGGAAGTGCCCGGATTCTTGAAAGGCTTGATAGATGTATGTTGAATTCAAAGGCATTGGAACTAATCAATCAAACAACAGTTAGGCATTTAAATAGAATTGCCTATGACCATTGTCCCATCGTTTTGAAGCTGTTTAATTTGATACCTCATGGCAGTAGGCTACGTAAGTTTGAAGACATTTGGATCTCCTATGCAGCAGCTTCTTCGGTTGTTAAATATTCCTGGGCTAAACTAGTTAAAGGTGATGACATGGAAGCTTTGAATAAGAGGTTAAATAGAGTATTAAAAGCCTTATTTTTTTGGAGTAAGTTAAGCATCAACATCTTAATACATTAAAGGAGAATTTGAAGAAAGAAATTGGAGCATTACAACAAGAAGAAGCTTCAGATCAGGAATTTTCTGCCAGCAAAATTCTGATTCTGAAAACAAAAATCTGTGAATTCAATTCTACTCTTGCAAGATTAAGTACATGGTGGAAGCAAAGGGCTAAAGCAAAATGGATGAAAGAAGGGGATTTAAACTCTTCTTTCTTTCATGCTTATGCTAATGGAAGAAGAAATGTCAACTCAATAAGACAACTAAAGAATGAGGTTGGTGATTTGATTGAGGAACCGGCTGCTATAAGGAACTGTTTCGCTCAGTTTTTTTGGAGATAAATGGAAGCATAGAGAGTGTAACTTGAACAATTGGCCTGTTTTTTAAAACATCTTGAGTCAAGAAGATTGTGTATTCTTAGATGCTGCTTTTACTCAAAAAGAATTGGAGGAGGTTATTAAAAAACTTGGCAACAATATAGCACCCGGTAAAGATGGGATCACTTATTCTTTCTTCAAAGCCTACTAGATGATAATTGGAAAGGATGTATGGAAAGCCATTCAACTTTGCTTTAATTCAGGTAAAATGTCTTCCAAATGGAAGGAAACATTGGTGACTCTCTTACCCAAAATAAGCAACCCTCTTACCCCTTCTAATTTTAGGCCTATTAGCCTTTGCATGTCTATTTACAAGATTGTGGCCAAGATTTTATTGAATAGGTTAATGAAAGTTATTCATTGTTTAGTAACCGAGGAGCAAGTTGCTTTTATAAAAGGGAGGGCTTTATCAGATCGCATACTTCTTGCTCAAGAACTTTTTTATAAGTTCAGATTTTCTAAATCTAAAAGAGGCATGATGGCTATCAAAATTGATATGGAACAAGCATACGATAGTATGGCTTGGGATACCCTTAAGCAAATTTTGAGATACTTTGGTTTCCCTGATAGATTTTCAAATCTAATAATGGATTGTGTTATTGATCCAATTTTCTTGGTTCAAGTAAATGGAGTGATTTTGGAAAAATTAATTGGGAGAAATGGATTTAGACAGGGATGCCCTTTATCCCCATATTTGTTCATTCTATGTTCTCAATTGCTCACTAAAACATTTCTTATCAAAGAGAGTAATTTGGGTTTAAAAGCTTCTCCAATGGCTCCTAGGATATCACATCTATTATACGCCGATAACATCTTAATTTTCTCAATTGCAAAAAAGGAAAGCATAAGGAAAATTAAGAGAATTATGGAGGATTACTGCAGCTGGACTAGACAAACTATCAATGTCAATAAATCTTCCATCATTTTCAACAAAAATATGGAAAGGAGGAGGAAAAGTATCTCTAAAATCTCGGGAATTAAGGAGGTCAAAGAGCTCAATTATTTGGGTAATAAGATCACATTAAGGCGGCTTAAAGCTTCAGATTTTTCAAACATTTGGAAAAAGCTGCTGGTAGACTGGATATATGGGGAAAGAAGCTCATCTCAACGGCGGGTAGAATTACCCTCATCAAATCTGTTATTCAAGCTTTACATGTCTTTTGCACTTCTTTATCTTTGATATCGTTATCTGTCCTAAAAAAGCTTGATAAATTATGTAGAGATTTTTTATGGAATAAAAGTAATGGAGGTAACGGATTGCACTATGTGGCTTGGAAAGAAGTGTGTTTACCTGAGAATCAAGGAGGACTTGGCATCATATCTGCTGTGGATTCCGTAGAACCTTTGAGAGCAAAATTGGTTTGGAAATTCTTAAACGAGCCTAATTCCTTGCTTAGTAAAACTCTTTCAGCAAAATACAGTAAATTCAGATTTGAAGATGATAGAAAGCAGAACTGTTCGTCATCTTGGAGATTGATCAGCAGTGGAGCTAATGCTTTAAAAAATATTGTGAGATGGATCATTAAGGATGGGTTGTCCATTAATATAATAAAGGATATCTGGATACTTGATAGGAGTTTAGAAAGTTGGCCTACTTTCTTTTCAATTGAGATTGACAAACTGAATAATCTCTCTAGCTTCATTTCGGAAGGAGCCTGGATCATAGAGGAACTTCGCAAATATTTTGGGGAAGAACTAGTAAAACTTATCTGCAGTATGAAGATTGAAGTGGAGAACCTTGAAGACAAGTTGGAACTATTAAAGGTACATTCCGGTAAAACCATTTCAGCTTTGGCTAAAACTGCTATTTTTAACAAGAATGAGGTAGACAATGCATTCTTAAATGATTGGAGCAGCTTCAAAAAGCTCAATCTTAATCCTCGTGTTTCCCATTTTTGGTTGAAACTATTAAAGAATGCTTTACCAACCACGGATTTCTTGTTACATAGGAGGATGATTGGTTGTAACCTTTGTCCAAGAGGTTGCAATTTAATTGAAAATGGAGAGCATGTGGCCGTTAATTGCTTGAGATTAGAAAGGGTTATCAACAAGGCCAACTGTTGGGGTTTCAATTTACCAATCCTAAATAGTTTGAATGATGTTTTTTCTTATTTGAAAAAACAAATGAAGGATAATCCGTTTTTAGCAAATCTTTATTGTTCATTAGTGTTCAACTCTTGGAAGAGTAGAAATTTGTTAATTCATGAAGGCAAAGAGATGGGGGACGACATTATTGTGACTAATGCCATTACTTATGCATCTAATTCTTCTTATAATTTTCATTCGGACCACTGGGGTGTTAACCAGCATGAGCTGATTTCTTCTTCTTGGCACCCCCTCCACCCTGATGGATAAAAGTAAACATAGATGCTTCTCTTCAAAGTTCTAATGAAACGGGAATTGGTGGTATCTTTAGAGACCATAAAGGTAGAATGCTCTTATCTTTTGGTTTCTCACTTTTGCATTGGGATGTTGGAGCTTTAGAGCGGTTGGCCGTTCGTACCGTCAGCAAAGTTATTGAAGATTGGATGTTTAATGCTAAAGGCATAATTGTGGAAGGAGATAACTATAATGTTATTTCCCATTTTCAAAACTTGATGAAGAAGGACAACCGATTAATGGATAAAGCTTCTAAAGAGGACTTGGACTTTCTAAATGAGTTTGAGGTATTCATTTTTCATTTTGTTAATAGAAGTTGTAATAAGTTAGCTCATTGGTGTGCTAACCATGCTTTAAAGGGTAATTTCTTTTGGGATGTTCTAGAAGTCAATAAGGTATCTCCTACTTTTTATTCTTTGTTAAAGGAGGAAAGTGATAGGGTATCTATCACTTAAACTTTGTTCCTGTTTTTTTTCCTTTTAATGCATTATGCAATTCTTCAAAAAAAAAAAAAATCCTATTTTTAAGAATAAAGGTGATGCACGAGATTGTGTGAATTATAGATGAATTAAGTTAATGTGTCATACTTTAAAACTATGGGAGCGAGTTATGGAGCATAGGTTGCGACTTGAATCTAATGTTTCTCAAAATCAATTTGGATTCATGCCGGGTAGGTCGACTATGGAAGCTATACATTTATTAAGAGGTTTAATGGAGAAATATAGAGAAAAAAAGTAGGATCTACATATGATATTTATTGATTTAGAAAACGCATATGATAAAGTTCCAAGAGAAGTGCTATGGAGAGTTCTTGAAAAGAAAGGAGTTAATAATGCTTATATTCAAATCATTAAAGATATATATCCAGGAGCTATTACTTGTGTTCAAACACAAGGTGGTTTGACCAAGTATTTCCCTATTTCGGTTGGGTTACATCAAGGATCAGCCTTAAGCCCATATCTTTTTGCTTTAGTCATGGATGTTTTCACTAGACATTTGCAAGAGGATGTACCTTGGTGTATGCTTTTTACTGATGATATTCTTCTTGTTGATAAGACTAGAGAGGGAGTTGAAGGTAAACTTGAATTATGGAGGTCAACCTTAGAGTCTAAAGGTTTTCGCTTGATTAGATCTAAAATGGAATATATGGAGTGTAATTTTAGTAGTAATAGACCTAGTGAGGGGATTGTGACTTTGGGCGATCAAGTCATTAATAAGAGTACATATTTTAGATATCTTGGATCTATTGTTCAGCGTGATGGTGAAATAGATGGGGATATTATCAACAAAATTCAAGTTGGATGGTTGAAGTGGAGGAATGCATCGGGCTTGTTGTGTGATAGGAAAATACCCCTCAAACTTAAGGGAAAATTCTATAAGATGGTGGTGAGTTCTGCAATGCTTTATGGTTCCGAATGTTGGCCATTAAAAGAGAAGCATAATACCAAATTAAGTGTGGCAGAGATGAGGATTCTCAAGTGGATGAGTAGCTTTATCCTTAGAGATAAGATACGAAATGAGCATATACGTGAAAAGGTTGGAGTAGCTCCAGTAGAAGATAAGATTGGAGAGAGTCGCCTTACATGGTTTGGTCATATAAAATGGAGGCCTTCCGATGACCCAATTAGGAGAGTAGAGGTATTAGATTTGACATATGTTAAGAAAGGTAGAGACAGACCTAAAAAGACTTGGCTAGAAAATATTAGGAATGACATTTCTTTATTAGATTTAAATGAGAATTTGACTTTTAATAGAATACAATGGAGAAAAAGAATTCATGTAGCCGACCCCATGTAGTGGGATAAAGGCTTGATGTTGTTGTTGTTGTACTAATATTTTATCGTTCTCTTCTCTTTGGGTGCGGAATTGTACAGGTAGAAATTCACTCACATGATTTACGTTCTAATATCAAATGATGTAGGATTCCATAAGCTTGAGTTGATGGAGTACAACCAAGGCTTTATAGTCAATGGTTTAGTCACACGTGCTTCTATGGCATCATTTGATAGCCTAAAGTTGAATTTATTATGATAAGGTGTTATTAGTTGGAATTCCCTCCCTTTTTCCTGATGAGGTTGATAGTGAATGTCTGGTTTTTGAACACAATTACAGAACTTGAGCTTGATAGTAGGTGATGTCAACCAATTTGGAAGAACGAACTAATCCAAAAACGGATTAATGGAATTGGCGTGGCCAAGATTTTTATAGTCAAAATATTCAACTACCCAAAACCATGGGTACACTACAATGCTCACGGTTTAGTTTGCCCATTATGATCAAGTATAGTTCGATGACTTGGTTGTCTTCTACGGATCATAGAAATCATGATAATTATTATTTTATCCTCTTGACACTCCCCTGTGATTAGGGGAAAGGGTGAGATGAAGTAATCATCATCTAGTATGTAATTGCTTTCCTTTCCCTGGCGCCAATAATGTCATTCATTCATAACCACCGCCTATCCACTAATTTCAATTTTAGAGCTTTGAAAGACATATTTATGGGGGTAATATGGGAGGGAGTTAAGCGCAAGTCAAAAAGAGATCCTTTTGTTTAGGTGAGTGATTCCCCAAATTTTATAAGTGATCTGGTTCCTATAGTTTTTTCGACGCTGTTGTTCCCTAAATTCTGAGTCCTTTTGCATTTGCTCTCTCTCTCTCTCTAATTATTTCATGCTAAATGATGCTCATAGATTTCTTAATTTCTAATGTAAAAAAGTTCTAAATTTTGTATTTTCTTACTATAATTCATGATAGAATGCTGGTGCTTGAATTGAATTTGTTATTTTCAGGATGTGTTATTTTTTTCCTTTAGGTTGTTGCACACATGATGCCTGATCTACCAAATGTTGGCATTGAGAGAGATTTAGAAAGTTTCCGTGAATTCTTTGAGAGCCCAGCTTTTAGGGCAGATGGTCTCAAAATTTACCCAACACTCGTAATTCGTGGTACTGGTCTTTATGAACTTTGGAAAACTGGCAGGTACTGTAATTTTATACTATTTATCAGGTTATTGCATTTAGGATATTGCTGCAAATGAGTTTGTTTGCTGATCAAGGACTGGGTAGTTGAGTGTCTAAATTTATTTATAAAATTGCATATCATTCCTTGCCAATTCAGAAATTTTACTTGTTACAGGTATCGGAATTACCCACCAGAGCTTCTTGTGGATGTAATTGCAAGGATTTTGGCCATGGTACCACCATGGACCCGCGTCTACAGAGTTCAAAGAGATATTCCCATGCCATTAGTTACTTCTGGAGTTGAGAAGGGAAACCTCCGTGAACTTGCTTTGGCTCGAATGGAAGATTTGGGCTTAAAATGTCGTGATGTTAGAACACGTGAAGCTGGAATTCAGGTTCCTTGTTGTAATCAATTACTTTCAGTTTTCATAAACTGTTGATTTTTTTGAACTTTTTTTTTTTTTTACATTATTTTGTTGATGATTATCAGGACATTCATCACAAAATCAAACCAGAGGAAGTAGAACTTGTGCGGCGAGATTATTCTGCAAATGAGGGTTGGGAGACTTTTCTTTCATATGAAGATACAAGACAGGTAATAATTATACTTGTAAAATTTTATATTCGTTGAGATGCCTTTAAAAATTATGCCAATATATCACATTAGTAGTTTATGTTTTTGTACTGTCTTGTTGCCATTTTCAGCTTCCAAAACTGTTTGGTAAGCTAAATTGCTTTCCTGCATAAATCTATTTAATCTTGCGTATGATAGGATATCCTCGTTGGTTTATTACGGCTGCGTAAATGTGGTCGTAATACCACATGCGATGAATTGAAGAACATACGGTGTTCTATTGTTCGTGAGCTTCATGTCTACGGAACTGCAGTTCCAGTGCATGGACGTGATGCTGATAAGCTGCAGCACCAGGTAACCTTATTGATCAAAATTTCTCTTTGTTGATTTGTTTTCTACCATCATCTTTTAAGATTTCATCCGTTTCCTTAGTTGTAAAGCTATTGCTGCTAGAATGAAGTAAGAAAAATTGTTTCATTATTGAAGTAAAAAACAAATGTCAGATAACAATAAAAAGGTTAAAATTCTGAAAGCACCGGCTTAAATTTATATGTTCGATGACAAATATCCCTCCTAATATTATGTTTCTAGTAATTTTCATGTGGTTTTTAATGCATTTCATGGAACCAGTACATATAAAACTGTTAAAACCGGGAAATCGAGAGGGAAAAGCTTGCTTTATTCATTACTATATTCCCTATTTATAAATATATACAAGATATCTAAATGAGGAAATACTAGATTATAGATTTAATACATAAAATTTCTAATAAAATCTTTCCTAAATTCGTTTCTCCATTATGGTGTGATCCATGAGAGCATCCCACGGATTGATCTCCGTGTCCGTCGGATCCCTTGCACTGGGAACGGTTGGATTTCAACACTTCCCCTCAAGCTGGGAAATATAGATTCGTCATTCCCAGCTTGTCAATCATTCTGAGAAAGGCAGAATTGTCATATCCTTTGGTAAGGATATATGCAAGTTGATCCTTTGATTATATATGGTTGACACTTACTAGACCACTGTCTAGTTTTTCTTTAATGAAATGTCTGTCCACTTCTATGTGCTTGGTCCTGTCATGTTGGACTGGATTGTGGGTTATGCTGATTGCTGATTTGTTGTCACAATGTAGCTTAATGTGTTCATCCCACTTAACCTTTAAGTCTTCTAGGATTATTTTGATCCATAGTAGCTCACATATTCTCAAGGACATAGCTCGATATTCTGCTTCTGCACTGGATCTTGCCACCACATTTTGTTTCTTGCTTCTCCATGTAAATAAGTTACCTCCCATAAATGTGCAATATCCAGAGGTAGAGCTTCTATTGACCGGTGATCCTGCATAGTCGGCATCCGTGTGTACTTTTAGAGTTATTCCGCGATATCCCTTAAAGAGAATCCCTTTTCCTGGATTTCCTTTAAGGTAGTGTAATATCCTGTCTACCGCTTGCATGTGAATCTGCTTTGGATTCTGCATAAATTGACTGACCATGCTTACTGCAAATGTTATGTTTGGTCTAGTGTGGGATAGGTAGATCAATTTCCCTACAAGTCTCTAGTAGGCCCCTTTATCTACATCTGGATCTTCTCTAGCTTCCCCCAGTTTAAGATTAGATTCTACTAGTGTCGGTGTTGGTTTACAAGCTAGTTTACATGTTTCTTTTAAAAGATCTTTGATGTATTTCTATTGTGAAATGAAGATTCCTTTGCTGGAGTTAGCTACTTCAATTCCGAAAAAGTATTTTAGTCTACCATGTTCTTTGATGTCAAATTCCTTAGTAAGACTTTTACTTAAACAACTTTCTCCTCTTCATTATTTCCAAGTCATAATAATATCATCAACATACACTAATAATATTGTGACTCCCCCTGAGTCTGAGTGTTTAAAGAATAATGTATGAATTTAGAAAATCTTCCGAACCAGGCCCTTGGTGATTGTTTGAGCCCATATAGAGCTTTTTTCAGTCTGCACACTCTATTACCTTCAGATTTTTCTTTAAACCCTAGTGTTATTTTGATGCTATCAAGAATTTATGTACTTTTTATTTTATTTAAACAATATTATATTTTTTTTTCTTTTCTTTTTTAGCTATCCAATGATGGGAAAGCATCCAATGATCATGTTAGGTTGTGCATAGGGCTTGATAGACCTTTGGTTTGCTGGCTTGATTGGTTAAGTTGCTACTGTTGGTTCAAAGGTCGGTTGGAGAAGGTTTGGATGGAGCTCATTCTTTTAGTTGCTTGAGCTGAAATTTAGTAGCTCATTAATATCCAAAAAGGTGGCTCATTATGAAGGATTTAATGATGGAGTGGACTTGTCCCTTCTCCTTCCCCTTTCTTCTTGACTCTTGGGAAACCGTGGCTTGTGTTTTAAATTGTGGCTGATTTCTATGAATGGCATTCATGGGGAGTTGCTGTTTTCCGAGCCTTTACCTCTTGAAATTCGGTCGATTGCTGTTTTTTTTCGTGCCTGGGCTCTTTCCCGAGACCGTGACCCCTTGGTTCCGTGTGGCCTACTTGGCTCCCGTGAATGCCCCTTCGTTTTCTTTGCTTGGGCTATTTTTCCGAGAAAAGAAAATGAAAAATTCATGAACTTGGTGCTTGGGTTCTTGTGGAAAATCAATAGATGACTCTTGGTATTCCCTTATCTTGCCTTTAAATATGAGAAGAGATTGTGATGAAAAGGTAGTTGATTATTCGAGCATATTTGCTATTGACCTGCGGGTTGTTGGAAAAGCTTGCGAGCTTGTTCCATCCTTTTTTCTCATCCCCTCCAGAAATCCTGCTGGCTCTTTCCACCCTTCTTCTTGGCTTCTAATCTCTTTCGTCTCTCTGCAAGTGCCACTCCACCTGTATCCTTCTTCTCAAAGTAAAGCAACTTTAGGGTGTCGTATCTTGGTTGATTTGAAGCATCTGTTAAGGAGATTGGATAATCTTGCAGTGGTGGACCATCGGTTTGCTAGTTCTATGTACTTTTCTTATTTAACCTATAATTCGATGCATGTGAGGAACCCGCTCTAACGGTTGTCTGAGGATAGCGTATTTTAATTTTCTTTATTTCCTTAAAATCTCTTAGTGTTTCTTGTTGGGTTTTGAAGTTTTAGTTGTCTGTTTTTATTTTAATAAAGTTTGATTTAAGTTCTATCCATTGTGTCAGTTTTCTTCTTGTGTGTCTACATCATATTTTCATAAATATCTCTTCTTCTAAATCCCAATGCAAGAATGCATTTTTCACATCCGATTGTTCCAGATGCCAGTTGTACTTGGCTGCTAGTGAGAGTAGTATTCTGTCAGTATTCATCTTGGCTACAGGCGCAAATGTTTCTTGATAGTCAATGTCATATGTTTGAGGTAACCCTTTTGCCATCAGTCTTGCCTTATATCTCTCTAGTGTGCCATCATCTTTGTATTTTACCGAGAACACCCATTTGCAGTTGACCAGTTTTTTCCCTATCGGTAGATTGATGATCTCTCATGTTTTGTTCTTTTCTAGCAGCTGCATTTCATCATTCATGGCATTTTTCCAATTTTTATCAGCTAAGGCCTCAGAAATATCTTTAGGAATATGGATATCTTCTAATGTAACTAGAAAATTTTTGTGTGACGATGAGAAGTTGTTGAAGGATATAGAGTTGTTTATAGGGTATAAGGGAGGTGGTGAGCTTACCTTATTTCTAGGAGATGGTTCTGATTCTTGGATCTGCTTTGGAGCACAGCTTGAGCTTGTACGTCTGGAGTAAACCTTTCCAAATTTAATGATAATTTTGTCATTTGTTTCCCTATCTTGGGATTCAGGTGGATTGGTTTGAGGTGGTGGAGTAAGGTCAAGATGTGCTAGTTCATTTTCCTCATCTTCCTCAAGTTCAGTCTCCCCCTGAAGATGGATTTTGAAAAATAGGAATTTTGCTCATCAAAGGTAACATCCATAGAGACAATGATTTTTCTTGTGGGTGGATGATAACATTGATAACCTTTTGGGGTAGCTTAATAGCCAACAAAAATGCATTTGAGTGCTCTTGGATCTAATTTTCCTCTCTCGTGGCTGTGAATATGAACATAGGCAGTGCATCCAAAGATTTTGGGCATAAGATTATGATGGGTTCAAAACTCGGAGTAAAAAAAGGACAGTCTCTATTGGAGTTTTGAGCCCTAAGGCTATTGAAGATATTCAATTTATGAGATATGCTGCAGTTAAAAGAGCTTCCCCCCAATAGGATTTGGGTGTATTGTAGTAAAATAGGGAAGCTCGGGTGGAGGCTAGGAGGTGACCATTTTTTCTCTCTGCAATCCCATTTTATTGTGGGGTGTGAACACAAGAGGACTCATGGATGATCTCTTCAATTTGGAAGTAGGAGGAAAGGGTTTGGTTGAAGTAATATTTGGCATTATCGGAGCGGAATCTCCTTATTTTTACCCTGAATTGATTTTTGATCATGGAATGAAAGATGGGAAGACTGGTGCTAACATCAGATTTATTTTTAAGGAGATAGATCCAAGAGACTCTAGTGCAATCATCAATGAATGACACAAACCAGCGTGCCCCAGAAATATTAGGGATTTTTGAAGGTCCCCATATATCACTATGAATAAGGTAGAAAAGAGTATCACATCTCTCACTTTTGTTTGGGAATGAGGTTCTTTTATGTTTAGTCAACTCATACGTTTCACAATGAAAATTTTTATTTTTTAATTTCTGGAAAAGTTGTGGATACATATGTCTTAGGATATCAAAAGATGGGTGTCTTAGTCTATAATGATGAAGCCAAATTGTGGAATTCCTATCGACTAGGGATAACATAGAGCAACTATTTTTAGATTGGTTTGGTTATTCTAGGTAGTACAATCCCGCTCTCTCCTTAGCAAGTCCAATATTCTTCCTCGATCTCTGGTCCTGAAATAAGCAATAAGTTGGGTTAAATAAGGCTTAACCATTATGGTCATTGATAAGTTTTTGTATTGATATTAGGTTTGTGGATAATTGTGGTACGTTGAGCATATTTTTCAGGATGAGTGAATGAGATAAAATTATGTCTCCTTGGCCAGCTACCGTGGTAAGAGAACCATCAACAGAGATGATTTTCTTGTTGTTTGGGCAAGGAGTATAGTTTATGAGGTGGGTAGGTGAGTGGGTCATGTGATATGTGGCTCATGAATTAATGATCCATAATTCCTTTAAAAGATTTTTGGAAGCACTTAAACTAATAGAAATTAGAGTCTTACTTGAGAGTGCAAGTGAAGATGAAGTATTTGGTTTTTTAAGAGATAATAGGAGCCGTTTCAATTTATCAATATCTTCTTTATTGAATTCTTCAAGGCTGGACTGTGATTCTGGCTTACTTGTAGTGTTTTTGGCATGTGATGTGATGCTTGTTTCACCCTTTTGATTCCACTCCTTGTTGGGGGGTTTTCCATATATTTTCCAGCACGTTTCCTTTGTGTGTCTTGACTTTTTGTAATAGCTGCACCAAAGTGAATCATTGTCTTTGAATTTTGAAGTATCTTTACCTTTCTCCTTCCTTCTATGACGATTCTTTGTTCATCACCATTGCCGAGCTTTCAGCAACCTTTGGTTCTAACATCACTCATCGTCTGCTTTCTTTTGCGCGGATGAGAGAAATGGTTTCATTGAGTGATGGCATCTCCTCTTTGCCGAGAATCTGAACCCTAACTTGATCAAATTCTGTATTTAGTCTTGCAAGAAAATCATAAACTCTATCTTTTTCAATAAAGTTCTTTAGGATCGCAGCATCTTCCGGACATCTGGTTTCTATGCATCTATAATGATCAAGTTCCTGCCACAGATTTTGTAGAAGGGTAGCATACTCCGTCACGGTCCTGCTTCTCTACTTTGTTTTTCCAACTTTGACTTTAATTTCAAAAATTTGAGCCGCATCACAAGCTTTGGAGAAGATCTATCTGGCAGCATCCCATATGTCCTTTGCAGTCGAAAGGAACATAAATGTATAGCTAATTTCTGGAGTCATGAAATTCCACAACCATGACATAATCATGGAGTTTGCTTCATCCAATGCCCCAAATTTAGGATCTTCTTTTGGTCCTCCTCAAAGGAGGTGATATATTTTATCTTTCCCCTTCAAATAGGTCTTCATAAATTGAGACCACTTTAGGTAGTTCTTCCCATTGAGACGATAGGAAGGTTGCATGCTTTAAAGGTCACCTTGTCCTTGGTGCACCATTGGCTCCTCAGTTTTGTCAATTCTCTGGGAGGAATTGATTTATGACATTATGATAGTGATTAAGACTATCTATAAGTCTGTGGGTAGCAATGAAGGCTTTCCAAAAAATTCCTTGTTCGATAATACAGGTCGAAATAAGAGGATTTTTTTTCTTGAGAAGAACCCTTTCGGGCCAAACCGAGTCAGAAGATTGGGTTTGTTTTACAGTAACTAGGGCACGCATGAAGGGACTCAAGCGGGAGCAGCTCGTGCTCGCATCCTTGCTCCTTCGTGTCTGTTCGACTAGGCTCCTCCGTCTCCTTCGTCTATTCGACTAGGCTCCTTCGACGATCGTGCCTAGCAGAATTGGAATAGGCGGAACCGAGGCTTCCGTCTGTGGCAAGCATGTCCGAGCATCCCGTGCCCGAGCGGAAGTCTTCTCCGTGCGGAAGTCTTCTCCTTGCAGAAGTCTCGTGTCCGAGTGTCTGTGGCAAGAAGACGAACTAGGACTACCTCTGGAGCGAGCGTGTCCGAGCGTCCCGTGCCTGAGTGGAAGTCTTCTTTGTGCGGCTTCTTCCGAAGTTCCTCCTGAGCGTGCTCGAGCGTGTCTTCGGTTGGTTTCGTCCAGCAGAAGTTCCTCGGAGGCCCGCTCGGTTGTTTCGTCCTATAGGGACGACTTCGTCCGCCGCTACTTCGCCTTTCGTCTGCACAGCTCTGTCTCACTGCTGCGAGGCTTTGTCTTTTGTCAAGGCTCTAATACCATGTTAAAACCGGGAAATCTAGAGGGAAAAGCTTGCTTTATTCATTACTATCTTCCCTATTTATAGATCTATACATGATATCTAAATGAGGAAATACTAGATTACAGATTTAATACATAAAATTTCTAATAAAATCTTTCCTAAATTCATTCCTCCATTATGGCGTGATCCATGAGAGCATCTCACGGATTGATCTTCATGTCCGTCGGATCCCTTGCACTGGGAACGGCTGGATATCAACAAAAACATTCTTTAGCAGGTCATGAGTGAAGTATTTCTCCTTCCAGCCGAGTATAATATATGATGCAGATTATTTCTCACAATCTGATGATGATTATGCGACTGATATGTGTGGATCATCTCATAGCTCATGTTAAAATGTTATGAATCATCTGTTAGGCCTATGCCAGCTTCATTTTCGTGGTTGCTTTCTGTTTTGATGATTTGCAGTATATGATTTCTTCTTTGGTTGGGACTAGGAGTGTTCCTCCCCAACTGATGATCATAAGCTTCTTTTCCAGAAAATTGGAATGGCCTTTTGGTTAATATAACTAATATTTGAAGTTGTCTAGGGTTAAATCCGAAGGTCATAAATAGATCTCATGATCTAAAAATATGTTTTTACTCTCAGCACCTGACATTGAATTGAAATCTTCAGCTTCAGAGCAAATTTTAGCACTTAAAACATTGTGGTTCATGATGCAGGGCTACGGAACACTTCTCATGGAAGAAGCAGAGAGGATTGCTCGGAGGGAGCATAGATCATCAAAAATAGCTGTAATTTCTGGTGTTGGCACTCGCCATTATTACAGGAAACTCGGTTATGAGCTTGAAGGCCCTTATATGGTTAAATATTTGGGGCTCTAAAACTTGGTGCTGAATTCTTCTACTTTTTCAGAATAGTTTTTGTGTTATGTGCTTTTCCTCTTCTCATACATTGTTTCATATGTACATTTTTATTTACTTGAAATTTCTTATTCTTACATGTAATTTTATGTGAATGTTCCAATACTCTCATCACTTATTCGAATGGATCGATATTGTTGTTAAAGATCTGTTTTTTAGAAATAAAAGGAGTGTATAATGCGTAGAGTGATTAGAAATCATGGAACAGTTTGACATCTCAAGACGAGTTCATTTGGAGCTTAAGCCATCTGTTTTGAAGTTTATCGAAGTCATTTGAGTCTTAGGCCTCGTTTGATTCAACGATTTTAATGCTCATTCGTTTTAGAAGGGATTTTTTTTTTTTTTTGCCTTTTCGTATTTGGCAAAACCACTTCCGTCAAACCCCAATATCTGTACGTGATTCATAAGCCATTCCCAAATAGTTTGGATGACGCTAATAATGATGAAGGCTTACGCTGGATTCATTCCATGTTTTCATCTTTTGCTTCCAAGTTCCAACAATCGTCCACCCTTATTTATACTCGCCATGTTAATTTTAGGTAAAATAAAATTAGAGGTCAGTTCCTATGTAACATTCAGAACAGTGTTCGAAGAACTGTTCAGTTCCATTATTGGCAGCGTAGAAGATTTAGTGATGAAATAAAATGAAAATTTCAATTATTCTGTTAGGTTATAATGAAATAAAATAATATAAATTTAAATTATATTAATCAGCTAATTATTCATTCTAAATGTACTTGTATTTACTGTTAAGTGTCAAAATTTATGATAATAAAATAATAATTTTTAAAAATTATGTGTATATTTTCATTTATTTAAATAGTAAAAAAGAATAGTAAATTTGAGTTTAAGATGCCAACATTAATTTTCCAAGACGGAATAAATGCATTCGTTAAAAAACCTTAATTTCAATGTTTTATTTTGGGGAGAAAATGAGGGTGAAAACGTTCGGTTAGTTTCTTTTCTCTCATGCTTTACTTGCAGAACCTTCAGAAAAAACAAAAAATTTTCAGTGATTATTTCAAGCTTCATTGCATCTTCTTGGTCTTTTTCAAGAACAAAAAATCAGGAGATAAAGTTTCAAAGCTTCATTGCAAAGATCATGTTAATCTAAAGAAATATGAGCATAGATAAAGTTTCGAAGGAAGTAACAATAACAACATCAAGACTTTATCCCACTATGTGGGGTTTAGCTACACGAACCCTTTTTCTCCATTTTGTCATGTTAAGACTTAAATTCTCATTTTAATATAATAAAGAAATATCATTTCTAATATTTTCTAACCAAGTCATTTTAGGTGTACCTCTACCTTTCTTAACATAAGTCAAATCTAATACATCTATTTTCCTAATCTGATCATCGGAAGGCTATCCTTTTGTGTGACCAAACCATCTAAGGCGACTCTCTCTAATCTTATCTTCTACTAGAGCTACTCCGACCTTTTCACGTATATGCTCATTTCATATCCTATCTCTAAGCGTAAAGCCACTCATCCACTTGAGCATCCTTATCTCTGCAACACTTTAACTTAATATTATGCTTATCTTTTCATGGCCAACATTTTGCACCATAAAGCATTGCAGGTCTAACCCCCATGTTATAGAATGTTCCATTAAGTTTAAGGTGGACTTTTCTATCACACAGAAATCCCGATGCGTTCCCCCACTTCAACCATCCAACTTGAATTCTACCAAAAATATCCCTACCTATTTCACCATCACTCTGAACAATAGATCCAATATATCGAAAACGTGTACTCTTATTAATGAGTTGATCACCCAAAGTCACAATACTCGCACTAGATATATTATTACTAAAATTAAATTATATATATTAGGTTTTAGATTTACTCAAATGAGAACATTTAGACTCTAAGATTGACATCCATAATTCAATTTTACCTTCAACTCCCTTCTAGTCTTATGAGCAATAAGAATATCATTAGCAAAAAGCATACATTAGGGTACAACCTTTTATAAATGTCTACTAAGAACATCCATGACTAAAGAAATATAAATATGGGCTTAAGGCTGATCCTTGATGCAATCCAACTGAAAAAGGAAAATACTTGGTTAAACCACCTTGTGTTTGAAAACAAGTAATAGCTCTTACATAAATATCCTTAATGACTTGAATATAAACATTATTAACCCCTTTCTTTTCTAGAACTTTTCATAGCACTTCTCTTGGAACTTTATCATATGCTTTCTCAAAATCAATAAATATCATATGTAGATCCTATTGATTCTCTCTATACTTCTCAATTAAATGTCTCAGTAAATGTATAGCTTCCATAATAGACCTATCCAGCATGAATCCAAATTGATTTTGAGAAATATTAGTATCAAGCCACAACCTATGCTCCATAACTCTCCCCCATAGTTTTAAAGTATGACACATTATTCATCTATAATTTGCACAATCTTATGCATCACATTTATTCTTAAAAATAGGAATCAACACACTCATTCTCCACTCATATGACAACTATTTAGTTTTCAAAATAATATTGAAAAGTATAGTAAGTCAAGAAATTTCTTCATCTCCTAAGCATTTCCGCACCACTATTGAAATCATTAGGTCCAACAGATTTTTCACACATCATTTTCTTTGAAGCATCTCTAACTTCAATTTTACTAATACGTTGAAAAAAAAAATCTTTATTTTCATTTAGGGTGCTAAAGTCACTGAAGTCAATCGTATTCTCATAATCTTCTTTGAAAAGTTAATAAAAACATATCATCCATGTTTGTTGAATATACTTTTCTAATAAAAGAACTTTTCTTTTTCATTCTTAATACTTCACTTGAACTAAATCCTTACTTGTTGTATCTTTTTATTTGGCTAACTTATACATAAATCTTTCACCCTCCTTAGTTTCTAATCTATTATATAAATCATTAAAAGCTAAAATCATTTCTTCACTTATTGTTTTATTATACTCCTTATGAGCCTCTTTATATCTTTTCCAATTATCAAAATTTTTCCATCTAAATTAATTTTTATAACAAATAATCTTATTTTTCCATCTAAATGTTTCACCACCAACTATTTTTACTAGTTTTGAAGGAAATAAAAAATAATTTATAGGTTTCCTTAGTTCTTCTTTCTTGTCTCCAAAGCTCTCATGAAATTTTATTTTTTTACCAGCTAAAATCCAATTTTCTTAAAAGAAAATTATTAAATAAATAAGTCTCACTATTTTTTTTATTTAGTATAATATTCTATTTGTGTGAGTTTTTTCAATGCCAAATTCAAAATTTCAAGTTGATGTACATTGTTTTAATTATTTTATAAGTTTCTTTTAAGTGGTGTTTTATCAACATTATTGAGTAATTAGCTATTGCCAAAACTTAAATTTTTATTTTATTTTTACTAAGTCTAAGCAAATTTTTTGAGTGGTGATAATATTTTTCTAAGCATAGTTTTGCAGTATTTTTAAGAGTATATTTCAATTTTGAGAGTTTATCCACACATATGGAGCTTTTGAACATATGGTGATGGGTTTGAGGGTAGTGAAACCCTAATTTTAGTGTTGGTTGGGTGTACATGTTGAATTGTTTGGAGACTAGATCAAGTAAAGCTCTTTGGTTTGTTATATTTCTTTAATTTATTATTTGCATTATCATATATTTTTTTTCTAGCCATCAACTTGCAAATTTTTTGTTTGATAACCAAACATGAACTTTCAAGCTCATTATGTCCACCCTCTAAATTCTTTGTAAGCATAACATTATTATTTTTAAATTGTAAAAACTATTAAAAGAAATCCAATTCATGAGTCTCTTGGTGCGCTCTTAACATAAAAAAAACACTTTACTACTTTATGTTTTATTCTTATAGAATCGAAATACCTTCAATTGATAAATAATGTCTTGTCGTGATCTTTATTGTGTAGAATGTTGACCTCATTTTTTGAATGAGGTCATCAAGACTAATCCAACTTTATTCAAATTTCACTCCATAGCCTACATAAATCAATCACACACCTTCAATCAAATGCAAGCCAAATCTCAACCAATCATACTCAATCATTCAAACTTCACTCAACCTTATAGCCTCCATTCAATCAACATTCAACCAAAGTCCAATCAACCTGCATTCGAACAATCAATCAAAAATCCTGTCATGTAACTTCCAATCTGCAGTCAAATCAATCAATCAAAGTTCAATTCAACCTTCAATCCTAGCATTCAATTTTTAATAATTCAACATTTAGTCAAACCTTAATCACCTACATTTATAGCCTCATACTACAATCACTCAGCTTAGTATACTTTCTAGCACAGTGCACTGGCCACTTTTGACCTCATGTCAATGTCCAAATCTCTTCAGTAGGAGTCGCTTATACCAAACCCGTAATCTTCAAACCATTGAACCAACGATTGATCAATAAGTTCTAGTTGAGCTAGCTCAAGCTAGCTCAAATGATTATATACAACATTAATTTCCAATTCAATTCCAAATGATCTTTGAACCCCACTAAACGTCTTCAAGCACTTCTCCTAGTGATTTGGACTTGACCAGTCATCCTAACCTAGTCACCAGTTGACTTAGTCAACTAAACCTAGTTTCAGTCCAACCAGTTCAATCCAAGCCAACCCATACACTCTTTCACTCATATAATGCATATAATCATCTAAACCACTTTTAAACCATTCAACCAGTAGCTATGGACTCCTTATACTCCACCTCATTAACCATTGATTGAATTTACTAGTTTGACCAGTCAACTCAATGCTTAAAGAACCATTTCTATGGTCAAACTCATTTGAAGCTACCCTTCCCTCAAACCCAGGCTAGCTCAACTCATTTCATAAGCCCCTTATACATACTTGGACTCCACCTAAGCTAGCTTGATCTTTGTTGACTAGTCAAATAGTCAACAAGAACCCAAATAAGCTTTAATGGTTAACCCAACCCATCAAGCTTTTTCTAGCATAATCAAAATCCGTCAAACCATCTAGATCTGCTCTAGGATTAGTCAAGATGCCACCTTAGCAATCCTTGACCTGTTGATCGGTCAAATGATCAACAAGAGCTCAAATGAGCTCTAGTGGTTAACCTAACCTATCTAACCTACCCAGCCCAACCAAAGCCTGCTCAGCTCATCTATTCCATTCTAGAACCTTCCAGGAGGCTAACCCAACCTAGCCCAGCTCCTATTGTGTCTCCAGCTCAAGCCCAACAGTTTGGTGGTCCTCCCCATGTGAAGACAAAACAGGAGTGCATGCAGCCCCGTACAGTCATTCCCTTTGTCCTCTAACCACCTATGCTAGGTGTCTTCAATCCAAGAATCCTCCCTGAAGCATCTAGATCGTCCAAGCAAATTCCCGTAGCTGGAATAGGGTAGAGAGGCGGGATTGATTCATTACAAGCTATATCTCATTCAAACCTATCTCTAGAGCCTTTACCTTTTAGTTTTGAAATCTCAAAGCTCTCTCTCCATCTTCCTGACCTTTTCCTGGGGTTTGGTTGCTTCCATTGATGAGATTAAAGGCAAATCGAGAGAGCATTCATCCCAGCCATCTCAACCGACTATAGAAGTTTCCTCTAGGCTCAAGGTATTCAAAAGAATTGAGTGAGGACAATCTGCAAGTTCAGATAAACTTAAATTACCTGAATCTATCAACTCTAGCATGGTAAAACTCTAACCCTAGGCATTTACCTAGGTTCCTAAATAAATCTTTATAAATTGCATCAATGGCTTAAAAAAATCATTTCCCAATCCTCTTTAGACTATGTTCTAACTCTATAAAAAGCTTCAAATTATTTGGTTTAATATTTTATGAAAACAAAATAAAAACTGAATCAAGGGTTTATGGGTTGGCGAAGGTTGAAGACGACTCTGCAGCCGTTCCATTGGATCTATCTATTTTAGATCAATGGCTGTGCTCGTGTTTGATTTTTGATCTACTTTGTTTACTAAAAGCCCTCGAATGTTTAAGCTTCCGTCCGACAATATCATGTCCACTTGTTCAAATTGCGGGGTATTGTATAGCCATCTGATCTTCTTGATAAAAAATCCATACAGGATCAGAACTTAACCGTTAAATCAAAGCCACGGTAGATCTAACGGCTACCATAGATGCCGCGCTAATAAGTGAGATGGCCCACTTGACCTTCGCCGCTCACGTGGCCAAATCCCGTCGCGCCGCATGGAGAATCCAAGCCTGGGTCAGCATCGCCGTTTGACTAGGCTTCTAAATTTCTAAAATTAATTTAAAAATTACCTAGAACTTTAAAAATGCATAGGAATTTCATTCCTTATTGATTTTTGGAGTTCTTGGGCTTGTTTTGTTTGTATTTGAACATACCTTATTTTGAAAATAATAAAAAAGTATTTTGAGCATAATTGTATTAGTTATTTTCAAAATACATAAAAATGTATTTTAATTTTAAATAAATATATATAAATTACTTTTACTTGAAACTTGGTAGAGGTGTCATAGGGCTTATGGGTGATGTTACTTGATTTTTTCAAGTTCAATTGATGCAATCTTATCTAGATTATGAATTTACAAAGATATGAGTCTTGATTTGACCAAGATTTTTGGAAATTCATAATTAATTCAATTAAAATTTAATTCATGCATATTAGTACTCCATGGAATCATTGAAAGCTTTTCTTTCATTAAAAAATAAGTTTGGATTATAACCATACTTGGTTTAAGGGGAAATTGACTTCAATAAATATCATAACCTTTGTAAATTACCCTTCAATCATATATGATTGTCTCTTAATTGGATAGAGTTCTATTTGAAGATGTGCTCCACAAGTTCTAATATCCTCAATTCAGTTTTATACACTTATTGCTTTATGATTGAATTATCGAATTCATAAGTAATTATAGGACTTATGATTTTAATAATTCATCATAATTGTCCATGGAACATTAGGATCACTTTATCTTGTTCATGATTGCTATGGTGTGATTGTAACTAGTGTTCAAAGGGTTATAATAACATGATTTTGATCCTATTACTTAGTGACACTAAGGTCAACAATTAAGGATATTGTCTTATTAGCTAACTTAGTCAATATAGGATGAATTACACATGTCCCTTTTGGGATGAAACTTAAACATAAAAAACTAGTGTCATAGCCCCTTAATCCAATATATACTGATTTGATATTAATTGATCTTCAAATAACTATTGAATTTAATGATTTCTTTATTAATCAAACTTCAACAATTTTTCAAGAGTCGAATAGAATTCATAAAAATCTAAATCAACCTCAATTAACTCTAATCAACTCTAAATCATGTTCATAATCATTTAAAATTAAAATACATACTTAAACTTCATTAAATTTTAGTTAAACTATTAATTAACCTTAATTAAATTTAATTAAATAAATTCATATAAATTCAATAAAATTAAATAAAATTCAAATAATATAAAAAAATATAAAATAAATTCAACTAAAATAAAAATAAAATTAAAAAATATTAAATTCAAATTTAAATAAATTTCTAATTAAAAATCCAATTAATAATTCATTAATTAAATAATTTCTTTAATAATTAAATAAACATACAAAATAAATCCTAAATTTATTAAAAATTTAATAAATTATTAAAAATTCTAAATATTAAAATAAAATTCATAAAATTTTAAATTAAATTTTAATTAATTTAAACTAAATTAGTTGGATAATTTGATTTATTAAGATTTATTTTAATCAATTAAATTTTACCATTAATTTAAATTAAATGAATTAAGGTCTTTCATGCCTAATGCTTGATTCCTTTTGAAGGGCTTTAGGCATTCAGATTTTAAAAGACCTTTTAATACACTTAAATAACAAAAAGGATCTCATATGTCTTATGCATGGCTCCTTTTAGGAAGGCACTAATATATTGGATTTTGGAGATCTTGAAACAAATAATAATACACCAACCTTATGTAACATACACGACTTCTTAGGAAAGGTATGTTATATTACATTGCAAGGTCCCTTTATCTCTCTAATAAAATTTTGGGGACTCTCAGATGTATACCTATCTTCTTTATAAAATGGGTGCTCATTCTGAAAATCCTAGGACTTATAAATTGATAACTTCCTGTACGTACTTATGAGGTTATCAATCTATAAGTTCTTTAAAATTAAATCAATAACTTTAACATCTAAAATTAGAATAATTTAAAAGTCAAATGCACACTACTTATACTTCAATTAAATCCCCATTTGGCCTCTAATGATAAATCCTAATAATACATGCAATTCAAATATAAATTCCTATAGGACCTATCCAAGCCACACAACCTCTTTCACACACTTAGATGATTTGCTAGGACAACCAACTTTAGTCTAGGTTAGGTCGGTGTATTGTTGTGGTTTGATTATGGGTGTCTTTCCTAGAGGGCACCTATGTGTGTTTGCTTACTTTTCTGTTAATCATACATGCATATTTACTTTTTTGCCAGTGCACCAGAGAGTGGAGTGAATAAGTGATGGCCATGTACTTTACTCTCCTACTTTTATAACTGTTCAAAATGCACTCATAACTGTATTTACTTTTTTATACTTTACTTACCTACTTTTACTTTCCTATAATATAGAATGTTTCTAGGGACTAATGTATTTGTATAAAGAGATGTAAATTTTATTTTCTTAGATCTTTTGTACATAAATCGAGTTGTGCAGTGTCTTGAGTTGTAAAAGAATAAAAGAATGTCTGCTTATACATATACAGGTGGGGCTCTAAAAAGTAATATCCCCTCTCAAGGGTTTTTTGAATTCCATAGAAGACTTAGAGCTTGAAGACCCTAATCAATCATATTTGATTCTACTTTCTTATAAGTTTAGAATGCAGGTTTGTTGTCGGTGGAGCCTCGCCACCTTTACTTTACTGCAGACCCTAGGTTGTAACCTATAAATTTCATATAAATAAAATTAGCTCTTTTATATTAATTTGTGATTTATGCATCATTAGGATATGAGTAGAATTTCTATTTTTTTGTAAGCATATTCTATTGCATATGATTCAAGTCTCTTTAACAAACTCCTTGATTCCTAGGATAGAACTATCTTGCATTCATCGATGATTGTTGTGATTAAGATTGTTAGTTGGCAGCCCACTCTAGGCAGGTGGTAAGTCAAGATTGTATACACCTTTCTCTCTGCACTTTCCTCAATCTAATTAAGTCTAAACCTTCAAATCTAATATTAAAGTCTATAATCTAAATCATGAACATAGAAAGTTTAATTAGCCCAAATATTTCTTTAAACTTGTATATTTATTTTGAAATTATTTAGTCTTCATTTTAATTAAGAGTGTTCTCTTAAGAGATATAATTAACTATAGGGGCTTGCCCCTATAGGAAGTCTAGATCACAGAATAAAATAAACCATATCTTAGTTTCCTTTCTAAAATAGGGGAAAAATTTGTGAACATAGACCTCGCTTTATCTATATTTAAAGTTTAATTTCATAATCAAAGAAGAATAGGTGGATAGTTGATTTGCTCTTACAGACGAATCAAATATCCTATATATTTGATTATAGAAATAAATTCATGATTTATTCTCCTAATTGGAATGATAGGAGAATGTGTTTATCATCCCTCAGGATGATTTGTATCTTCCATATACTATTTCTGATTAGAGAAGTAAATTATTGTTTTCTTTCTTTCAAACAAATAGTAAAACATTAGTTTATCCTTTGGGATGGTATAATGTTAAGCTATACTGATTTGACTCAAAGAAACTTTATTTAAATATAAATAAAGTAAATCTCGTGGGATATGAAGCATTTAAAAGAAAAGTTTTCTCACATAGAAGTTTGATTATTATATGCTCTCATACAAGATATGTTTGATCATGAGGGTTAGCTCCATGCAGTATCATACGACCAATTGAATATTATTAGGAGATTTTATATGATGGTCAATAAAGCTACTATAGTTTGATATTACATGTCCCATAAGTTAAAAATGATAAATTCCTTGTTGATACCTTAATAGTTTATCTTATTCATATAAATTATCCTCAAAATGCTAATATCCTTGATGACCAAATCATGACTCTGGATAAGCAAGATGAACTTATTTTGGAATCATCCTATGATGGTGCATCCTTTATGAAAATTAATGAACCATATTCTCACATAGTATGCACTTGTATCATCCTTATTTTTACTACCCAGGGAGAAAATTTAAGATACTTATACAAACTTTTAAAGGCATATACCTATAATGAAGAACAATAAGAAGCTTTTTTTATTGGTTTAGAGTTAGAAATCAAATAAACATCAACACCATTAAAAATTTGGGTGATTCCAAGATACTAATCAATTAAATGGAAGAGACTTCCAATGTTTTAAGCCTATCCATATATATCATTAATGTGTTATGAAAATATTTTAGCACATTTCTAATATAGTTTTGGTTCAAGTTCCATATGCCCAGAATAGAATGATAGATGCCCTCAACATACTAACTATAGAGATAACTAACCTAATTAGTGGATGGTGGGGAGGTTGATTGGAGATAACATTTCATTGATTGCTTACCAAATGGTATGCTCTTGAATGAACATGCCCTTCCTCATCGTGTTAATTAAATAACATCATCTTTTCAAAATATTAATGATACCCTATGTTGGGTTATTTTTACTAAATATGTCTATGTTGCTTTTAGAAGGATAACATATATAGGGTCATGAATAAATTTCAATCTAGATTGTATGGAACTAACCATTTTGTTCCAAAGAATAAGTAGAAAATTAATCACCATAGCTATTATTGGCTCCCAAAGACTTATGATTGTGTAATGGCTTATCATTTTCATTAAAGTCAAATTATGATTATTTATACTTACACATGACTTCCCAAGTGTTTAGTAGGTGGTTGCTGAGTCATGATATAGACACTCACCCAAAAGAGGAGACCCTTTGGAGTAGTTTCTTGGGACTATCAGAGAGACTTGTCTAAGGAATTTAATAAGCTTGACTTAGAGCCTACCAAGTAAATTTCCTTTCACTACTATCTTAGTCACTGGCTCTCCTTTAGAGCCTCCATCTTCAAGCTTGGTAAGCTTAGCTAGAGGAAATATCATATTTAAGGAGTCCCACACATAATTTAGTTATTACTTCTTAGCCTAGAGGCGTCTAATCCCATCATGTCCTGCTTGCCTTTTACATAAGATATCACTACACCAAATCACTCACCAATTATTGGTCCTTCACATATGAAGACTTTCTTGCATATTCACTAGGAGCCTACTTACTATCACATAGTTTGCTCAATGACAGCTCACCTAAGAGTCTATTGACTTCTCCCTCCTTCAATATGTTAGGAGGTGACATGTTTCTAAATTAGTGTATACTGTTATATGTGCATTCTATGTAAATAATAAATTTTACTTATTCTTTATATAGTTTTTCATGTCACCCTCATAATTCTATGAATAAGGGCTAATAAGGAACAATTCAAGGAAGGATTTTGATATATATATTTTAATAGTGGATACTCTACTTGTTGGAAATTTGTAGCTCTTTTCCTTTACTTTTCTGCATGCTCCATTCTTACATATAGGTTCTAGTTCACTGGGTAGAACTACTTGTAAATTCGAATATCATACATAGACATATTTAAATTCAACATTCTCTTAGGTGTGGTGATCATAGATTGATATCAATGATAAGAACATAGCCCTACAGAATGAGTGAATTTATCAAGAATCCTCAAAAAACATGGAGAATGTCGAATTCACTATGTGACATGACCTACAAATGATGGAAGAGTGAATTATGAAGATGATCCAAGGTTCTCTGGGTAGCCTCTAGAGGAAAGTGTGAGTGAACATAATTGTTTAGTTATCTTTTGACTTGACAACACATTATTGGTGCCCAGAGAGAGTATTGACCTTGATGCCAATTTCTAACTATACTTACATGTGGATGAGTGACGAAGATTATAATATGTCTATTAGAAGGCATATAATAGATAAACTTGAACTTACCAATGCCTTTTTAAGGGAAATTATTGATGTGAGGTTGCCTTCTAAGTTCAAGATTCCTCCCTTACTTCAAGTCATATAGAGGCAAGACTGACCTTACTGATCATGTGATAACTTTTGAGTTAGTGACCTCTTTGCTAGATGTAGATGACATCCTCAAGTGCTAACTTTTCTTAACCACCCTTAAGGAGTCAGCACTCAGGTTATTCAATCGCTTATCCTTAAAGTGATCACCTTCTTCATCAAATTTAAGCAAATGCTTGTGACTCAATTTGTAAGCACTTAGAAGCCTCAAAAGAGATCACTAACTTACGAGCTCTGCTAAGGATAAGGCAAGAGCTAGAGGAATCGCTAAGGAACATCATTGTGAGGTTCCAAAGAGAAATGCTAGATGTAAATTATCTTGAGCTGTAGTCTTCTAGGACATGCTAACCTAAGGGCTAAGAGATGATCCCTTTAGATATGCACTTAATTTACAACTACTAAAAATACTCACTGCGTTGTTAGAGTTGGTTAATAGCCACATCAATATATAAGAGTTAAATAAAGTGGCTAAATCCTCTTAAATGGCTCACACCCATAAAATTGCTACTAGAGGAGAGCAATAACAAGGAAGAGAATTATAATGAATATATTCTAATGATAGGAGGGACTATAAACTAAACATGCTACATGATTACCATTATCTTAAGCACCATAGAGCACCCATGCACCCAAAGACCTTTAGTATAGTAGGGCCAATAGTACTAAGGGTAAAAGAGCTTGCTCATCCCACTTAACCATATCAGTAAGAAGTCACCCATTGACCAACTACGAACTCCACCTACACTCCCTTAAGATTTTTAATGGCTAAGCCATTTGAGGCTATTAAAAATAAGTAGTTCCTTGGGCACCCAATACATATGAAATCAACTACACACACTTATAATACATCAAGGTATTACACCTTCCACAAAGATCAAGACCATAAAATAGAGGAGTGTCATTACCAATAAGGACTAGTAGAGGAACTCATCAAGGAAGGCAAGTTTATGGAATTTATGCTCATCAAGCCAAGAAGGCTACAAAGAAAGAACTCATGGAAGGTGGTGTGAATGAACATGTTCTTGCTCACTCAGTGCACACCACTGATGTGGTACCCACCATTTTGGGTGGAGAATGAGCAAAATTTCCATCGAGTGGTAAAGAAGATGCATGTTGGAGAGTTAAATATGACATCCATTTGGTGAGCTCTAGTAGTGGGCATTGCCCCAATCCCTTTATGTGAAGATGACAAACTTGTTGGAGGGAAGAAGCACAATGATGTTATTTTCATGACCCTGGTTTCCAACTATAAGATTGGTATCATTATGATTCTATAAATATTATTTTGAATCTTCTAAGCCCTGATAACCTATAATGCCAACTTTGGTAGGCCTCTTCCTAAATAATTTTTATGCTGTGGTGTCCACCTACTATATTGTAGTCGAATTCACTATAAAAGGAAGGGAGATCATTACAAGGAATGACCTCACTCAGTTGCACATCTACTAACTTCTAGTAGTAGGAAAGGTGGCAACCACCACTAAAGAGATCATCCAACTGGATGTCAAGAGAGGTCCAGGATTGTAGATTATATAAGTAATAGAAAAGTTACCTACTATTAAATGTGATTCAAGTGGGTTTATTAAAAATCATGGAGCTCAACTTTATATTTTGATGATTATAAATATTATTGAATATTATTTAGTTTCTCCTATTTTATATACTTCATATTTTTTTATGTGCATTACTAACATTTCAGGTTCAACATATAAACACAAAGCATCATAAAAAAATTAGAGCTCAAGAAAGTATTGCAAAGGTTATACTTATTTTTAAAAAGTCTATAATTTTATTTTTCTTAAGTCAATATCCATAATATGGTGTATGCTAGCTTCAAAACCATACACACACACAATGGGGAATGAAAATTAAATATTTTAATATTTTTATTATTATACTATGTGATATATATCCTACTATATGATTAGTATAAATAGAAATTAGAAATATTTAATTTAAGTGAGAAAAATACATTTTAGTTATAACTAATCATAATGTATGACCAACACATCGTATTAGATGATTATCTATTTAAAAAAAAATCCACTGTTGAATCCAACCGACTTAAAATAGGCAAATTTGAATTTTAAAAATTAAACTATTCATACTATATGATCATATTTGTAACATATAATATTAAATTAATGTTGCCTAATTTAAGTATAGGGATTAAGAAATCAAGTTGGACTTATACTCATAACATCTAGTACTATACAATCATGTATCATACTATATGCACCTGATGGCTCTCTAGATGAACTTTAGTTTATCCTATATAATTCAATGTTTTATTTGAATTAATCATATTGTATAATTATTAATCATATAGGATGATATGTTAAAAACATTAAACAAACCATACTATATGATTAAAATCATACTATAGGAACTGAGTCGCTTGAATTGAATAATTAAGGTTTTTGAAGCCACCTATATTAACTATTGTTATGACTTTAAAGGAGAATTTTGACAGTTAGAGGTATGTAATCCATGAGAGAGTTTAAAGAGCTAGCAGTAAGAAAAGAGAGTGAAAGGGTAAGGTTGTGTGAGAGGGAGAACACCCTTATGAGTTTCAAGGGATTGTGAGAGGGGCTTTCATACAGTTACTCTGGTCAACTTGCACCTGGGTTCCTCCATGTGCCAGTATTTGTCTTGAGGGAAGCTTTGTGAAGAATCCTTTAGCGTCAAAGGCTTGAGGCTAGTCCACTACACCAAGGAGGTGAAACAGATTGTGGCTCTCCACCACACCAAAGAGGTGAAAGGGATTTTGGTTCTCGACCGCACTGATGAGGTGAGAGGGATTTCAACTCTCCACTACATCGAGGTGGTGAAAGGGATTTTAGCTGCTCCACCATATGAAAAATGTTGAGTCTAGTAATTAGGTTGTTAAGCCTAAGTAAATGTCCCACGGCTACCAAGAGGGGGGTGAATTGGTAGTTTTAAAAATTTTAAACCCTCTTAAAATTAAAGTTGAACCAAAATGAAATTTTCTTTTAAAGTTTGTAGAAAAATGTTTTTCAACCACAGAGTTGTTAAAACTGAAATTTAAAATGCGGAAACGTAAAAACAATAAAGTAAATGACACCAGATTTATAGTGGTTCGGTCTATAACCAGACCTACATCCACTCCTCAGAGGCTCCCTCTGAGTATTGCACTATTACCACAAAGTGACTCTCCTTTAGCACCCACAGCAAGGCGGAGAAGCCTGTACAAAACACTCTTTTCACCACTCCCCGGTGCGGTAGAGAACCGTCGTCCTTTTACACAATCCACAGTGCTGGCAGAGAACCGTCGTCCTTTCACACTCTCCTAGTGTGGGCAGAGAACCGTCGTCCTTTCACACTCTCCTAGTGTGGGCAGAGAACCCTACGGCTGTTCACACTCTCCAAGTGTAGGCAGAGAACCTTCTTCCTTTTACACTCTCCTAGTGTAGGCAGAGAACCCACGTCTGTTCACACTCTCCAAGTGTCGGCAGTGAACCGGACCTTCTTGAATGATCTTCTCACAAGAATCTAGAAGGAAGAAAGAAAAGAGTGAAGAAATCCAATTTCACAAGTAGAGATTCTTACCTTAGCAATCCAAGTGAAGCCTTCTTGCTCCAATGGTAGGAATCCTCCTTTGAATGCTCTCTTCCACTCTCCCCTTGGCTATTCTCTCAATAGGCACGAAGATCAAATGACAAAAAGATTGGGTGGCAGTCTAATTTGGACTATTTATACAAAAGACATGA
The DNA here is from genome assembly GCA_016618105.1 of Dendrobium huoshanense. Lineage (NCBI taxonomy): Eukaryota > Viridiplantae > Streptophyta > Magnoliopsida > Asparagales > Orchidaceae > Dendrobium > Dendrobium huoshanense. Next base: position 47,311,650 of record CM028342.1, read on the forward strand.
AAAACCGCCCAAAAACTGCAAATTTCTAATTCTGTACGCAGTGGATCGTCCCGTACGATCCTGGATCGTCCTGGACGATTTTACTTAAACGATCTGAAACGACCCAATTTGTATATGTGTACGAAATGACTTCGTACAGCTGATCGTCCTGTACGAACTTGGTTCGTCCAGTACGAACGGTTATTACAAGGTCGGTTCTAGAAACTGCTGAAAACTGTCCTAAGTCGGTTTATCGTTTGGACGAAAATGTGTTCGTCTGGACGAAAATTTTCCAGAGAGCCGATCGTCCTGGACGATTCTTTATTTCGTCTGGACAAAAAATTTCCAGAGCGCCCATCGCCGCGGACGATAATTTGCTTTCGTCTGGACGAAAATTTTCCAGAGAGCTGATCGTCCGGTACGATAATTATTTTCGTCTGGACGAAAATTTTCCAGAGGACTGGTCGCCTCGTACGATGGTAAAATTCGTCTAGACGAAAATTTTACAGAGAACCCATCGTCCGGGACGATATTAAAATTCGTCCTGGACGAATAGGACTTAGAAAAATTTTTCAAAGCAAGTTCCTATTCGTTCCAAGTGCTCTATAGGAGATAACTGACAGATCGTCCAGTACGATAAATATCGTCCTGTATGATCAGTATTGAATTTCATGATCTCCTAATTTGTGTGTGTGAGATTTTATTCACTCAATTACAATCACTCCCTTTCAAAATTAATTCAAAGAAAAGACAAACTTCAAATAAACAAAATATCATATGTTGAATTTGATTTGAAGTTTTCGTAGTCTGGAGTCTGATTTTCCTGAAATGTTAGTACACACAAGAGCAAGTGCAAATCTTCTAAAATTGTTAGGAGATAACTATACATCTGAACAATAATGTTTGGAATCATCAAAACTACATAAGTTGCACAAATATAACTCATTCAAATAGCAACTATTCAAACAATCTCCCCCTTTTTGATGATGGCAAAACAATTATTATTAGTATGGTTTCAAGATAAAACAAATCTCTTATCTCCTAAACTCCCCCTGAATTTATGAGTACATTAAAATAAGGAGGCATTAAAGAATAATATTTTTGTTTTTCAAAAAATTTTAACAGAAAACACAAACCACAAAAACACAGAAAACACAAACCACAAAAACACAAACACAAACATAATAATTTCTCCCCCTTTTTGATAGCAACAAAAAGTGAAGAAGAAAAAGACAAGAAATGTAAATAATAATATGAAATTCATTGTTAAAATTTAATCTAAATTATGATTTGACATAGGGTATGCAATTTTAAACTAAAGATATTAGGTCAATCATAGAAATTCAGAAAATTTATGAAATGATATAACATTGTAAGTAAGAAGAATTTATCAAAGACATGATTCGATTTAGACATTTTGATTATTGAAAATCATTACAAGTGAGATGTAAAAAAAATTCTATATTTCAAAGTTCAATAGAATATAAATGAACAGTAGATCAACTTGAATTAAGAGATTAAACGAATTTGGAAAGAAGAGAATTACCTCATGTGGTGCTTTGCACATTTTTTCAAAGTTTTGGAGCTCATTTTTGTGCATTTTTCTTTGGTTAGGCTTATTTTGTGCCTCTTTTTCACTTTGCAAATTTTTTGTGAATCCCTTTTGATTTTTATACATTTGTACAATGTTCAAGAGTAATTTGACCAATTCTTTCCAAAATCTATAATCTAAGATTTCAAATATTTCTAGGTGCATAAATATCATTTGAGCATAGAAATACAAAATAAGAAAACATCAAAATTGTAATAACAATATTAACTTTTATGTAGTCTAAATGAATAGACATGAATTTAAAAATTCTAAATACAACAAGTTATAAACAAATTATAAATTTAGAAAGTCTAGATTTTCTAATATAGATAATCTCATATTACAATCGAATTTAAGCACAATGTAGATTAAAAACAATATTAATGAAATTCATAAAGATTAGCCACATTTCAAAACAAATTTAAAACAAACAAACTTTCATTGATAAAAAAAAAATTACATAAAAACATTGAACTTAAACAAAAACATAACAACACAAAAAAAAAAAAAAAAATACAACAGACACACAAAAAAAAAAAACTTCTACTGTTCTGGAGGAGGAGGAGGAGGAATGCCGCCAAAGAGGTTGAAGTAGGAGGCCATCAACATTACATTGGTATTTATTTCATGAACTTCATCTCTAATATTACCAATGTCATGTTGCTGCTGAGTAAGATGAGCATCAAATTGATCAAACCTTTGATCAATGTGAGTCTCTAGTCTATCAAATCTCTCAATCAGATTCGGATATTCTGATTGAGAAGCAGAACCTTGCACTCCTTCTTCTTCTTCTTCTTCTGAAGCACTGCCATGTGCTTTTCCTTTTTCTTTTTCCTCCTTGAAGAGCAGTCTGAATGATGCATCGTTGTAGTAAACTGGCTCTTCATATTCCTCATCAGGATGCACTATATTGTACTTCTTCTCCAAAATATAAGTAATCAAGTGCCCTAAAGAAATGTTCTTCTTCCTCTTCTGATCAGGATGTCCTATTTCTGAAAGCCCATAGATATGATCTAGGATGAGTTGGGCTTCATCAATAGGATGTCTTTTCATGATTAAAAAAGTTAGACAAGAAAGGAGAGGAGTAATGTTAATCCTATCACCAGCTTTAGGAATAATTGAGGATCTAAGGATATGCTGGATGATTCGGGCATCTTGGGTCATACCGGCCACTCTAGCAACATGATTGTCAATCGCATTTTCTCTAATTACCGTATTGATTTGAAACCATTTGAAGGAGGTTTCTAACATTAGGGTGTGGGCTCTATATCCTTCAGTCCTTAAGTTCAAAAATGCACCAAGGTCGTGCTTGGTGATCTCAACTTTTTTCTTAAAAACAAAAGAACTAATGATAGAGTGGTCAGAATTGAAACTCATGTTGGCTAGGAAGTAATGGTAGGTTTGCTTATTGTAGAGGTGGACAAGAGAAAGAATGAAATGAAATTGGGTTGAGGCGAAGAGATGTAATACCCGAAATTTCAACTCCGTTTGGATAAGAATGCGAGACGGAGTGATTTTTGCAGATGCAAAATGAGGAAAAGATTCCTCATTTGCTTTGGAAAGGAAGTTGTCTGGGGCATTCCTGTTAGGTTTCTTCACCAAAACTTTTTGTCATTTGCTAGAGGAGGCCATAGTTGAGTTGATGTAGAAAGGGATTGAAAAAGATGTTTGAAAGTGTGATTGTCAAGTTTGAAAGCCTTCATATTTAAAGAAAAACGATACGTTCGTCCTGGACGAAAATATTCGTCCTGGACGAAAAATTATCGTTCGTCTGGACGAAGTAATTTCGTACAGACGATCCAATTCGTCCAAAATGTAACGGCTTTTCGTATTCAACACAACTTACGATGCGTCCCTTCGTACAGGCTTTTTGACTTGACCGATCGTACATACGAAAAAATTTCGTACAGACGATCGAAAAGCGTTTCGTTTTAATGACTCTTGAAAACCGTCCCCTACAATGAATCGACACATGTTCGTACATACGAAAAAAATTTCGTACAGACGAAGTTCGTATTAAAAACTGTCTTATCCACTCAACCGCTGCATTCAATCGTCCCGACGTTTGAGAAAAAGAAAAAATTCGAACTGGACGATCACAGATCGTACAGACGATCCAAAAAAAAAAAACTGCTCTCAAAACGGTTTAAATTCGCGCAAACTGTTTCTTAACACATCGTCCCGTACGAAAATATTTCGTCCTGGATGATTGCCTCCAAAAAAAATTTTTGATTTTAAATTTTTTAATTTAACAAAATCAACAAAAATAATCAACAACACAGAAAACATAAGACAAAAATCATAAATCCAAAAACATTTCATACAAAAACACACAAAATTCACAAAATCACAAAAACAAAACACAACAAGTATCAATGTTGCAAAGACATTTTGGTTAAGCATTCAAATCAATAACACCAAGCCTTGTTCTTAAAGTACTGAAGGTATCAAAGGCTAAAGGTTTTGTAAAAATGTCTGCAAGTTGATTTTCAGTTGAAACATGTATGAGTTCAATTTCTCCTTTGGATACATGATCCCTTATGAAATGATGCCTTATATCAATGTATTTGGTTCTAGAATATTGAATAGGATTTTTGGAAATGCAAATTGCACTAGTATTGTCACAATAAATTGGAATAGTGCCTATAGTTAATCCTAAGTCAATCAACTGTTGTTTTAACCAAAGTACTTGTGCCACACAACTTCCTAATGCAATGTATTCTGCTTCTGCAGTAGATAGTGCCACTGAATTTTGTTTTCTACTAGATCATGAAACTAATGAATTTCTAATGAATTGACATGTTCCAGAAGTGCTTTTCCTATCCACTCTACAGCCTGCAAAGTCAGAATCTGAGTAACCAATAATTTCAAATGAAGAGCTAAACTTAGGATACCAAATTCCTAAGTTTTGAGTTCCTAGTAGATATCTTAAAATCCTTTTCACTGCTGTCAAATGTGATTCTTTTGGATCTGATTGAAATCTAGCACATAGGCAAACACTAAACATTATATCTGGTCGGCTAGCAGTCAAGTAAAGTAAAGATCCAATTATCCCTCTAAATTTCTTTTGATCAACAGATTTTCCCTTAAGGTCTTTATCCAACTGAACTGAAGAACTCATTGGTGTACTAACAGGTTTAGCATTGTCCATTTCATATTTTTTGAGGATGTCCTTAATATATTTGGTTTGACTAAGAAAAGTACCTTCCTTAAGTTGCTTAATGCTAAATCCTAGAAAGTAATTTAAATCTCCCATTAGACTCATTTCAAATTCACTACTCATTGTTTTAGAAAAATCATCACAAAGATGTTTATTTGAAGATCCAAAGATGATGTCATCCACATAAATTTGAACAATAAGTATATCCTTTCCAATTTTCCTTAAAAAGAGAGTTGTATCCACACTTCCTTTTTCAAAAGATCTTTCAAGTAGGAAGGTGCTTAACCTCTCATACCAAGCCCTAGGTGCCTGTTTCAATCCATATAATGCCTTTTTTAATTTGAAAACATGATTTGGAAATTTAGAGTTTTCAAAACCTGGAGGTTGTTCTACAAAAACATCTTCTTCAATTACTCCATTTAAAAAGGCACTTTTGACATCCATTTGAAACAATTTAAAACCTTTAAAGCAGGCAAAGGCTAGTAAAACCCTAATTGCTTCAAGTCTAGCTACAGGGGCAAAAGTTTCCTCAAAATCAATTCTTTCAATTTGGTTATACCCCTTAGCTACTAATCTAGCCTTATTTCTAATGACTACTCCTGAGTCATTCATTTTATTCTTGAACACCCACTTGGTTCCAACAACACTTTGATCTTTTGGCCTTGTAGTTAGTTCCCAAACTTTATTTCTTACAAATTGATTCAACTCTTCTTGCATGGCCAATATCCAAAATTCATCTGAAAGTGCTTGATCAATGTTAGTGGGTTCAACAGTTGAAATAAAGGCTGAATGATTGACTTCCTTGTTTAATCCACGCCTAGTTCTAACACCCTCACTTGGTTCACCTATGATTAATTCCTTTGGGTGGTTTTTAGAAAATCTCAAATTTCTAGGCAAAGGGTCTTCTCTTTCTAAATTTTCTTCCACATTTTCTTCCAAATTTAATCTATCAATCTTTTGGGAGTTTTCTTCAATTTCTTCTTCAACAACTTTTGGCTCTTCCATATTTCCATTTTCATCAAAAACAACATGTGTGGTTTCTTCAATGACTAAAGTTCTTTTGTTGAATACTCTATAAGATTTTCCAACACTTGAATATCCAACAAAAATTCCTTCATCTGATTTTGGATCAAATTTTCCTAAGGCAGATTTTCCATTATTATGTATGAACACCTTGCAACCAAATACATGCAAATGAGACAAATTTGGTGTTCTTCCTTTTAGCAACTCATAGGGTGTTTTATTCAAATTTGATCTCACATTCACCCTATTCAGAACATAGCATGCAGTGCTAACCTCCTCAGCCCAAAAATATCTAGGAAGAGAGTATTCTGCTAACATTGCTCGGGCGGCTTCTATTAATGTTCTGTTCTTTCTTTCAACTACTCCATTTTGTTGAGGAGTTCTAGGTGCAGAAAAATTGTGATCAATCCCCTTTTCTTTACAGAAATCTTCAAATCTTTCATTTTCAAATTCTCCTCCATGATCACTTTGTATAGAAATTATTTCACATCCTAGTTTTCTTTGTATCCAAGTTGAAAAATTTCTGAATTCCTCAAATGATTCACTCTTATGAAAAAGAAACTTGACCCAGGTGAATCTTGAAAAATCATCTACTATAACAAATCCATATACCTTTCCTCCTAGACTAACAGTGCTTACTGGTCCAAAAAGATCCATGTGTAGAATTTCTAAAGGTTTACTGGTCCTAAGATCTTTAATGGATTTAAAAGAGGACTTCACTTATTTTCCTAATTGACATGCATCACATAGGTGGTCCTTAGTAAAGTCTAGTTTAGGTATTCCTCTCACCAAATTCTTTTGGGTAATTTTTTAAGATTTTTCATACTAGAATGACAAAGTCTCCTATGCCAAAGCCATGATTCATCAGAAACAGTTTTCAAACAAAAGGCAGTAGGAGATTGAATACAATTTAAATCTAGCATGTAAACATTGTTCACCCTTTTTCCATTTAAAACAATTTTCCCATTTAGGCTAATTATGCAGCTAGTAGGTAAAAATTTTACATTATAGCCTTTATCACATAGCTGACTTATGCTAAGCAAATTATGTTTTAAGCCTTCAACTAATAAAACATTATCTATGAAAAAGTTTTTCAAATTTCCAATCATACCTGATCCAACCACTTTCTTTGTGGTATTATCTCCAAGTGTAACCTTGCCTCCACTCCTGGCTTCCAGCGTTATGAATTTAGCAGTATCTCCAGTCATGTGCTTAGAACATCCGCTGTCCAGGTACCATATACTCTCACGAGGTCTTGTGTGAGAGTATTCCTGCAAAATTCTCAAATGTTAGACCTGGGAACCCAAACTAGTTTGGGTTCACCTTTATGAAATTTATAATCAGATACATGTGTGATATGTCTAGGTTTATGCATCTTAGTTCTCCACACCAAATTAGGTTTCATCTTTAAAGTGCAGGTGTGAGATATATGTCCCAAAAATCCACAATTGTTACATTTAACATTAGGAAAAATATTCCTATGTTTTCTCTCATATGATTGTCTTCTAAGGGATTTCATGAATTTAGGATAATACTTAGGATTTGTAAAATCTTCAAGTTTAGGGGGGTTCCTATTATCCTCAAGAGCTCTTATAGTAAGTTTGTAAAATGAATTCATTTCCTCCAAGATTCGATTTGTATAATTGACTCTATATGTCTTGTGCTCAGATTCATCCTTAAATTTCTCAAATTCTTTTTCAAGATTAGCATAGGATGATTTTAAATTCTCAAAATTTTTATTCAAGTCATCATATTCATCAAGTAGTTTCATGTGGTTGCTATCAATTAAAGCATGATCTTTCCTAAGGATTTTGTGTTCCTTATTAAGCTCTTCCAATTCTAAAACTAAACTAGCATGCATCTTTTTCGTTTTTTTATATGCATCATGCATGTGTTCAGAAACTTCAAACAATTCATTATAAGTTAAATCACATACCTCTTCTTGATCTGATTGCTCAGCTTTATCTGCCATCAAGCAAAGGTTGGTGACTTCTTCTTCTTTTTCAGTCTCAGATGAGTCTGAAGCTGAGTCCGCCCAAAAAGCCTTTTGAAACTTCTTCTTGCCCTTCTTTACCATTGGTTTCTCCTCTACCTTCTCCTTGCTAGGAGTGGCTTTGAGTTTTGGACAATCAGTCTTTATATGACCTGGTTTCCTGCATTCATAACAAATCACTTCATTAGAAACCTTGCCATTTCTGTTATACTTACCTCTATTTCATTGCTGGCGTCTCTTCTGCTTCCTCTTTAAAAAGCTTTTGAATTGTCTAGTCATCAGTGCTATATCATCTTCATCCTCAGGTTGAGAGTGTTCACTTTCTGACTCTTCCACATTTAGTGCAATATTTTTGTCCTTTCTTGGTTCACCTGCATCAATCTTTCTTTGACTTACTCCTTGCTCGTAAGCAATGAGTGAACCAAGAAGATTGTCAATAGAATAAATGTTCAGATCTTTTGACTCTGTAATTGCAGTAATTTTAGCATCGTATGCAGTAGGTAAACAACGAAGAATCTTATTAACCATTTCAGCATTAGTTAATTCCCTACCAAGTGCATGCAAAGAGGTGACAATTTGAGTGAATCTTGTGTACATGTCAGATATAGATTCATTAGGTTTCATGCAAAATAATTCGTAGTCATGTAACAAGATATTGAGTCTTGATTGCTTAACCTCATTTGTCCCTTCATAAGTAATACAAAGTCTATCCCATATGTCTTTTCCGCTTTTACAAGTGGAAACTCGCATGTAGTCTTCAGATTTTAAAGCACAAAAGAAACTATTTAAAAATTTCGCATTTAATTGTGCTAAGTCACATTCTTCTATAGTCCAATCTGCATAGGGTGTATCTACCCTAATTCCATCAACTAATCTAGTTGGTTTTGTGTAACCTTCCTGGACTAACATCCACATGCGATAATCAAGTGACTGTAAGAAAGTAGACATGCGTGTTTTCCAAAAATCAAAAGGAATATTGTCAAACAGTGGAGGTCTAGTGATAGAGTAACCCTCAGATGTGTTTCGGTTTCCAAATGTAGCCATCTATGTTAATCAAAAAGTAGTTCAAACTTATGATTTTGAAACAATGCTCTGATACCACTTGTTGAGTCTAGTAATTAGGTTGTTAAGCCTAAGTAAATGTCCCACGGCTACCAAGAGGGGGGTGAATTGGTAGTTTTAAAAATTTTAAACCCTCTTAAAATTAAAGTTGAACCGAAATGAAATTTTCTTTTAAAGTTTGTAGAAAAATATTTTTCAACCACAGAGTTGTTAAAACTAAAATTTAAAATGCGGAAACGTAAAAGCAATAAAGTAAATGACACCAGATTTATAGTGGTTCGGTCTATAACCAGACCTACATCCACTCCTCAGAGGCTCCCTCTGAGTATTGCACTATTACCACAAAATGACTCTCCTTTAGCACCCACAGCAAGGCGGAGAAGCCTGTACAAAACACTCTTTTCACCACTCCCCGGTGCGGCAGAGAACCGTCGTTCTTTTACACAATCCACAGTGCTGGCAGAGAACCGTCGTCCTTTCACACTCTCCTAGTGTGGGCAGAGAACCGTCGTCCTTTCACACTCTCCTAGTGTGGGCAGAGAACCCTACGGCTGTTCACACTCTCCAAGTGTAGGCAGAGAACCTTCTTCCTTTTACACTCTCCTAGTGTAGGCAGAGAACCCACGTCTGTTCACACTCTCCAAGTGTCGGCAGTGAACCGGACCTTCTTGAATGATCTTCTCACAAGAATCTAGAAGGAAGAAAGAAAAGAGTGAAGAAATCCAATTTCACAAGTAGAGATTCTTACCTTAGCAATCCAAGTGAAGCCTTCTTGCTCCAATGGTAGGAATCCTCCTTTGAATGCTCTCTTCCACTCTCCCCTTGGCTATTCTCTCAATAGGCACGAAGATCAAATGACAAAAAGATTGGGTGGCAGTCTAATTTGGACTATTTATACAAAAGACATGAAAAACCGCCCAAAAACTGCAAATTTCCAATTCTGTACGCAGTGGATCGTCCCGTACGATCCTGGATCGTCCTGGACGATTTTACTTAAACGATCTGAAACGACCCAATTTGTATATGTGTACGAAATGACTTCGTACAGCTGATCGTCCTGTACGAACTTGGTTCGTCCAGTACGAACGGTTATTACAAGGTCGGTTCTAGAAACTGCTGAAAACTGTCCTAAGTCGGTTTATCGTTTGGACGAAAATGTGTTCGTCTGGACGAAAATTTTCCAGAGAGCCGATCATCCTGGACGATTCTTTATTTCGTCTGGACGAAAAATTTCCAGAGCGCCCATCGCCGCGGACGATAATTTGCTTTCGTCTGGACGAAAATTTTCCAGAGAGCTGATCGTCCGGTACGATAATTATTTTCGTCTGGACGAAAATTTTCCAGAGGACTGGTCGCCTCGTACGATGGTAAAATTCGTCTGGACGAAAATTTTACAGAGAACCCATCGTCCGGGACGATATTAAAATTCGTCCTGGACGAATAGGACTTAGAAAAATTTTTCAAAGCAAGTTCCTATTCGTTCCAAGTGCTCTATAGGAGATAACTGACAGATCGTCCAGTACGATAAATATCGTCCTGTACGATCAGTATTGAATTTCATGATCTCCTAATTTGTGTGTGTGAGATTTTATTCACTCAATTACAATCACTCCCTTTCAAAATTAATTCAAAGAAAAGACAAACTTCAAATAAACAAAATATCATATGTTGAATTTGATTTGAAGTTTTCGTAGTCTGGAGTCTGATTTTCCTGAAATGTTAGTACACACAAGAGCAAGTGCAAATCTTCTAAAATTGTTAGGAGATAACTATACATCTGAACAATAATGTTTGGAATCATCAAAACTACATAAGTTGCACAAATATAACTCATTCAAATAGCAACTATTCAAACAAAAAAGGTTAAAGGGATTTCAATTATTATGCTGCATCAAAAAGGTGAAAGTGATTTGAGTCTCTATGGGATTTTTTGCCTAGCCATTGGGCTAAAAAATAGTCACTATTGATTAGTGAAATACCCGAAGCTGACTTCGAGAAATGGATGTAAGTCATGTTGTTTGAACAACAATAAAAATTTGATTTTTATTATTTTTCTTTTCAAATTTACTTTTTATAGCTTTTACTTTCCTACATATTTATTTTTCTATAATTAGGGTTGAGCTTGATTATCATTATGATACATAACTCATTATGGTTTATTAGATTCAATCTTTATTTTAAAAGAAATAAAAAAGTAAAAAAAAATGCTAATTGTTTTTTTTCTTCAAAATCTATAAACATAAAAAAAAATTAGTATTTATTTTGTTATTCTCTTCCACATTAAAATTTGATTTTGATTTTTAATCAAAAAGATTTTTGATTTTTTAAAAAAACATCAATTCACCCCCCTCCCCTTGGTGTGCCACTTCAATATTTAATTGGTTTCAAAACCAACTATTGAATTTTTAATTTATATCAGAGAGGGTTCTCTTGCAATTTGGTTTTAATACCTAGAGTTTGATCTAATGGCACACTTCAAAAATTATAACACTGCTGAAGAATATTCTATTACTCGTGCACCTTTGTTTGTTAACATACCTTTCAATTTTTGAAAAATTCACATGTATACATTTTTACAATTTATTGATTTTTTTCATGTGGCATATGATTCAAGTAGGTTTTGTTATACCATCTCGTATTTTGAATGAAATAAAAGTAGAAACCCTTTCACTGAATGGATTTTATAAGTAGAGATTTAACAACTTAAATGCAAAATGTTTAAATTATTTTTACTATGCTTTAAAATCTAAAGACTTCATGCGTGTATTTACTTTTACTTTTAAAATGGAGACATGGGATAGATTGTACTCTACCTAAAAAGGAACCAATGAAGTGAAACAATCACATTTAAATTTATTATTATATGAATATGAACTACTTTGCATGAAACCTAGTAAAACAATAGCTAATATATGTACTAGGTTCACCAAGATAGTCACTTTTTTACATGCCTTCGGTAGGGAAATTTCTAATTAAAAAAAAAGTTAACAAAATTCTATAGTTTTTACTTGATTCTTATGATGCTCAAGTCACTACAATATCTGAATCAAAGGTTCTTATTGTGTACTCTATTGATAATCTTCTGTGCTCTCTTATTACTTAGGAGAAAAATGTGAGCCGAGGGCTTTAGATGCAGCGACAAGAAGGAAAAAACTATGGAATTGAAGGTTGCTGGCACTGAGAGCAGTGATTCAAGAGTTGGTGGTAGCGAGGAAATAATATTGATGAATTGCCAATTCAAGAGTTTCCTGAAAATGAAAACATCCACTATGAAAATAGAAAGGGTAAAAATGGAAGTTTAATAATTTTTTATTTGACACTATTTATTTTGAGTGAAAGAAGCCTTGACATTTGAGAATAGAATGACAAAACCTTAAGAGTCACCCTACTAAGGAAAAGGGTGATGCAAAATCCAATTCTAAAAGGGCAAGCAGAAGATGCAAAATGTATTCTAGGTGAACATAGATTCAAACTCCTCAAAACTGAAATTAGAAGAGGAGGTAACCAACCTTTATTTTATAGAAAAAGATAGTATTGGAAACACCAATCAGGATGAGGTACATGTGTTGTCATATGGTGAATTACTTTCTATATCTAAACAAATGCATGATTCATATAATAAATGAAAAAAACAACACTCATCCTTGAAAAAAGAATTTTTAACCTTAAAGGAACAACATGATAATTTAACTAATGATCATTTAACTTTCAAAACTGAGCACATCACATTAGTTAAGGAGCATGAATCACTATTGAATGAATTTGATTCATTAAATAAATAGCATAAGAACTATTAAAGACACATGAATCCTTGAAAAATGAACATATTAAATTAGAAAGAGCATTCAAGAAATTAGAAGGGCTTGCATTAGAGTTGGATAACAAAGAGCATGAATCATTAGTTCAAACTGGCATAAAAAAGAGTGCAAATGAATATTTGAGAAATAAAATATATGCACTAAAAATATTACAATGGGGCCTATGAATATAAAGCCTTAACATAGGACACTTCATGCATCATGCATTCCTAAGAAGAGACACTATCCCTCATTTTGACAAGTAAATTTGTGGCATGCTAGCACAAATTGCATGCACTTGCACATTATACCTTAGAGCACATTTAATTTGGAGGCACAAAGTATCAACATCACAACACAGCACTCATATATATTCAAGCATAAGGTGGGAACCAAACCTATTTGGGTTCCCAAAACTAACTTTTGATTAAGTTTGTAAGAGCGCCTCATAATTGTTCCAGTGAGAAAAAATAGTACCTAGATAGTAGATGCATACAACATATAACTAGAAATCTAAACTACTTTATCTTGCTAGAGGCCAAGAGTGAAGGATGGCTTACATTAGAAGACAAATTTACCAAAAAAGTAGTGAATGCAGGTAAATAAGGTAAAGTTGATAAGCTTATTATTTTAAGTGCTTTGTTTGTAGTAGGATTAAGACACAATCTTTTAAAGAATCAAATAATCTTGTGAAATATGTTTTAATAATACTAAATGGTGGAATTATGTTAGAAGGATTAAGACTTAATAAATTGATTTGAATTGAGTTGAAAATAAGTGATGGTTGCTATTTTAAAATAATATTTGATAAATGATTGTTACTATTTTGAAATAATTTTTGATGAGTGATGGTTAAGCCATAGAAAATCATGGCATGTTAGCTTAAGAATACTTTGGAAAATCACATAGTTAGAATTAGTTTAGATGTAATCCTAAGATATAAGTTCTTAAAGAATAGTCTTGTGAAGAGTGAAGCATGAAAAAAGCAAATAAATTTCTCATGGAATCTAATTAAGAACATAATCACCACAAGATCATTAAAAATGTTTCATATGGATTTAAACCTATTAATACGAACTTGTAAAAGATGGTACAAACCAAGCTCTGAACACATTAGAGAACTCCTCCCAGGTAATCAAAGAGTTCAATCTTCCTTGAAATTTTTTCTCATACTGGCCCATCCACCAACACTCTGCCTCAACATCTAATAGAAAGACAGGTAATGGTATATTCCTTTTAAGAGGACACTACATACCGTCAAATATCTTTTCTAGCCTCCCAAACAAGTCCTCTGCTACCCTGAGCTCAACAGTACCTTCAAATCTCGGAGGCGTCAATCTTAAAAATATTTATGGATGTCTTTCTACCTCTTCAGATCTAATAATAGGAACCCTACTCTGTGCCTTACCCATCATCTAGGTTATCAAAGTAGCAAACTGTGAAACTGTATCTAAACTAATTATCAAAGCATAACTATATACAAGAACTGTGTGACTAGCACTCTATCAATGGGTTTGGTGGATCCATAATCACACATAATATATAATTGAACACACATGCTCATGAAACAAAAATAATATAAACCCATACAGACTTCAAACTACCCCACTAGACTTATATATTAATTCCTATAGCTCTATTTTACAATCTAATTTCAAAAATATTGCTCTAATACCACAAAAGCTGTGACAACCCAACCTGACCAGCATAGATCCTACCATGTTGAGCAATAACACGTAAATCCTAAGATCTAGTTTTTGAAGTATTTCATATTTTTTGCAAATATATAATGAAATAGATTATAGACTATAGAACTACTAAAACATTCAAATACTAAAATTAAATTCATCCATAAAGTTTTTTTTTCATTTCATCAAAATAAATATCTACACTACAATATAAGACTACATGCAAGAGTTATAGAATTGAAAATTGAACTAGCCATGACTTTACAAAAATCAAAATAGCAAAATACATATGACCTCAATTTTGATCCTAAAATCCATAATCTCCTTCCCCTTCCCATATCTTAAAAATTAGAAGCAAAATCACAGTGTGCTGCAATAACTCAACTAGCCACACAAACTAATTTAAAATTTAAATATTCTTTTATAAAATATTTTACTGAATATTTAAAATTAATTAAATATAATTTCAAAAAATAAATTATTATACTATGAGATGTAATAAATGCATAACAATTATTTTCTAATGTAAAAAATAATACAGAATAAGTAAATAAACTAAAATTCATATCGCATAGTAGTTCAGATCATATTTCTTGGACCTAGACATAACCTCAAAGGATTTTGGCCCCTTATGACTCTCTTTTTGTTTATGCTTATAGCAGTACAATATATCACATATCTCTATCTTAGACAAAATCTCAAAGGATTCTAACCCCTTATAACTCCAAATAATTTTCTAACATAGATAGAATCTCAAACGATTCTAACACCTTATGACTCCTAATAGATATATTTTAATCACCTATGCACACATATCATCACATTATAATAATTAAAAAGTAATTGAGTATGTAATAAAATTTCATAGTATTGTATAATGACTGACAACATAAAATCCAACTAGGCAAAAATACATATTTTTACAAAATTACTAAATTATCAGGGATTATGTAAAATAATGTTTTAAGATTTTTATTGTACTACACTATTTTTTAATATCCATATAATTTTCTATTCATTAAAAACTTCACAAATTTCAAAACCTCTATTGTAAAAATTTCAGAAAATTTTAAAATGTATATATATAAAAAATATGTGATGAAAGTTTTACATGTGCAAAGTCATCCACATTTTTCGCTAATGGATAAAAAATTTTGATAATTTTTTTTTTCTAAAAAATGCACATTTTTGGAAATTTAGATGATCATAATGTGCCTTATCTCGAGACGAACAAGTTTCTTAACTAAGCTGACGGATGAAAATGACCCAAAGTTGAACAAAACTAGGGTATTTCTTTCTCTCTCTTCCTTTTCTTCTCTAAACTCTCTAACCATCTCTGTTTGAGAAAAAAACATTGAAAACATCTTATCATATTATATAATAGTGGAATGAGATATTATATTAAAATATTAATTATTATAATTATTTAATATTAAAATATTAATTTTATTTAAATTATTTTATATTTTTAAATAAAAAAAATTCAAATATTACAAAAAAGATATCCATAAATTAGAAAATTGTATTTAAAAAATTATGATGAAATCAATTTTTAGAACGGACACCTAATAGTCCCAAAAACCTCACTTGTATTGAGAGGTGCCGATTTCTTAAAAAATTTCAACAATGCCAAAAAATTATGAAAAAATGATAATGAAAGCACAACATTGTAAATGTTCTTGCGAAAACGGTTTATGATTTTGATTTATAATGACTCCTAAAAAAATTATTGACTGCTCTAGGTTAATATAGATCTTGAAAATTGTAAGGCTTTCACAAACGAAGCCTCCCAATAAAAACTCTTATAGGAATTTAGGATCCACCCGCTAGAATTTATCGACCTTTAGTAGAAAATCTTTTAAAATACTCTTTGAGGGACTCATTTTCATTTTTGCTAATACCTGAGAGGTGGAAAAAATCCTTAACAATTCTGTGATTGACAACAAATTATTCGACATATATTTTGGCCAACTTGAAGAACATGGGAATAATTCCAGCCGAGAGTGAATAAACTATGTTCGAGCTTTCCCTTTGAGAGTAGCATGAAAAATTTGGCAGAGGTGAGGCTCGTTGGACATATATAAATGTTACAATAGTGATCAATATTCTCGTAGGGGTTAAATGCCCTGTCATAAGAATCAATGCTCAATAATTTGAATCATGCCGAAATAGGTTGTTGAAGGATGTTCTCAGTTAGAGGTGATGACTCATGAAAGTCCCACTAATGAAGAGGTTGCCTTCCACATCTAATGGGATCTTCTCAGACCAATCATTGCAGTTCACGATGTAGGGCATTGCCTGGAAGCGGAACAATGTGAGGTCGGGCCAAGTCATCAGGGACGCCCGAAGGAATGTGGCTAGACGACTGGGAAAGAAGGATGGGTAGAGCTAGCGGTGACAACAAGGTTGATATCTTGTTGTGTTTTGGGGTGACCCCTTGATTGAGGAAGAGGAATATCTGCATGAAGATGCTCAGTTCAAACAACCTCAATAGTGGTGGATCTTGAGGGAGAAGAATCTCCTCTTGTTATGATTGCATTAGTTGTCGGGTTTTTGGGGAGTGACATGTCTAGTAATTAAGGAGAATATCAAAGACATGTTGGAAGTGTTTTGGATGGATGACCGATATTGATTTTCTTGATCATATACTATTTATTGAGCATTTAAGTACCTTAGTGATGTTAGAATTTGACGATCTTGGGCTCGTTGGATTTGTCTCGTCAAGCCACTCAATTCGACCATAAGCATGTTAATTTGGAAATCATTTAGTTGTCTTGATTATGCTTTGAACCTTCTAAATGTGCTTCTGGCCTTCTATTTAGACTCATTTTGGCTCGGAATGAATCAAATCCAATATCATTGGGTTCTTCTTTTTGAGATTTTTAGTTCGACTATAAGTTTATTGAAATCCGAGTTCAAATGGCACCAGAATTAATTTTGGAAATTTTCAATTCAAATTTGCCTCGAGATTCATTCCCGATCAAGATAATTTTTTGATTATATATTAATAATATTTTTTAAATGAGCTGACTTGGAGCTAATGATTTCAATCAAGACTAGTTTAAACTTGACTCATTAACTTCAAATTTGGCTGATGCGCCCTTTATCACTGAATTTTCTATCCAACTCACGAACAGGCTTTGACTTAAGCCGAACCCCACGGGCTAGCCAGTGCCGCAGACAAACTGAGCTGAAGGGGGCTCATTATATTCTGCAATCATTCCTCCTCAAGAAGACCACCTTCTATACATGCCTCGAGCAACGCCAACTCGTCTCCAACAACTCTATCCTCCTTTTTCTCTCCCTCTCAAATGCAAACCGCATCCCATTTCCCACCTAACGTCCGTGCACGTGCGTTCCTCCATTATATGCTCACCAGCAGTTTGTCGAAATTCCTCAACCGACTCCCCCCACATCACCACTCCTCTGCCGCCTCCCTCCTCTATCTATATCCACCTTCCCTTCTGCCGCCGGCGATGCCACTACTGTGACTTCCCAATCATCGCTCTCGGATCCTCCTCTCACCACTACGACGACGACCCCCGCATTAACAACTACATTCGCCTCCTCCTCCGCGAGATTCGCGCCACGAAACCCTATTCCTCCCTTCAACTACCCATCAAAACCATCTTTTTTGGCGGCGGCACGCCGTCTCTTGTCCCCCCTCGGTTAATCGCATCTGTGCTCGACACAATCCGTACGAAATTTGGCGAGGTCGCGGCTGACGTTGAGGTGTCCATGGAGATGGATCCGGGAACCTTTGATGCGGGGAGACTGGAAGAGATGGTGGGGGTGGTCGGTGTGACGAGAATCTCGCTTGGGGTGCAGGCGTTTCAGGACGAGTTGCTGCGGGAATGCGGGAGAGCGCATGGGCGGAGGGAGGTGGATGAGGCGATTGAATTGGTTAGCAGTTCTCATGGGACTAGGAGCTGGAGTTTGGATCTTATATCGTCGCTTCCGAGGCAGACTGAGGAGATGTGGGAGGAAAGTTTGCGTCTTGCTGTGTCTGCGGGGCCTCAGCATGTTTCGGTTTATGATTTGCAGGTGGAAGAGGGGACCAAGTTTGCGCTGCTGTAAGTGGATTTGGTTATGACTTTTTTTTTTCTTGAGCTGTTTGATTTGGAATAGGTTACATTTGGTCTTTTTCTTGGTTGTTCATGTTGTTAAAGTCAACCAAAGCATCCATTGTTTTCTGCTAGCTTTATTTTGCTGTCACTAGAGTTTTCCCAGCATTTTATTAATGTTGATTCACTATCGTCTTATAAAGCTTGGTTATGTTGAAGTTTCCTTCATATTTTTCAAGAATCTCACTCCCCTCATAATCCATCTGCATTTCTCTAGCATAGTCCAATTAACATTTTATTCTTCTTATTGTATGGAATGCTTCAAGTAGTTTTTTCTAAATCTTTTCTTTTTATGAGTCCTGCCATTTGAGTTGGATTCCAAGTGTTCTTAATGCGTCACATTAGCAATGAACACCTGGAGTCTTTCAGCTGAATCCAAGTTATCATCTATATTTTTCAATTAGACCTTTTTGTCAAAACTCATAATATCATCATTCTATAGTCCAAGTTCACGTTCCTGAATTTGTGCTGCTGATAACAGATTACATTCGTACTTCCAATGAAGAACTTATAACTCTTTCTCCAATTTGCCCACCTCTTATTATCCTACCGTTAGGAATAGTTAGAAATGACGCGTTAAAAAAGTTTTCAAATATTTGGCATTGTTATAAAATTGATTTGAAAAAAGGGAAATTTGTCTTGTTAAAGTTTAACAGTATGTTGTTTGCATACTCTTGCTGAGCCATTTCCTGTGAACGTGAATCTATATTTATGATTTTGGGAAATGGCAGGAGAAGATCTTGAAACTTCACTTTCTCATTGCTAACTCTACTCCTTCCATCAAAAGGTACACTCCTGGTGAATTCCCTTTACCCGCAGAAGCCCAATCTGCAAACTTCTACATTATGGCTTCAGAAACTCTAAAACAGGCTGGTTATGAGCACTACGAGATCAGCAGTTACTGTAAGCCTGGTCATGAGTGCAGGCACAACATTACTTATTGGCAGAACGAACCTTTCTATGGCTTTGGCTTGGGGTCAGCAAGTTACATTAATGGAGTTCGGTTCTCAAGGCCTAGAAGATTGAAACAGTATGAAGAGTTCGTGAAGGATCTGGAAGCTGGAAATATGTCAGCGAAGAACAATGCCTCCATTGTTGAGGACAAGGAAATGGCCATGGATGTGGTGATGCTTTCTTTAAGGACTGCAAAAGGCTTGGATCTCAAGAGTTTTCAGAGGTCCTTTGGGGAGTCTGTGGTGCTGTCTCTGTGCAGGGCATGGAGGCCACATGTGGAGAGTGGGCACGTGGTTGCCTTGGATGAGGAGAGGAAAGCTATCTCCATTGGCAAGTTCGATTTGGAATTGAATGGTGATTGCCAGTTGGGAAGGAGAGTTGCCTTTCTGAGGCTAAGTGATCCAGAGGGTTTTCTCATGTCGAACGAGCTAATAGCGGTTGCTTTTGGTGTTTTGTCTCCCTAGGAGGCAAAAGCTTGCGTATAACTTTTAAATCATTTTTGTAGTTGTAAACATATTCCGATATATTTAATAACCTTTTTTTTTTATATGTTCATAGGTATGTGCATTCTTTTAAATTATTTTTTAGTTGTACGTACCTATGTAGAAATACCTTATATTAAAAATTCAAAAAATTTTCTATTTGAAATTTGTTCATAAATGTGTACAACTCTATAATTTTTTTTTTTGGTTTGTACAACCCAATGTACATTTATAGCAATTTTTTTCTATTTTAAGATTGTATATAAGTGCGCAAAACCATACAAATTCATTTTATTGTTTTAAACACTTGTATATAAATATTTTATTGCAAATTCATTTATAATAAGCATCTTTTTTAGATATAAGCATATCTAACCTTTTACTGTTAATATTTTAGACAGTTGACACATATTTACATATGATATGTCTTCAAGAAATTATCTTGATCAGGCACGAATCTCGAAGCGAAAATCAAGTTGGAAACTTTAAAAATTAAATCTGGGATCATCTGAACTCTGATTTCAGTAAATTTACTATCGAACTGAGCGTCTCGGAAATATGAACCCAACGACAACAAATTTAACTCAATTCGAGCCCAAATGAGTCCAAATCAAGGACCCGAAGCGCTGTTGGAAAGTTCGTACCACAATTTGAGTTACCAAAAAGTCTCCAAACTTGACGAGCTTATAGTCGAATCAAGCGGCTCGACGAGACGAATCCAACGAACCGAGGATTACCGAATTCCGACATCCTTAAGACCTTCAAATGTCTGATGAATGGTACACGATCAAAGGATTCAATATCAGCCGTCCATTCGACCACTCCCTATTTGCCCCCGATCTCACACCTATTTACAAGCTATGCCACTCCATGAAATTTATAAATAGACCCCTCATTTCTCATGAGAGGGAACCGAAGCAAGAAGAAGAGAAGAGAATGTAGGAGGGAATAACTCCTCGACCACCGCCGGAGTTCTGCCTAACACTCGAGTGATGCCGAAATTCTGCTGGACGCCCGAGTGACGTCGAAATTCTTCTCAAGTGACACTAGAGTTTTGCCTAATGCCGGAATTCTGCTAGACTTCTAAACAACGTCAAAATTCTGCCAGACTTCCAAACGACGTCGAAATTCTACTCAACTTCGGAACGACGTCAGAATTCTACCCGACCTCATCAGGACACCAACATTCTGCCCAATATCTAAGTGACGCCGGAACTCTGCTCGACGTTGTAATTGATTTTCAATCCCGAAGAGATTCATTGTAATCTGATCGTCCTAAATTTTAAGGACGAGTCTGCATCTTGTACTTCAAGCGAACACTAGTGGAACTATTTCAACTGGGCGTGGCCCCGTGGTTTTTCCCCTTTTAGGGTTTTCCACGTAAAAATCCAGGTGTTGCTATTTCTCATATGTTTGTGTACTAGATATTTGTACAACGCTGAGACGAAAGTGTTTTAACTCTATCGCCACGTATATCCTAGACCGCAACAACATATATGTTATAGCATCTTTTTTCTTATTGTAGAACTCGAACAGCAAGAATGGGAAGAAACAAGAACAGAAGATGAAGGCAGAGAAAGGAATAAAAGCTTTGATTATAATCGTATGATAAACACATATATATAGAATATGAGGATGGCCTTATAACATATGAACCAATAGCTAAGTGACATCTCAGCATTAAGGAAATAATACAATATTTATATACAACTCTTTTAATTTTTTTTGGATTGTATACACACAAATACTTATATATATATATATATATATATATATATATATATATATATATATATATATATATATATATATATACTACTATTAATGTTATAAGTGTGGCTTGAGTTTTCACCCTCATTGAATCTTGATTGTCCATTTTATTCATTTAAAAATTATCATATCACTCATTTCATTTTAATAATTTAAATAAATAAATAAATAAATATTGTTTATATAGTAAATACTTGACATGAATCTATACTAATATTAAAACATCCCTTGTGATTTTGCCCTTAAGCCATCCACACCGTTGCTTTTCTTAATACTAAATATACTCTCTTATTAAGCGCCTCGTCGCAGTCCGCTCCCATACATTTATTTCTTTGCTCGGTCTTCTTCTCCTTTATCGGCTTTCCATGATGACTTTTGAAAGAGTCGCTAAAAAGCTTATTCGACTTCTTCTCCTCTTGCTGAATCTTAAGTCACGATGGGAGCTCGGGCTCATCTTCACATCCTTTGTTAGGCGTCTTAGTACCCCTGTTTCGTGTGAAGAAGAGTTTTGAAAAAGTAAAACAAACTTCTTCGCACACTGTTCCTGTTTGATCGGAAGTCACGACGGGAGATCCCCACGACTTCATGTCTCTTCACATCCTTTACCTCTTCGTTCCCCTACTTCGCATGAAGAAGAGTTTTGGGCCCTTGGCTACCAAATCGATGTTGCTCCTTTTCACGTTCTAGCCTCCTCAGGTTGGAAGAAACATCCATTAAGAACTTCTAAATATCTAGCCTGCTGTAAGTTTTACAAATTATCTCTTCTTTTTTTTTTGGGGGGGGGGGGGGGGGGGGGAATACGGGCAATCATGCCTAATTTCATTCCAAAAAATGAAAATTACAAAAGATTACAAATGATAAGTAAGAAAAATAAAAGAAAAAAACTTACAATATCAAACTGGAATCCTAAAGAAATAAAAAACTCCTAAATAAGGAGAAAATAAAGAGAATTCCTACTGAAAAGAAGGAAAAAAATATTAAAGAAGAAATCTCGTACACAACAAACAAATATGAGAATAACTAGAAGGCCATAACAACCCTCCTAAAAAAGCACAAAATAATGGGGAGAACAAAAACTGAGATACAACATCAAAAAGAACCCAGGCCAAAACAGATCCAGCCAAGAAAAAGCCTCCAATGAAATAACAAAACCGAAACCAAAACTAAGCTGCAACAACAAAGTCTCAGTACATGATGCCAAACAGATCAGCCCAGCAATAAAAACAGGAATGAAGCATAGCTAACTTCAACAGCAACCATAACACCATTGAAACATCAAACCGCAGATAATGCTCCAACAAGAAAAACTCAGCAGCGAACAAGAACATGACCCCAACCAGACCAACCTAGCAGCAAAACCTATCAAAATAGAAAAGATAAGCAAAAGTTATTTAAAAAAAGATAGCCACCAATAAAACCATAGAAGAAATCCCAAGCTGCTCTGAAGAAGTATCAGCGGTCCAAAAACTGGTAGGGAACACAGCTAACCCGTCTAGTAAACCTTCTCCAAAGGAGCCTACCGACCAAAAAAACCAAGCAATAAAAATATTAGAAAAAACAAAAAAAAAAGCATAAAGAAAAAAACCAAACAAAAATTGGCCATCGACGATTTTTTGATAAAAAGCTGGTTGCCAATTCTACCAACTAAACCCTTCATAATAGAGATTTCCAATGAGAAGCCTTAGCAATAAGATGAGAATAAATGAGTCTACTGAAGATAAAAGAGTTAGAAACTTTATCCTCAAACTTTCTCTTATTCATTTCATTCCAAATAAAATAAATAGAACAATTAACGAACAAAAATAAGAAATTTTTAACCTGAGAATTAAAGTTAAGAGAGGAATTAAAGTCCAATAATTGAACTAAATTCAGTTTGAATAGAAAAAAAGGCAGGAAATTAGAAATGATACTAAAAGAATAATCACATTAAAAAAAATATGATCATGATTCTCATAAGTATTAGAACAAATGATACAAAAAGTAGAGACACTAATATTCCTCTAAACCAGGATATCCAAATTTTTCGGCCCTTTTAAAAGAGCCATCCAAGCATAATAAGAATGTCTCAAGGCATACCTATTATGCCAAATCATCTTAAACCACTAAACTTTATTAGAATCATAAAAAAAAACCTTTATAGAACATATTAAATGAAGGAAGTAAAACTCCATTCCAAGTAATGCTAGAAACTTGTGGATCCAAGATGGCAATATTAGATAAAATAGAATTAAGGGTTGGGCTTAAATAAGAAGCCAAATTCCAACTTTTCTCAGTAATCCAATTCCCTAGATGAATATTAAGAGAATCATAACCCACATAATCCCTGTTTAAAGAAACTAATTCTTGAACCGAATTTCCTAAAAACCATGGATCCCAAAATAAAGAAAGAGAGCTATTTTGAAAGATGATAAATCGAACCTTTCCTTTAATTTTTCTGGCAACCATAGTGATATTCTTCTAGAACATGGAAACCGGCTTCTGCCAAGATTTCCAAAAAGAGAAATATTTATATTTAACCCAAATAGCGAAAGGACCAATATCATTAATAATTCTCCATATAAGAGAACAATTATGAGCAAAATTGAGAGCATCAAGATCAAAAATGCTGAGACCTCCAGCCTCTTTAGGCATCCAAACTTTATTCCAAGCAATAATATGAATTTTCCTACTATTCGGATCACCATGAAAAAAAATGAGCAAACTTTTCTAATAAATTTAAAACAATACTTAGGTAAAGCAATACCCCTGATCCAATATAAAATAACATTGGAAATACTGAAATTTAGAAATTGAAGTCTCCCAGCAAAAGAGAGAAATTTAGCTTTCCAACCGGCCAACAAAATACTAATCTTACTAAATAAAGGCTGAAAATCAGCAGCTTTCAATTTCTTACTAGAGAGGGGCAAACCTAAATATTTAATAGTATTATAAGTAGTTCTAATGCCAAGAATGAAGCTAATAGTATTTTCTAAAGAATAATCTTTAGAAATAATAAGAGAGCTTTTACCATGATTAACCTATAAACCATAGGCAGCCACAAAATAGTCCAAAATATTATTAAGTTTTCTCGCATTCTCCATGGTAGCTTTCCCAACAATAAGAACATCATTCACTTAAAGAATATGAGAAATAGCATTATCACCAGCTTTAATCCCCTCAAAGCTATTGTTATGAGAATCATTCTCCAAAATATTAGAAAAATTATCCATAATAATACAAAAAAGATAAGGAGAAAGCGGACATCCTTGCCGAATACCCATAGTAGAATTTTTAAAAAAACCATACATAAAACCATTAAGAATAAAAGAAAAATGTACAGCTTCTATACAACCTTTAACCCAAGTAATGAAAATCTTTGGGAAATCTTTTTGAATCATCCTAGAGATTAAGAAATCTCTAGAAACTTTATCAAACGCTTTATGAATGTCAATTTCGGCATAAAAAAACTTATCTCTAGGACATTGGTTAAAATCTTTAAGAAGTTCAGTAGCAAAAATAATATTATCGTAAAATTCCTTTTCTTAATAAACCCATATTGGCTTTTATGAATAATAAAAGGCATCACACTTTGTATTCTGTTAGCAAGAATTTTAGCCACAATTTTATAAAAAATATTGCATAAAGAAATGGGTCTAAAATCTGAAACATTAAAAGCATTATTCATTTTAGGAATAAGAGAAATGGCAGTCGCCTTAGCAGCTTTGGGCATAAAACCAGTATTGAAATAATAAAGAATAGCTTTACATAAAGTAGGACCCACAATTTCCCAAGTAAGCTTAAAAATTTTAAAAGTGAATCGATCAGGACTCGGTGTAGAGTTCTTATGATTCTTAAAATTCACCTTTCTGATTTCATAGTAGAGTTCTTATGATTCTACAAATAAATTAGCAATTTCAATATGATCCGTAATAATCCCTTGATAAGAAGAAATGCTATGAATCTTATTGTAGTTCTATCTACATTTGATTTTGGAATAAAGAAAACCTAGATCATCTTCTCCATGAGTCATCCATTTTTGCTTAGCCCTCTGAGAAACCCAAGAAGACCAAAGCAACATTTGATCTCTATAAAGAGAATTAATATTGTTAAGAGGTGAATTAAGATTCTCATTCAACGAATCCTTTTGAATATGACTATAAAGATCACTTTGTTGCTTCCTAATATTGTCAATAGCAGAGGAAAGATGCTTAGAAGAAGCCCAAACTTGCTTCTTAATTAAAACTTTAAGAAGCCTGAGCTTAGTATAAAGATTTTTAATAGGATTTTTGATAGAAGCTTTAGAAAAAACCTCAATAAGTAATTCCCAAAAGCTATTATAATTACACCAGTAATTTTTAAACAAAAAATCTATAATTAGAAGGAGAACTGATATTGCTACAAACAATTAAAGGGGAATGATCCGAGCAAAGAGGGCTCTCCATAAGATAAAAAGAAGAAGGTAAAGCATTCAACCAAGAGTTATTAACAAAAACCCTATCTAATTTAATATGAATAGGATTCTTACTATGGTGATTGAACTAGGTATAAAAATTACCTACATTCAAAAGCTCCAAAAGCCCAGAATTAAAAATACAATGATTAAAGGCACCCAAATTATTAATATAAATAGCTCCACCACCAGATTTTTCATTAGAAAAATGGCAGCAATTAAAATATCCCAGCAAAATCCATGGATCCGTAATGTTAGCAGAAAGATGAAGAATTTCATTCCAAAGATTTATTCTATCCGTTGCAGAATTAGAAGCATAGATAGCCGTGATAAAAAAAAGGAATTAGAGCCAAAATTAAGAAACCCATGAATAAGCTGACTAAAAATAAGAATCTGATTGAAAGAAATAAAAGAAGAATTTTACTTTAACCAAATTCTACCAACACTAGAAGTATTGAAATTGTTACAACTACCTTCATGCTGAAAAATTCTGTGTCTAGCCTCAAACCAAGAATTACCAAGAAGATCAATATTAATTTTAGCCTCAAGAATGCAATAAAAATCAGCTTTAAACTTGTTAATAAGATTAACATAAGCCTTAACTTTATCTAAACAGTTAAAACCTCTCACATTCCAGGAAATAATATTTGATAAAGACATTAATGTTTAATATTCAAATTGTTGGCCTTCCTGGCAACTTTTGATCTAGAAAATTTACTAGTAGATATAGCAATTTTATTTCCATAATGATTTGGAATAGTATTAATAGATGAATGTTGCAAATCTGAGATTATGGATTAGACTTTTGATGATAGCAAACATTCATGTTTTTCTATGACTACTTTGCCTACTAATTTTTCAGGATCACACGATCGAATGCAACTCAAGCTAGCTCAAGATCGGGTAGATTTAGGTTGAGTCAAGTCTGTATTTTTTTTCTTTCTTGAGTCAATTGTAAAAGTGATTCCTGATGCTAAGTAACCTTGCACACACACACTTGAGGAGTTTTTAATTTGATTTTTTCTGTTTTGAGTACATCGGCCTGGATGATGTTCCTATTGGCCAGGATGATTTAACTAAAAATATAAACCCTAATTAGAACATCCTGGTTAAGCAGCCGTCATTAAGCAAATCGTCCTGGACGATACTTGTATCGGCCAGGATGATAGGCTCAAATCAGAAAGAATCAACCGCCATGATCAATTTAGGTATTCTTTATTTTAAATTATCGATCAGGACGATCTCCATATCGGCCTGGACGATACAGCACAATTATGCCTAAATTAATTTGGCAATTATGGAAAGTAATTAAGGCTGATTGATACAATCACATCGACCGGGCCAATTGCAGAATCGACCAGGACGATGGACTGAACGATTGACATCGGCCAGAATCTGTTCAGGGCGATGTTCAGGACAATTGTACTCGAATTTTAACTAATCGTCCAGGATGATATTATATCGTCCTGGACGATGTAAGCAATTTTCTTCTGATCGTCCTGATTCTTCCTGGCTGATTGAGCTTATTTTGTACTGATCGGCCAGGACGATAATGTCAGTTCTTGAAGTTCTATTTAAAGGACCCAAATTTTCTCATGCAACAAGACCTTGAGAGCTGCTGTCTTAACCTGAGAGAGCCTTGGGAGAGGAAAAGAGAGAGAGAAAGAGAGAGGAACTTATGAGGGGGAGTTTGTGAGAGGGTTCACAAAGGTTGCTCCAAGCAAGGTCCCAAGTCGTCGTCTCCGTTCTTCGTCCTTTATCCTTGGGAGGTCTACTTCAGCAAAGGTTTGGGTTCTCTGCCGCTTCAGGAGGAAGCAAAAGGAGTCGGTTTTCTACCGCACCAGGGTTGGTGAAAAGTAGTCTGTTGTAAAGGCTTCTCCGCCTAGCTGTGGGAGTTAAAAGAGAGACACGTAGTTAGTGCAATACTCGGAGGGTGCCTCTGAGGAGTGGACGTAGGTCAAGGATTGACCGAACCACTATAAATCACGTGTGATCTTTCTTTGTTTTGCTTCTGCGTTTATTTATTTTTTGTACTATGATTTATGTGATGATTTTGGTTTTAATTTTGTGCTTTACATAAAGATTTTTTTTTTTAAATACCAATTCACCCCCCTCTTGGTTAGCCTTGGGGTAGTTTATAAGGGCTTAACATCCCTAAAGAACTTCCAATGAAGAGATCTACATTAAATCATCATTATTGAGAGAGTCGAACACCTGAAACTTGTTATGAGAATCAAATATATTTAAAGAAGATTTTTGTTGATTCTTGTTGAATCTAGAATAGGTTGTTAATTAGACCTAAACTAATGTCCCAAGGCTAACCAAGAGGGGGGGGGGGGGGGGGTGAATTGGTAATTTAAAAAATTACTCTTGAATTTAAAAGTTGGAAACCAATTAAAGATTCATAGCAAGTTAATTTTAAAATTTTCAAAATAATATTTCAACTACAAAAAAATAAACTTGCAGTATGTAAATAAGAAGCGAAAATAAAAGACATAAAGGTTTATAGTGGTTCGGTCAAACACGACCTACACCCACTCCCTGAAGCCTCTCACTTCAAGCATTGCACTATTACCAAAGTGACTCTCTTTTTGCCCCCACAGCAAAGCGAAGAAGCCTTTACAAAACACTCTTTCACCAATTCCTGGTATGGTAGAAAACCGTCGTCCTTTCACACCCTCTAAGTGTAGGCAGAGAACCTTAGTCCTTTCACACTCTCCAAATGTAGTCAGAGAACCTTCGGTTGTTCACACTTTCCAAGTGTAGGCAGAGAACCTTCAGCTGTTCACACTCTCCAAGTGTCGATAGAGAACCAGATCTTTTTGAAAGATCTTATCACGAGCAATCTAGAAAGATAAGAGAAAGAGTGAAGAAACACATCACATATATAGATTCTTACCCTTGAGTAACCTTGTGAACCCTTCACGCTCCACTAGGAAGAAATCTCTCTCAAACACTTTCTCACACTCTCTCCTTCAAATTCCCTTTATAAATCACGAAGACCAAATGACAAAAAGATTAAGTGACAGTTTTTAATGGACCTTTTATACAGAAGACACTAAAAAACCATCCATAAAATTGAATTTTTAAAATTTTGACCATCCACGATCATCTGTACGATCATGTGTTCATACGTACGAATAGTTCAAATATTGTTGCATATAAATCCATTGTGAATCAGCACGACTCATTTCGTACACAATCATCATCCAGTACGAACCAAGTTCGTCTGATACGAACAAAAACATTTCAAAGTTCGTATGTACGAAAAGTCAGGATGAACTGAACAAAAATAGAATAAAGATGTTCGTCCTGTGACAAAATTAAATATCGTCCAAACAATCTTTATTCGAAGGCAGAACAGAGGTTTTCATCCTAGAATGATCATAAATATCGTCCCGTATGATATGCGTTCGAGGACAGAATAGAGATGTTCATCCTAGGACAAAATTAAATATCATCCATATGATCTTCGTTTGAAGACAAAAAAGAGGCTTTCATCCTGAGACGATCATAAATATCATCCCATACGATATGCATCTGAGGACAGAACAAAGACGTTCATCCTAGGACAAAATTAAATATCGTCCACACGATCTTCATTCGAAGAAAGAATAGAGACGTTCGTCCCATATGATCCATACTTAGAAAAAAATTTATCCTCTTTGCTCGTTCAACTGCTCATTGGGGACAATAACTAATAGATCATCCCGTACGAAGTAACATCGTACAGTACAATCAGTTTAAAAATATGAATTTTAAACTCTCCCCCTGGTGTGTGTGTGCTCATTTACTCAATTATAATCACACTCTCTCAAACTCAATGAAATAAAAAGTACATACTATGATTATAATAAACTCTAAATTGTTCTTGATTCGAACTCTTCAATAATCCGGAGTATAATTTTCCTCAAATATTAGTACACACAAGAGCAAAATAATTCTTCCAAAATATGTTAGGAGAAATAATAATCAAAACAATAATATTTAGAATCATCAAAAACATACAAGATACAAGAATGTCAAATATGAAAAACTAAGTAGCAATTATCTCAACAATCTCTCCATTTTTTATGATGACAAAATAATTATTATTTGAGTAAAATTAAAAAATCCTAAATTTCTTCTTAACTCCCCTTGAATGAATAAGTGTGTGAATATAAGAGAATTTTTATGAATAACAAATCAATTTTTTTATTTAATATTTTTAAAATTTTAAAAACACACAAAGCGAGAAATAAAAATAAAATAACAAAATACAAAACACTACAAGGCAAACAACTATGAACAAAGAAAATAGCAAGACAAAAAATAATCAAATGCAAATAATATTTCTCTCCCTTTTTGACAATATCAAAAAGAGAAGAAGAAAAGACAAAAGAAATGTAAGAAGTCATTTGAGAAACCATTGATAATTGATCCCGAAAAAGATTAATTTATAATAATTATAATAAGATTAATTTTTATTAGAGAAAAATAAAGATTCAGAACATTAAAATTAAGATATAACATAGACAAAAAAATATATCAAGATCATGAAACATTCTGGATAATTAAATAAGGAGAATTATTGCAAAAATGATGAAGTGAAGATTAATTTAAGTCAATTTTCAATATAAAATATAATTGAACATTAGATTAATTTAAAATTGAAGATTAAACGATAGAGGAAAGAACATATATTTGTTTGACGAACATTGCGCATCGTTTCAATATTTATGGCACACTTTGTGCATATTTTTGTATGTGGGCTAATTTTGTGCATCTTTTCAATATGCGAACTATTGCGCATTCTTTCAATTTTTGTACACTTATACATTTTTCAATTTTTAAATTGATCTTTCCAAAATCAATAATCTAAAAGCTCAAACTTCTCTAAGTACAAAGATAATTATATTGAAAAGAGAAATAAATAATAATAAGACATCAAAATTGCAAGAATAATATTAAAATTATGTATGCCTAAAAAAGAATATGAGATTGATAGTCTTAACTTGATCGAGTTATAAATTAGTTTATATTTTTGAAAAATTAGATTTCCTAATGAAATTAATATTTGTATTGCTTTTCAAATTATACCACTTTTTAGATCAATTAAGTCAGAATTATCATATAGGCAAACGAACATTTCAAACAAAGAACAAAATCATTTAAATAAAAATAGGATAATTTTTATTGATATCAAAATAAGATAATACAATAAAAGCTCAGATGATATCAATACAACTACAACAAATCACCAAACATAAAATAAAAAATAAAAGACAATCACAGTACATAAGTCATCACATCATATCACTAAGCACTAGCAAAGACAATCACATAAGAAGTACATATATCACTCTGAGGGGCCCTAGTTTGGAGGAGGTGGCTGGTTGAAGAAGGAAAAATAGCTACTCATCATAGGCACATTTGTATTCACCGAGTCGAACTGACCTCAGATCTAGCCCATGTCCTATAGGTATTGTGCATCTTACTGCTGTAGTTGAGTCTAAATTTGATCAAAGTGTTGATCAAAATGACTCTCAAGTCGGTCAAAGCGATGGATCATCTCTTAAAAATTAGGTCCATAAGCAAGTGCAGGTGCAGGTGAAGGTATAGGAGCAAGAGCTCCCCCTTCTCCCTCAGAATCCTCACTTCTATCATCTCTCCCAAAGATTGCTCGGAAGGAAGCATCAATGAAGTAGATAGGCAATTCTAGATGAGGATCAGGATGAACTAGATTGTACTTCTTCTCAAGAATGTAGGTCAGTAGGTGTCCTAAAGCAATTTACTTCTTTCTCTTATGAGAGACATGACTAATTTTAGAAAGCTCATAAATGTATTCAATAATAAGTTGGGCTTTATCTATAGGTTGACCAGTCATGATAAGGTAAGTGATAGTTGAAAGAAGAGGAGTAATATTGATACAATCATCAGCTTTAGGAATTACAGAGGTTTTAAGAACATATTGGATGATCCTAGCATTTTGGTTCAAAGTGGACACCCTAGGCAAATGAATCACTTTTTCAATCCCTCAAATCACTTTATTTATTTCAGTCCAGTCAAAATCAGAAGCAGAAGTCAAAGTGTGGGCTCTTATTCCTTGAGTCCTTAATTGCAAAAAAGTTTCCAAATCTTCCTTTGTTATTTCAACCTGCTTTTTCAAAACATAAGATCTAATCCTACTTTGGTTAGTACTAAAGATCATATTGGAAAGCAAGTAGTGAAAAATATCCTTATTATAGGAGTGAATAAGGGTCAGGATAAAAGCGAATTGGGTGGAAGCAAAAAGAGGCATTACTTGAAAATTGATGTTTTCTTGGAGAAGGATTCTTAAGGGTGTGATCTTGGCAGAAACGAACCTATGAAATGAATCCTCATTAATCTTGGACAAAAGGTTGTCTTCTTCACACCTCGAAGATGGACCCTTAGTAAGTCTACCCCTCTTACTGGAACTTGCCATTGCAAAGATTTGAAGATGAGAAGGATTTAAAAGGCTATTGAAGTGAATGAAATTTGAGTTCTAAAGCCTTCTATGCAAAGAAAAAATGATCTTTTATACGTACAAAAATTTGTTTGTACAATATGATTTAGAGGTTCATACATACAAAAATAAATTTCGTATGTACGATCTAATGCGTTCAAAATGAAATGAATTTTTGTATTCACATAATTTACGAGGCATCCTTTCGTACAAACTTTTTAACCCGATCATACACGTCCCTCACTTTGAATAACACGTGATTCGTACGTACGATCAGTAATAATAACTATTTTTGCCCATATAACTATCTACATGCGTACATACGAATGAATACAAATCTTCTGGATGATCTGGGGATCATACAGATGAAATATATTGAAATCAAAAAAGTTGGACGCAATCAATCCAACCCAACGATTGACATGCTACAGAATTCGTACAGTTTGAATGGAATTTCTTATAGTACAAATAGAACACTTCAAAAAATTTACACAATCAATCAGAAACAAAATATCTGATGTGAAAAACATTTAAAATCACATAAGACTCAAAAAACACAAAAATTCCAAAAATAAACACGCACATAAAATTACAAAAATAGAAAATACACAAACACACATATCAAATTTGTAAAAAATTTAATTAAGTATTGAGGTCAATCACACCAAGTCTTGTTCTTAATGTGCTAAATGTATCAAAGTCTAGTGGTTTTATAAAAATATATGCAAGTTGATTTTCTGTTGAAACATAATTTAATTTAATTTTTCTTTTGGATACATGATCCATTATGAAATGATGTCTTATGTCAATATGTTTGGTTCTTAAATGTTAAATAGGATTTTTTGAAATATAAATGGCACTAGTGTTATCACAATAAATTGGAATAATGCCTATTATAAATCCTAAGTTAACAAACTGTTATTTCAACCAAGGAACTTGTGCCACACAACATCCTAAGATAATGTATTTAGCTTCAACAGTAGATAGAGCTACGGAATTCTATTTTCTACTAGACCAAGAAAATAAAGAATTTCTAATAAATTGATATGTTCCAGATGTACTCTTTCTATCAACCCTACAACCTACAAAGTCTGAATCTAAATATCCAATTATTTCAAATGAAGAGCTAAACTTAGGATACCAAATCCCTAAGTTCTGAGTTCTCAAGATATATATTAAAATCCTTTTCACTGCTATTAAATGTGATTCTTTTGGATCTGATTGAAATCTAGCACACAAATAAATACTAAACATAACATCGGGTCTGCTAGCAGTCAAGTAAAGAAAAGATTCAATAATCCCTCTACAGATTTTCACTTTGGGTCCTTATCTAACTGAACTGAGTAACTTATAGATGTACTAACAGGTTTAACATTATCCATTTCATACTTTTTGAGGATGTTCTTAACATACTTTTACTGACTAAGAAATGTTCTCTCCTTAGTTTGCTTAATGCTAAAACCTAAAAAGTAACTCAAATCTCTCATTAGACTCATCTCAAATTCACTACTCATTATTTTAGAAAAATTACCACAAAGATTTTTATTTGTAGATCCAAAAATGATACCATCAACATAAATTTATACTAATTAGAATATCCTCTCCTAATTTCTTTAAAAAAAAGAGTTGTGTCCACACTTCCTTTTTCAAAAGATCTCCCAAGTAGGAAAGTGCTCAACCTCTCATATCAAGCCCTAGGTACATGTTTCAATCCATACAATACCTTTTTTAATTTAAAAACATGATTTGAGTATTTTGAATTTTGAAAACCTGGAGGTTGTTCAACATAAATATTCTCTTTAATTAACTCATTCAAAAATGCACTTTTAACACATTTGAAATAATTTCAATCCTTTAAAATAAACAATGGCTAACAAAACCCTTATTGCTTCAAGTCTCGTTACAAGGGCAAAAGTCTTCTTAAAGTCAATCCCTTCAATCTAGTTATACCCCTTAGCCACCAATCTAGTCTTATTTCTAATGACAACTTCTGAGTCATTCATTGTATTCTTGAATACCCACTTAGTTCCAACTACACTTTAATCATTTGGCCTTGCAATTAATTCCCAAACATCATTCCTTATAAATTACTTCAATTCTTCTTACATTGCCAAAATCCAAAATTTATCAAAAAGTGCTTCATTTATATTCATGGGTTCAATCATAGAAATAAAGGCTAAATGATTGACGTATTTGCTCAATTCACGCATAGTCCTAACACCCTCACTAAGTTCACCTAAAATCAATTCCTTAAGGTAAAAAAAAAATATTAATTCCTTAAGGTGGTTTTTAGAAAATCTCAATTCTCTAGGCAATGAGTTTTCTATCTCCAAATTTTTATCTAAATTTATTTTTTATCTTTTGGGAGTTAATTTTTATCTCATCCTCTTCAATATTTAGCTCTTCTAAAATTCCATATTCATAAAATACAACATGTGTGGTATCCTCAACTACCAAAGTTTTTTTATTGAATACTCTATCAGATTTTCCAACACTAGAGTATCTAAGGAAAATTCATTCATCTAATTTTGGATCAAATTTTTCTAAGGTAGATTTTCTATTATTGTGTATAAACCCTTACATCCAAAAATATGCAAATGTGATAAATTATATGTTTGCCCCTTAAAAAGCTCATATGGTGTTTTGTTTAATTTTGATCTAATGTTCACCCTGTTCAGAACATAACATGTCGTATTAACTCTTCAGCCCAAGATATTTAGGAAGTGAATATTCTGCCAATATGCTTCGAGCAGCTTCTATCAATGTTTTGTTCTTTCTTTTGACCGCCCTATTCTGCTGAGGGGTTCTAGGTGTAGAAAAATTATGATTAATCCCTTTTTCTTTATAAATTTTTTCAAATTTCTCATTTTCAAACTCTCCACCGTGATCACTTTGGATTGTTAAAATCTCACATCCTAATTTCCTCTAAATCCAAGTTAAAAAAATCTCTAAACTTTTCAAATGATTCACTCTTATGATATAACAATTTAACCCATGTGAATATAAAAAAATTGTCTACTATGATAAATCCGTATATCTTCCCTCATAGACTTACAGTTCTAACTGGTCCAAAAAGATTCATATGTAAAATATCCAATGGTTTATTAGTTCTAAGATCCTTATTGGTCTAAAAAGAGGACTTCACCTATTTTCCTAATTGACATGCATCGCATAGGTGAACCTTAGTAAAGTCTAGTTTTGATATACCTCTCATTAAGTTCTTTTGGGTAATTCTCCTAAAATTTTTCATGCTAAAGTAACAGTCTCCTATGCCATATCCATGACTCATTAGAAATAGTTTTTAAACAAAAAAATAGTAGGAGTTTTGATACAATTTAAATCTAGCATATAAACATTATTTACCATTAAACCATGCAAAACATCATTACCATTTAGGCTTAATGTGCAGTTAGTAAAAAAAAATTTAACGTTGTATCCTTTATCACATAGCTGGCTAATACTCAACAGATTATGCTTTAAGCCTTCAACTAGTAGCATATTTTCAATAAAAAAGTTTTTCAAATTTCCAATCGTACCTACGCCAATCACTCTTTTAGTGGCGTTATCTCCCAGTGTAACCCTGCCTCAATTCCTAACTTCCAACATTATAAATTGTGTAGTGTCTTCAGTCATATGCTTTAAACATCTACTGTCCAGGTACCAAATGCTCTCATGAGGTCTTTTATGAGAGCATGCCTGTAAAATAATCAAATGTTAGACCTGGGAACCCAAAAAAGTTTAGGTTCACCTTTTAACAAATTATAAATAGATGCATGTATAATATGTCTAGATTTATGCATCCTAGGTCTCCACACTAAATGAGTATTTCTATTTAAGGTACAAATGTGTGAAATATGACCAATCATGCCACAACTAACATTTAACTCCATGAAATGGATTTCTCAATCTTCTATAACTACTCTATCTATTCCTGGGTTGTAAAAATTTTAGCTTCAAAATAGGATTTATAAAATCTTATGTTGCGGATCTATGGCTTATGATTTTGATGATAGCAAACATTCTTTTTCTCTATGACTGTTTTCTACTAATGTTTCAGGTCCACACGATCAGACTGCAATTTGGAACCAACTCAAGATTGGGTAGACTAGGTCTGTGTTAGTTTGTAATCTTTTTTCTTTCTTGAGTCTGTTGTATTTGGTGTGGAATCTAATGATTTGTAACTTGGAAGATTTCTTATTATTTCCTAAAAGATTTTTATTTTTGGTAATATCGGCCGGGACGATATTTATATCGTCCTGAACGATATGTCTAAAAACCGAAACCCTATTTAGGGCATCCTCATTAAGGCAGCCGACATAAACAGATCGGCCTGGACGATACCGGTATTGGCCAGGATGATATTCTCAATTCAGAAAGAATCAGCTGCCGCCATAATCAGTTTAGGTATTCTTTATTTTAGGAAATCGGCCAGGACGATATTCCTATCGTCCAGGATGATCTAACTCAATTATATCTAAATTGATCTGGTATTATTTAGAAATCATTAATGGCTGATTGATACGATCACATCGTCCGGGACGATCTTATGATCGGCCAGGACGATGGCCTGGACGATTGACTTCGGCCAGCACCAAATCAGGGTGATGATCAGGATGATTAAAATCAGTTTTAAACTAATCGGCCGGGACGATCGTGAGATCGTCCAGGACGATATAACCAATTTTCTTCTGACCATCCCAAATCATCCCAGGCCGTTGAGCTGAATTTGAACTAATCGGCCAGGACGATATGCCTATTGTCCTGGACGATAATGTCGGCAACTTACATTAATGAGCTTGTTTTAAGAGCTTCTATTTAAGCTATGGCATGACAACTTTTGTAAGTGTCTTTGACAGCCATTGGAGCTTCATTCTTGTGGGCGAGACTTGAAGAGAGAGCTTGAAAGGGAGTGAGGAACGAGTGAAGTCTGGGCAGAAGAAGATCCTGTGAGTGGGGACTCAAGGGAGTGTAGAGGGGATTCCACACGGTTGCTCTGGCAGGCTTGCATCTTAATACCATCGGATTCAAGGCTCGTCTCGAGGGAAGCTCACCAAAGAAGAATATCTCTTTGGTGTCAAAAAGACCCGGCGACTCCGCCGCACCGGGGAAGGTGGAAGTGATTTTGTAAGGGCTTCTCCGCCTAGCTGTGGGGGCTAAAGGAGAGACACTTAGTTAGTGCAATACTTGGAGGGTGCCTCCAAGGAGTGGACGTAGGTCAAGGTTTGACCGAACCACCATAAATCCGATGTGTTCTTTCTTTATTTCTTCCGCATTTAATTTCCACATTTGTTTTATTTGTGGTGATTGTGATTTGTGTTTTGATTTAAAGTTTCTTCTTTACCAATTCACCGCTCTCTTTTTTATTCTTGGGCTAGTTCTATAGGGCTTAACATCCCTAACAAACTTTCAAGTGCCATCTGAGCACTTTCAAGTGGTATCAGAGTTGTATTCATAAAATAAGTTTTTAAAAGCTTTTGAATTTTTTATCCATGGTTAATCGTAATGTTGCGGAAGTTTATTCAATCTCCAGACCTCCTTTATGTCACGACCCGACCCGACGGGGACGGATCCCGCCCGAGCCGGATCGCGACGCAACCTTCTTATCCAGGATCTGGCTTTGGATTAGGTTACTGAACTGATCTTCCAAATTCTTAACTCAACAGAAAAACACAGAACAACAGAGCTACTAAAAACATCAAATGCAGCGGAACAAAACATCTATCTTTTCATTTCCTCAAAATAATCATCTACAGAACAGTGCATGGCTTTCGACAGAAAGAAAGACAGAACAGAAAAGCCATGACTGTACAAAAAAAATCAAAAGTACAAAAGTACCTAATCGGATCAGACTCTGAAACTAATCCTGGACCTCCTTGCCCTTCCCAGAACCTGAAAACCACCAGAAAGCAAGGGTGAGCTCAACAGCTCAGCAAAGCAACAAACCACCAATCTAAATTCTCAGAAACCAAAACCAAACTCATCAGACAGAAATCAGATCAGAAATCAGAACAGAATCGGAAATCAGAACTTATACGGACAGATATCAAATCAGAATCGGAATCGTACAGATCATATCAGAACAAATCAACAGAGTCAGAATCAGAATTCAGAAATCAGAATCGTACGGAGCATATCGTATCAGAATCACAATTTCGTACAGAACAGAACAGATACAGAAAACAAAACAGATACACATAGCTAAATGCCCTGACACTGACGGAATCTCTACGGATTCCGGCCCCTTATGCCTCCCTTCCCAGACACTGACTGAATCTCACAGGATCCAGGCCCCTTATGTCTCCCTTTGTGCTCACGGCACCAAAACAGATGTGCTTATAGCACCAGAACAGAATTCATCGGATCCGGAACGAAACAGATATCAAAATGTATTGAGCTCATTTCAAAATTTCCCGTTTCACTAACTGAATCTCATAGGATTCAGGCCCCTTATAGCTCCCTTTTTATAGCTTATACACATAGCATTTCAAATCAGAAGAAATTCGGACATTTCAAAAATTACCCGAAAATCGGGCAGCACAACGGCAGTATACAGAATTTACACAAAAATTCCTGCAAAGAAAATTTACCGAATTCGCACAGAACATAGATAATCACATTCCAGAACATTTATTCTACTGCACAGAGAATTTACGATTTCACAGAAAATTCCGGTCGACTAAAAACACAGTCGAATCAAAAATACCCGGACGAAAATCTTCAAAATATAGTCAAAACGTGCACACCCGGCACGACAACGATATACAGAAACTTACGCGGTAAAAACTGAACCAATCAAAAGATACGGACAAAAAAAATCGTAACGAAAACGAAATCCGGACAGAAAAATACCGCCAACCGCGACGGAACTGAAAATTGAGAAAGACGGAATGTGCCTTACCTCGAGCACAGCAAAATCCTCAACATTCACTTCGCTCGAAAACGGCTCCGCGTCTTCCCGAAATCAACTTTTCCAAAACCTTCTTTTTCTCTCTCCTCAGACGAAAAATCAGATATTTATTTTTTTTATTTTCTCTCTCTTCAAATGAGCTGATTTGCCTTAAATTCTCTTCAGATCGGCCTGGCCGATCGTCCAGATCGGCCTGGACGATCAGACCAAAATCCCATCGTCCAGGGACGATTTTTCAGGACGATGTTTACTATTCATAGGCGATAAAAACCTCTACTCACTGACTTGTGCCATCCACTGATCGTCCCGGGACGATATCTCGATCGGCCTGGACGATCCCTACAGGAAATCACTTAGAACAAATTCTGGGCAAAATCTGAAGCTGAAAATACACTGATCGTCCCAGGACGATCCCAGATCGTCCTGGACGATACTGGAGCAGTTTGAAATATTACAATCTCCCCAACTCAGAAAAATGTCGTCCTCGACATTATCCAATCCAAACGCAGTCAAAACAAGTACGGGTACGACCGTCTCATATCAGACTCCTTTTCCCACGTTGCTTCCCGAGCAGTCCGGTGCTTCCACTGGACTTTAACCATCGGAATCTCTTTATTTCTTAACTTGCGGACGTCGTACGCTAAAATCAATTCTGGCTCTTCCTTGTACGCCAGATTCTCCTGAATCTCAACCTCCTCAGCTGATACCTTCTTCCCAGAGTCGGATACCCACTTCCTCAGAGTGGATACATGAAACACATTATGCACATCAGGCATAGAATCAGAAAGCAATAGGCGATAAGCAGCTTTTCCAATTCTTTCCAAAATCTCAAATGGTCCAACATACCTTGGACTAAGCTTGCTCACCAGACCAAATCTGCTCACACCTTTCATCGGGCTGACTTTGACATACACAAAGTCACCGACCTGAAACTCAACAAATCTGTGCTTCTGATTGTAATACTTCTGCTGACGATCTTGAGCGGCTTTCAATCTTTCTCTTATCAAATGAATCTTCTGAGCAGTTTCATCAGCAAAAGTGGCACCCAAAGTCTGTCTATCTCCGACCTCCGTCAGAGTCAAAGGAGTACGGCACTTCCTGCCATACAGAGCCTCGTACGGTGCCATACCGATACTGGACTGAAAACTGTTGTTATAGGCAAACTCAATCAGCGGAATATGATCTTCCCAGCTTCCGCTAAAGTCCAGAACACAAAGTCTCAACAGATCTTCCAGTACCTGAATAGTCCTCTCAGACTGTCCGTCGGTCTGAGGATGAAAGGCTGTACTGAAATGCAATTTCGTACCCAAGCCTTGCTGAATGCCTTTCCAAAGTCTGGAAGTAAAACGTCCATCTCGATCAGATACAATCACACGAGGCACACCGTGCAATCTGACTATCTCTTTCACATATATCTGTGCCAAGCGTTCAACTGAATCCGTCTGTCTGATCGTAAGAAAATGGGCTGACTTCGTCAATCGATCCACAACTACCCAAATAGCATCATGTCCTTGTCGTGATCGAGGGAAACCCATAGCAAAATCCATCGTTACCTCCTCCCATTTCCACTCAGGGATAGGCAACGACTGCAACAGTCCACCTGGTCGCTGATGCTCTGCCTTCACCAACTGACAGGCTCCGCATCTCGACACAAACTCTGCTACATCCTTCTTCATTCCAGGCCACCAGAACAAAAGCTTCATATCAGCGTACATCTTACCACTGCCTGGATGAACAGTGTAGCCTGAATGATGAGATTCATACAGAATCTCCCGCCTCAGATCTCCAAACACAGGTACCCACAACCTGTTCTTACAGAAAATAGCACCAGAATCAGAAATTCGAAGTTCAGGAGTCTTACCAGATCCAATCTGAGCTAGCAACTTCGAATAATCAGAATCTGACTTCTGGGCTTCTTGAATCCTTGCTTCCAAAGAAGACTGAATACTCATCTGAGCCAACTCCAAATCACTGGAGGAAATCACCTCCAACTGCAATCTTTCCAAATCACGAATCAGAAAGTCATCACAAGTAAGCTGAATACCTGAGAATCCAGAAGACTTCCTGCTCAAAGCATCTGCTACCACATTCGCCTTCCCAGGCTGATACTGAATAGTCAGGTCATAGTCCTTGATCAACTCGAGCCACCGCCTCTGTCTCAGATTCAGATCCTTCTGAGTAAAAATGTACTTCAGGCTCTTATGATCAGTAAACATCTCACATGTGACGCCATACAGGTAATGACGCCAAATCTTCAAAGCAAAAACAACTGCAGCTAACTCCAAATCATATGTCGGGTAATTCTTCTTATGTGGTTTTAACTGTCTCGAAGCATAAGCAATTACCTGACCATG
The DNA here is from genome assembly GCA_016618105.1 of Dendrobium huoshanense. Lineage (NCBI taxonomy): Eukaryota > Viridiplantae > Streptophyta > Magnoliopsida > Asparagales > Orchidaceae > Dendrobium > Dendrobium huoshanense. The sequence goes on from CM028342.1 coordinate 47,353,429, forward strand.
CTGCATCAGAACACATCCCAGTCCTTTCAGTGAAGCATCACTGAACACCTGAAAACCTTCCGTACCTGACGGAAGCGCCAACACTGGAGCTGAAGTCAAACAATCCTTCAATCTCTGAAAACTAGCTTCACACTCCGGTGTCCAAACAAAAGGAACTGACTTCTGAGTCAGTCTCGTCAGAGGAGTCGAAATCTGTGAAAATCCTTTCACAAATTTCCTATAATACCCGGCCATGCCTAAGAAACTACGTACCTCAAATACCGTAGTCGGCCTTGGCCAATCAGCAACTGCCTGAATCTTCTGGGGATCCACAGAAATACCTTCTCCGCTAATCACGTGCCCCAGAAATGAAATGCTCTTCAGCCAGAATTCACACTTGGAGAACTTGGCATACAGTTGATGCCTCCTCAGAGTCTCCAATACAATCCTCAAATGTCTGGCATGTTCATCCTCAGATGCAGAATATACCAGAATATCGTCAATGAAGACGATCACAAACTGATCCAAATACTCCCTGAATACTCGGTTCATCAGATCCATGAAAATCGCAGGCGCATTGGTTACCCCAAAAGGCATAACCAAGAACTCGTAGTGCCCGTACCGAGTACTGAAAGCAGTCTTCACCACATCAGATTCCTTCACCTTCACCTGATAATATCCGGATCTCAAATCAATCTTCGAAAATACCGAAGATCCGGAAAGCTGGTCAAACAAGTCGTCTATCCGAGGCAAAGGATACTTGTTCTTGATCGTGACCTTGTTCAAATCTCTGTAATCAATACACATACGGAGTGTACCGTCCTTCTTCTTCACAAACAGAATAGGTGCTCCCCAAGGAGAAACACTAGGACGTACAAACCCTCTGTCAACCAACTCCTGAAGCTGAACTTTCAACTCAGAAAGTTCTTTCGGTGCCATCCTGTACGGAGCTTTCGATATCGGAGCGGTACCCGGAAAAACATCGATAGAGAACTCCACATCTCTATCCGGAGGTAAACCAACCAACTCCTCAGGAAAAACATCAGTAAACTCCCGTACCACAGGGATCTCAGAAACAGAACCAACCTCCAGGTTCAGATCCCGCACCGAAGCCAAAAATACTGGATATCCTTTCTTCCACATTCTGCTCACCTCTAACGCAGAAATCAGACTGGAGAGAACACCTCGTAATCCCTGAAATACAACTCTCTCTCCAGCCACAAGCAAACTCACTTGCTTCTTCAGACAATCAATCTGAGCCTCATATTGACTCAACCAATCCATTCCCAAAATCACATCATACGAAGAAATCGGCAATCGAATCAAACTCGATTTCCACTTCTTGCCAGAAATCTCGATCTCACACAAACAAAACTGTCGAGCAATCAATGGATTCCCAGCCGGTAAAATCACAGACAAAGAAACCGGTAAAACCATCGAATCCAAATGTAAAAGCTCAAAACAATGCTCGGACAGAAAAGAATGACTCGCTCCAGAGTCAAACAAAACACGACAGGGCTGATCAGAAATGTAAACCGTACCTGTCACTACATCCGGAGCATCTCGAGCCTCCTGCTGACTCAAGCTGTAAACTCGTGGCTGAACTGGAGCAGGAGCTGAAGCAACAGAACTACTCTGCTCCCTCTGAATCGTAGGTGGTCTCCGTGGTGCAGAACTAGAACCACCACCTCTACCAGCAAATCCCTCAGGGCGTGGAGGAACAGTCCTCGGTCTTCCTGCTGCTGAACCAACAGGTCTGACTAAACCCTCAGATCGCTGCTCAAATCCCATCTGTGGACATTCTGCAATCCTATGTCCCGGCTGACCACACCTGAAACAAAGACCAGCTATCCTGTAGCACTGGCCATGGTGTCGCCGTCCACAACTCTGGCACACAGGTGCCGAACTGACAGATCCAGAACCAGTCGTACTGGTAACAGTACCAGACGATCCTCCGCTCCTTCTGGAATCTCCAGATCCAGAACCAGGAACAAATCTCCTCTTCCCAGAGGAACCACTGCCAGAAGTATCACCTCCAAACCTCTTCCTACTCGCAGACCACCGCTGCTGAGTAGTCGTCATGTCGTTCTCAATCAGACGAGCTCGCTCCACAAGCTCAGAGAAATCAGTAATCCGGAACGGTATCAAAGGCTGCCTCAAAGTGTCTCGTAAGCCTCTCAGAAACCTGTAGCACCTCTCAGCAGACGTGCTAACCAGCTGCGGAGCGTACCTGGCTAATGCAGTAAACTCAGCCTCGTACTGCATCACCGTCTTGTTCCCCTGAACCAGCCTCAGAAAACTCTCCTGCATCTGCTGTCGTGCAGAAGGGGGAACAAACCAATCTCTGAACACCTCAGTGAACTCTTCCCAAGTGATCAAAGAGTTCAATCTGCCCTGAAATCTGGCTGCCTGCTGGCCATCCCACCAGTGCTCAGCCTCTCCATCTAACAGAAAAACTGCTAACGGAACCTTCCTGTCTGCAGGACACTGCATCCCGTCAAAAGTCTTCTCCAATCTCCTCAGCCACTCCTCAGCAGCTCTGGGCTCAACAGCGCCCTCAAACCTCGGAGGCTTCAACCTCAAAAATAACTGCAGGTGTCGATCAATATCCTCAGATCTAACAGTAGACGCTCTGCTCTGAGTCTCGCTCATCATCTGAGCAACAAGTGACGCAAACTGTGAAAGCGTATCAGCACCGACCACTGGGGCTGTACTCCCCACTGTTGCTGCCTGATCATCACTCTGACCGTCTGTCATGTCTGGGTCTGGCTGATCCATACAGAAAAATCCAGAAAATCCGGAAAACTATCACAAAAACAACACAAAAACAACACAATAAAAAGCCAAACGACCCAAAACTACCTCCCAGACAGACTCACTGATCACTTCCTAAAGCTCTGTTTTACAATCCAACCTGTTTCCAAAACCAGGGCTCTGATACCACAAAAGCTTGTCACGACCCGACCCGACGGGGACGGATCCCGCCCGAGCCGGATCGCGACGCAACCTTCTTATCCAGGATCTGGCTTTGGATTAGGTTACTGAACTGATCTTCCAAATTCTTAACTCAACAGAAAAACACAGAACAACAGAGCTACTAAAAACATCAAATGCAGCGGAACAAAACATCTATCTTTTCATTTCCTCAAAATAATCATCTACAGAACAGTGCATGGCTTTCGACAGAAAGAAAGACAGAACAGAAAAGCCATGACTGTACAAAAAAAATCAAAAGTACAAAAGTACCTAATCGGATCAGACTCTGAAACTAATCCTGGACCTCCTTGCCCTTCCCAGAACCTGAAAACCACCAGAAAGCAAGGGTGAGCTCAACAGCTCAGCAAAGCAACAAACCACCAATCTAAATTCTCAGAAACCAAAACCAAACTCATCAGACAGAAATCAGATCAGAAATCAGAACAGAATCGGAAATCAGAACTTATACGGACAGATATCAAATCAGAATCGGAATCGTACAGATCATATCAGAACAAATCAACAGAGTCAGAATCAGAATTCAGAAATCAGAATCGTACGGAGCATATCGTATCAGAATCACAATTTCGTACAGAACAGAACAGATACAGAAAACAAAACAGATACACATAGCTAAATGCCCTGACACTGACGGAATCTCTACGGATTCCGGCCCCTTATGCCTCCCTTCCCAGACACTGACTGAATCTCACAGGATCCAGGCCCCTTATGTCTCCCTTTGTGCTCACGGCACCAAAACAGATGTGCTTATAGCACCAGAACAGAATTCATCGGATCCGGAACGAAACAGATATCAAAATGTATTGAGCTCATTTCAAAATTTCCCGTTTCACTAACTGAATCTCATAGGATTCAGGCCCCTTATAGCTCCCTTTTTATAGCTTATACACATAGCATTTCAAATCAGAAGAAATTCGGACATTTCAGAAATTACCCGAAAATCGGGCAGCACAACGGCAGTATACAGAATTTACACAAAAATTCCTGCAAAGAAAATTTACCGAATTCGCACAGAACATAGATAATCACATTCCAGAACATTTATTCTACTGCACAGAGAATTTACGATTTCACAGAAAATTCCGGTCGACTAAAAACACAGTCGAATCAAAAATACCCGGACGAAAATCTTCAAAATATAGTCAAAACATGCACACCCGGCACGACAACGATATACAGAAACTTACGCGGTAAAAACTGAACCAATCAAAAGATACGGACAAAAAAAATCGTAACAAAAACGAAATCCGGACAGAAAAATACCGCCAACCGCGACGGAACTGAAAATTGAGAAAGACGGAATGTGCCTTACCTCGAGCACAGCAAAATCCTCAACAGTCACTTCGCTCGAAAACGGCTCCGCGTCTTCCCGAAATCAACTTTTCCAAAACCTTCTTTTTCTCTCTCCTCAGACGAAAAATCAGATATTTATTTTTTTTATTATCTCTCTCTTCAAATGAGCTGATTTGCCTTAAATTCTCTTCAGATCGGCCTGGCCGATCGTCCAGATCGGCCTGGACGATCAGACCAAAATCCCATCGTCCAGGGACGATTTTTCAGGACGATGTTTACTATTCATAGGCGATAAAAACCTCTACTCACTGACTTGTGCCATCCACTGATCGTCCCGGGACGATATCTCGATCGGCCTGGACGATCCCTACAGGAAATCACTTAGAACAAATTCTGGGCAAAATCTGAAGCTGAAAATACACTGATCGTCCCAGGACGATCCCAGATCGTCCTGGACGATACTGGAGCAGTTTGAAATATTACACTTTATTTGAAAATATGTCATTTAATTTTTGGAAAACTCGTATGTCTATTTTCTTGCAATCGATTGATTTTTGCATGTGACATATGATTTTAATTGGTTATTCATCATCGTCACGTATTATTAATGGAGTTAAAACTGATATTCTTTTTAATCAATGGAATAAGGAAGATCAACTGAATGCTCAACTGAATGCAAAATCTTTAAATTATTTTTTCTGTGCTTTAAATTCTGAAGATTTCATGTTAATATCCACTTGCACTACTAGTAAGAAAGTTTGGGATAAATTACATACCATATACGAAGGCACTAATGAAATCAAGTAATCCAAGTTGAATTTGTTAATGCATGATTTTGAATTATTTTTCATGAAACCTTTTGAAATGATCTTAGACATGTATACCAGATTCATTCAAATTGTAAACTCATTGCATGCTTTAGGAAACGATTTTTCAAATTTTGAAAAGGTTAACAAAGTTCTTCGTTGTCTACTGGATAAGTTTGATGCTAAAGTAGTTACTATTTATGAATCAAACAATTTGAATGAGTATTCTATTGATAATTTGATTAGCTCACTCATTGCCTACGAGCAAGGTTTGGGTCAAAGACTTTTGGTTGCAGGTGAAACTATTGTTCTAAAAGCTGGACATACAGAAAGAGATAGCCTTGTTGGTGACGAAGGCACTGATGTGTCAAGCAAATCATAAAGCTCACCAAAGCATAAGCAAAAGTGGAAAAAAGGTAAAAGTGGTAAGGATGTCCATATTTCTTCTGACATTATTTGCTTTCGATGCACGAAGCCTGGACATATGAAAAATTAGTGCCCTAATTTAAGAATTCTTCCTACGAAAGAAAAGGGCAAGGCAAAGAAAAATTCAAACTGGAAAAACAATGAAAGGAAAAAATTCTCATGGGCAGATCTGGTTTCTAAAGCATCGGACCAGGAGAGAGATAATGGTTAAAAGCCTTTCGTGTTTTTTTGTTGTGTTTTTATTTTTATGTTTTTCATTTTTATTTTGTGCTTTTTCATTTTTGTTTATTCATTTTTGTTTATGTGAAATTTTTTCTCTCATCAACACTCACATTCACTTTTCTAAAAATAAAAAATATACTTCTATTTTTTTTTTTAAATCTTTGGTAAGTTGTGTTTGACTTCTCTAAAACAGTCAAAGGAAGAAAACTCATTTTTTTTACTCTCAATATCTATTTTCTAAAAGAGGTTATCCTACTTTTGATTTAAAATCTTTTTCATCTTTTAAATTGGTTTTTGAAACAAAATTTTTTATTACCCTACATTTTATTTATCGCATAGAAATCTTTTGCAAGTTTTTTAATCTAACTCATAATTTTCTTAATCAAGCAATTCGCTTTGTCACTAAGATGGGTTTTCCTTTGTTTTTAAGATTTAAGAAAGGAAGCATATTTAAAAAAAAATTGGCCAATGACGCCAAAAATAAAAAAAGGGCAAAGATGCCAAATTGAAAATATATAATACGCAAAGTGTATCAAAAGATGCGCGGTGCGCCAACCAATTGTCAAGGCATAAAATGAGTACACAAATTTAATGCTTACCATTCTTGTATTTCTTAAAAAACTTAAGAAAACCATTCATACTTTCGATACTTGAGTTTGAAAATCTTGATTCTTGATTTAAAAATTCGTGCATTGATCTTCTATTAGATATATTTTATAGAAGGAGTTTTTGAAAAATCATTATTTTTTTCTCTAATTTATTCCTTGATTCAGATCTTAAATCAAAAATTCTTTTTGCCTTTTTAAAGAACTTGAGTTTGGATTATCAATTTCTTAGTTTCTAACCTTTTATGGGCTATACGTTGTCAAATACGATTCTGCTATGATTTTGATTAAAACCAAGAGGTAATTTTATCATTTTTAAGAATATTTTGTTTTCTCACTAGATCAGGAAACCTTTTTTGTGTTTTGTTTTTTAATACCTCCTCTATTTTTGTTAATGTTGAAGGGGGAGAACGTGCTGTTGAATTTGTATCCTTTTTCTTTCTTTTCAAAATTATAAAACATCAAAAATATTTTTATCTCCCCTATTTTTTTTAAAGTGTTATTCTAGTGAGGGAGAGATTAGGAGAAAATATTCCTTTTTGCAAATTTCAATTAAAATGTTTGCCATCATAAAAAAGGGGGAGATTGTTGCAGATCTATGGCTTATGATTTTGATGATAGCAAACATTCTTTTTCTTATAACTGCTTTCTACTAACATTTCAGGTCCACACGATTAGACTACAATTTTGAACCAGCTCAAGATTGGGTAGACTAGGTCTGTGTCAGTTTGTAATCTTTTTCCTTTCTTGAGTCTGTTGTATTTGGTGTGGCTTCTAATGATTTGTAACTTGGAAGATTTCCTGTTATTTCCTAAAAGTTTTTTTTTGGTAATATCGGCCGGGATGATATTTATATCGTCCTGGATGATATGTCCAAAAACAGAAACCCTATTTAGGGCATCCTCATTAAGGCAGCCATCATAAACAGATTGGCCTGGACGATACCGGTATCGGCCAGGACGATATTCTCAATTCAGAAAGAATCAGCCGCCATAATCAGTTTAGGTATTCTTTATTTTAGGAAATCGGCCAGGACGATATTCCTATCGTCCAGGACGATCTAACTCAATTATACCTAAATTGATCTGGTATTATTTGGAAATCATTAATGGCTGATTGTTACGATCACATTGTCCGGGACGATCTTATGATCGGCCAGGACGATGGCCTGGACTATTGACTTCGGCCAGCACCAAATCAGGGCGATGATTTAGGATGATTAAAATTGATTTTAAACTAATCGATTAGGACCATCGTGAGATCGGGCAGGACGATATAACCAATTTTTTTCTGATCGTCCCAAATCATCCCAGGCCGTTGAACAGAATTTGAACTAATCGGCCAGAACGATATTCCTATCATCCTGGACGATAATGTCGGCAACTTGCATTAATGAGCTCATTTTGAGAGCTTCTATTTAAGCTATGGCATGGCAACTTTTGTAAGTGTATTTGGCAGCCATTAGAGCTTCGTTCTTGTGGGGGAGACTTGAAGAGAGAGCTTGAAAGGGAGTGAGGAACGGATGAAGTCTGGGCGGGAAAAGATCCTGTGAGCGGGGACTCAAGGGAGTGTGGAGGGGATTCCACACGGTTGCTCTGGCAGGCTTGCATCTTAATACTGTCGGATTAAAGGCTCATCTTGAGGGAAGCTCACCAAAGAAGAAGATCTCTTTGGTGTCAAAAAGACCGGCGACTCCGCCGCATCGGGGAAGGTGGAAGTGATTTTGTAAGGGCTTCTTCTCCTAGCTGTGAGGGTTAAAGGAGAGACACTTAGTTAGTGCAATACTTGTAGGGTGCCTCCAAGGAGTGGACGTAGGTCAAGGTTTGACCGAACCACTATAAATCTGATGTGTTCTTTCTTTATTGCTTCCACATTTAATTTTCGTATTTATTTTATTTGTGGTGATTATGATTTGTGTTTTGATTTAAAGTTTTTTCTTTACCAATTCACCACTCTCTTTATTTAGCCTTGTGCCAGTTCTATAGGGCTTAACATCCCTAACGAACTTTCAAGTGTCATCTGAGCACTTTTATCTTTAAGTTTTGGGGGTTTCCTATTTTCCTCGAGAGCTTGCACTTTCAATTTCAGAAATGTGTTCAAATCTTTAAAGATATTAATATCATAACTCAAGTAGTGCTCTCTACTCTTTGATTTATCCTTAAAATTTTTAAATTCTTTTTAACAACTTTACATAAGATGATTTTAAATTCTCATTTTCCTTATTCAAGTTATCAAATTCAGCAAGTAAGCTCATGTGGTTGTTATCAATCAATGCATGATCTTTCCTAAGGATTTCATATTCTTTTTGTAATTCTTGTAATTCTAAGTGAAGACTAGCATGCATTTTCTTTAGATTTATATATGCATCATATATTCTTTTCAAAATTTCTAAAAATTTAGCATATGTTAAGTCATATACCTCTTCTTGATATGACTGATCAAGATTATCGGTCATCAAGCACTAGTTGGTGACTTCATCATCCTTTTTAGTTTCTGATGAATCCGTAGCAGAGTTCATCCAAAAATCTCTTTGCAATTTCTTCTTTCCCTTATTTACATTTGGTTTCTCCTCTACCTTCTCCTTGCTAGGAGTGACTTTCACTTTTGGGCAATCTGATTTTATATGTCCGGGTTTCCTGCATTCATAGAAAATCACATCATTTGAAACCTTGACATTCTTATGAAATTTACCACCATTTCACTGTTGGTGTCTTTTTTGCTTCCTCTTCAGAAAGCTCCTAAATTGCATAGTCATTAAGGCAATGTTATCCTCATCCTCAGGTTATGTTAGATCACTCTTCAACTCCTTCATTTTCAATGCAATATTGTTCTCCTTTTGTGGCTCTCCTACATCAATCTTTCTTTGACTCACTCGTTGCTCGTAATCAATTAGTGATCCAAGAAGATTGTCAATAGAGTAAATATTTAAGTCTTTAGACTCAATAATTACAGTTATTTTAGCATCATATGCAGTAGGAAAACATTGAAGAATCTTATTAACTATTTCAGCATTCGTTAGTTTCCTACCTAATGTATGCAAAGAAGTAACTATCTGAGTGAATCTTGCATACATGTTAGAAATAGATTCATTAGGTTTCATACGAAACAATTTATAGTCATATAACAAGATGTTTAATCTAGACTGCTTAACTTTGTTAGTCCCTTCATAAGTTATACAAGGACTATCCTATATATTCTTTCCACTTTCGCAAGTGGAAACCCGCATGTAGTCTTCTGACTTAAGTGCACAAAAGAAATTGTTTAAATATTTTGCATTTAGTTGAGCTAGCTCACATTGTTCTACAATCCAATATGTAAAGGGAATATCAACTTTAATATCATCAACTAATCTAGTTGGTTTTTTATACCCTTCTTGAACTAAGATCCACATACGATAATCTAATGACTGTAAAAATATAGACATGCATGTTTTCTAAAAATTGAAAGTAATATTATCAAACAAAGGAGGTCTAATGATCGAATACCCTTCAGGTGTATTCAAGATTTCAAAAGTAGCCATGCTCGTTAATTAAAAAGTAGTCTAAACTTATGATTTTGAAATAAAGCTCTGATACCACTTGTTGATTCTTGTTGAATCTAGAATAGGTTGTTAGACCTAAACTAATATCCCAAGGCTAACCAAAAGGGGGGGGGGGGGTGAATTGGTAATTTAAAAAATTACTCTTGGATTTAAAAGTTAGAAATCGATTAAAGATTTTTAGCAAGTTAATTTTAAAATTTTCAAAATAATTTTTCAACCACAGAAAAATAAACTTGCAATATGCAAATAAGTAACAAAAATAAAAGATACAAAGGTTTATAGTGGTTCGGTCAAACACGACCTACATCCACTCTCTAAAGCCTCCCACTTCAGGTATTGCACTTTTACCAAAGTGACTCTCCTTTTGCCCACACAGCAAGGTAGATAAGCCTTTATAAAACTCTCTTCCACCAATCCTCGGTGCGGCAGAGAACCATCATCATTTCATATCCTCTAAGTGTAGGCAAAGAACATTCGTCCTTCCACACCCTCCAAGTATAGGCAGATAACCTTTGTCCTTTCACACCCTCCAAGTATAGGCAGATAACCTTCGGCTATTCACACTCTCCAAGTGTAGGCAGAGAACATTCGGCTGTTCACACTCTCCAAGTGTCGGCAAAGAACTGGATCTCCTTGAAAGATCTTCACATGAGCAATTTAGAAAGATAAGAGAAAGAGTGAAGAAATACAAATCACACACATAGATCCTTACCCTTGAGTAACCTTGTGAACCCTTCATGCTCCACTAGGAAGAAATTTCTCTTAAACACTCTCTCACACTCTCTCATTCAATTGCCCTTTATAAATCATGAAGGCCAAATTAAAAAAGATTAATTGACAGTTTTTAGTGGACCTTATATACAAAAGACATGAAAAAACCATTCCAAAAAACTGAATTTTTCAAATTTTGATCATCCACGATCGTCTATACGATCATGTGTTCGTACGTACGAATAGTTCAAATACTGTTGCATACGAACCCATTGTGAATCGGTACGAACTCATTTCATACACAATCATCATCTTGTATGAACCAAGTTTGTCCGGTACGAATAGAAATATTTCAAAGTTCGTATGTACGAAAAGTCAGGACGAACTGAACAAAAACATAATAGAGACATTCATCCATGGATGAAATTAAATATGATCCATATGATCTTTATTCAAAGGTAGAACAGAGGCTTTTGTCCTGGGACAATCATAAATATCATCTTGTACGATATGCGTCCAAGGACAGAACAGAGATGTTTGTCCTGTGAATAAATTAAATATCGTTTGTGGGATCTTCGTTTGAGGACAGAAAAGAGGCTTTTGTCTTGGGACTATAATAAATATCATCTTGTATGATATGCATCCGAGGACAGAACAAAGACGTTCGTCCTGGGACAAAATTAAATATCGTCTCTACGATCTTCATTTGAAGAAAGAATAGAGACGTTCGTCCTGGTACGAAAATAAATTTAGAAGGAGATATTTTTATTACGGACTTCATCTCCTTAATCTTTCATCCATTATGTTATTCCTCTGATTCATTAACCCAATTAAAGTGGGAACAATCTTAGGCTGCCAAATCCTCTCCCTATTAGATAATGAGGCTGACTAATTTATGAATTTTAGTGTCGATTAACCCCTAATGGGTGCTGATTGAAAAAAGGATTAGAAGTTCTCACTGTATGATTTCTAGACTAATGTGAAGATGGAGGAGATACAAGATTATGCCTGTTACGACTCGAGCTCACGAGTTTTATATTTTTGATGATAATAAACATCTTTATATCTCATAATATTTTTTATTCTATATTTGTTTGTGTGTATATTAACATTTTAGGAATACCATGCAACATCCAACAAAGAATCAGAGCTCAAGATATGGTTGAATAATTTTATGTTGTTAAGGGTCTGTAATATTCATTGATGTAATTTTTGATTTCTTGAGTCAAGTCTTGTAAGGGAGTATGCTTGCTTGGTGATCATGCACATACACACTCAAGGGAGTGAGTTATACTCAAATCCAGAAGATCAAGTTTTGAACTAATCATACTGAACGATTTTGGATCGTCCAGGATGATCCTTATGATCTTGGAAAAGAGCCTCCAATGATAATTTAGGCAAAGATTTAAGTTTAAATTTTTATTCTAATCATCCCGGACGATCAATACAAATAATGCCTAAATTAATCCTACGATTAGGGAATTAATTATGGTTAAATTTTTCAATCTGATCGTCCTGGATGATCTGCATGTCATACAGAACGATGTTTGCCGATTTACTTGATTTTCCTAAATCGTCCAAGCCGAAATACCAAAAATTTTCTTCTAATTGTCCTGGATGATCCACTATATCATCATGGATGATCTGTACTTTTTTGTACTAATCGTCATGGACTATCCTAATATCGTCCTAGACTATCAGGTCAAATTCTGCCCATCATACTGGATGATCCTGCGATCGTCCAAAATGATTTTTGGAACCGAAATTGAGTTTTTAGAGTTTTTTGAAGCCCTCTTTTTAAGCTCATCGTACATGACGATCCTACGATCATCCTGGATGATATTTGGTTCCGAATTTGAGTTTTTTAGGATTTTGGAATCTCTCTTTTTAAGCATATCATACGGGACGATCCTACGATTGTCCTGGATGATAATATCGGTTTGGTGTATTTAAGAGCCTTTTTGGAGCTCTTCTATTTAAGCTTTGTCAAAGACTTTGAAAGTGTCTTTAGCAGCCATTAAGGCTTCATTTCTTCTATAGAAAACTTGAAGAGAGAGCTTGAATGGGAGAGAGGAAAGGGTTTAGTTTTTAGAGAGGGAGAAGATCCTTGGAAGGGGTTTCAAGGGAGTGTGGAGGGGGTTTTACACGGTTGCTTCGGCAAGCTTGCACCTTAGTACCATCAGATTCAAGGCTCATCTTGAGGGAAGTTTTGGGAAGAAGAAGATCTTTTTGGTGTCAAAGGATCCGACTACTCTGCCACACCGGAGAAGGTGGAAGTGATTTTGTAAGGGCTTCTCTACCTAATTGTGGGGACTAAAGGAGTGATACTACATTTAGTTGAATACTCGGATGGTGCCTCTAAGGAGTGGATGTAGGTCAAGGTTTGACCGAACCACTATAAATCTGGTGTGTTCTTTCCTTTATTATTTCTGCATTTAATTTCCGCACTTTGATTTTCTTTGTGGTGAATTTTGGTTTGGTTTGAGTTTGTGTTTTTGATTGAGAAATTTTTTTAAATACCAATTCACCCCCCCCTCTTGGTTAGCCTTGGGCTAGTTCATAAGGGCTTAAAATCCCTAACGAACTTTCATGTGATAGCAGAGCGGGATTTATAAAATCTAGTTTTTTAAAAACTTTTGAATTTCGATCCATGACTAATTTTTGTAATCGTAATATTATGGAAGGTTATTCAATCACTAGACCACCTTTATTTGAAAATATTATATTTAATTTTTGAAAAATTCGCATGTCTACTTTCTTGTAATCAATTGATTATCGAATGTGGCATATGATTTTAATTGGTTATTCTTTATCATCACGTGTTATAGATGAAATTAAAATTGATATTCCTTTTAATCAATGGAATAGGGATGAACAAATCAATGCTCAATTGAATGCAAAATCTTTAAACTATTTTTTTTTGCTTTAAATTCTAAAGATTATATGTTAGTATCCACGTGCACTATTGGTAAAAAAAATTGGGATAAATTACACACTATATATGAAGGTACTAGTGAAATCAAGCAATCCAAGTTGAATATTTTAATGCATGATTATGAACTTTTTTGTATGAAATCTTATGAGACGATCTTAGATATGTATACTAAGTTTATTCGAATCGTGACATTATTGCATGCCTTAGGTACAAAATTTTCAAACTTTTAAAAAGTCAATAAAATTTTATGTTGTCTACTTGATAAGTTTGATGCCAAAGTTGTTGCTATTTATGAATCAAAAAATTTGAATGAATATTCTATTGATAATTTAATTGGCTCACTCATTGCCTAAAAATAAAGTTTGGGTCAAAGACTTTTGGATGCAGGTGAAATGATAGTACTAAAAGCTGAAGACATGGAGAAAATTGGCTTAGTAGATGATGAAAGTGATGAGTTAACAAGCAAATTGGAAAGCTTACTAAAGCACAAGCATAAGCATCAACAAAAGTGGAGAAAAGGTAAAAAGGATAAGAATGGTAAGATTTCCTCTGACGTTATTTGCTTTAGATGTACGGAACCTGAATATATGAAAAATCAGTGCCCTAATTTGAGAAATCTTCCTACAAAGAAAAAGGGTAAAGCAAAGCAAATTATAAATGGGTAAATAATGAAAAGTAAAAAATCTTTTGGGCAGACCTAGCTTCTGAATCATGAGATCAGGAGGAAGATGATGTTTAAACTCTTGTTTGTGTGTTTATTTGTTTATGTATGCATGTTTTTGTTCATTATTATTTTTTTGGTTAGTTTTATGTATTTTTTTAGGTTTATTGTTTTCTTTCTTTTTTGTTACGTCAAAATTTTAAATTTATCTTTAGTTTTTTTGTGTTTTCTCTGATCAACACACACATATCACTTTTTTATTTTCAATATACTTTAGAAAATCAAATCTTTTTTAAAGATCATTTTTTCTTAAAATGGAAATTTTACCTCCAATTTTTCTTAAAATTTTACGTAAGTTATGATTGACTTCTCTAAAAATGCTCAAAGGAAAGAAACTCATGATTTTCTATCTCTTTATCTTTTCTTAAAGAGGTTATTTTACTTTTAATTTAAAATCTCCATCATATTACAAATTGAATTCTAAATTTTTTTTTTTCATCTCCATACATTTTATCTATTGCTTAGAAATTTCTTGCAAGTTGTTGAATCAATCTCATAATTTTCCTAATCAAGTCATTAATTTTGTCAATAGAATGGGTTTACTTTAATTTTTAAAATTTTAGAAATGTGACTTATTTGATTGAAAATAAATGGTCAATGACGCCAAATCAAAAGATGCACAATAACACCAAATTGAGAAAGATACAAAGTATATAAAAAATTAAAAGATGCGCAAAGTGCGCCAAACAACTGACAAGAGGCATAAAATGAGCCCATAAAAAGTAAGCTTATATTTCTTGTATTTCTTAAAGCTTAAGAAAACCCTTGATATTTTCGATACTTGAGCTTGAAAATTATGATATATGATTTAACAATTTTTGCAATAATCTTTTATTAGATATATTTCATGAAAGGAGTTTTGAAAAGATTACTATTTTTTTCTAATTTGTTCCTTGATTTAGATATTGGATTAAAAAGTTTTTTAGCCTTTAAAAGAACATGAGCTTGGATTAACAAATTCTGAATTTGTAACCTTTCTAGGTTATGCATTGTCAATACATTCTTACTAAGGTTTTGATTAAAATCAAGAGATAATTTTCTCATTTCAAGAATATTTAATTTTTTTCACCAGATTAGCGATCGTTTTATTTGTTTTTTTATTATTCTGATTGATTGTGCACCTCCTTTTTTTGATAATGTCAAAGAGGGAGAACATACTGTTGCATTTGCTTTTATTTATTTATTTTTTAAAATAAAAATAAAATTTTTTTGTTTTCCCATAATTTTAAAATTTTTTATCTTAGTGAGGGGGAGTTTAAGAGAAAAAACTTTTAATTTGCAACTTCACATGTAATGTTTGTCATCATCAAAAAGGGGGAGATTGTTATTACTCGAGCTCACGAATTTTATATTTTTGATGATAAAAAACATCTTTATATCTCATAGTATTTTTTATTTTATATTTATTTGTGTGTATACTAACATTTCAGGAATACCATATAATATCAAACAAAGAATCAGAGCTCAGATTTAGTTGAATAATTTTATGTTATTAAGGGTATGTAATATTCATTGATATCATTTTTGATTTCTTGAGTCAAGTCCTGTAAGGGAGAATATATGTTTGGTGACCATGCACACACACACTCAAGGGAGTGAGTTCTACTCAAATCCAGAAAATCAAGTTTTGAACTAATCGTACTGGACAATTTTAGATCGTCCAAGACGATCCTTTATGATCTTGGAAAAAGAGCCGCCAATAAAAATTTAGGCAAAGATTTAAGTTTAAATTTTTGTTCTAATCATCCCGGACGATCATATCGTCTAAGACGATTAATACAAATAATGCCTAAATTGATCATGTAATTAGGGGATTAATTATGATTAAATTTTTCAATCTGATCATCCTGGATGATCTGTATATCGTACAGGACGATGTTTGCCTAAATCGTCCAAGCCAAAATACCAAAATTTTTCTTCTAATCATCCTGGATGATCCACAATATCATCCTGGACAATCTGTATATTTTTGTACTAATCATCCTGGACTATCTTAATATCATCCTAGACTATCAGGTCAAATTCTTCACATCGTACTGGACGATCCTGTGATCGTCTAGGACAATTTTTGGCATCGAAATTGAGTTTTTAGGGTTTTCTGAAGCCCTCTTTTTAAGCACATCATATGGGACGATCCTACGATCATCCTGGATGATATTTGGCCCCGCAATTTAGGTTTCAGGGTTTTTGGAATCCGTCTTTTTAAGCATATCGTACGTGATGATCCGGCTATTGTCTTGGACGAGAATGTCGGTTTGGTGCATTTAAGAGCCTTTTTGGAGCTCTTCTATTTATGCTTTGTCAAAGACTTTGAAAGTGTATTTGACAGTCATTGAGACCTCATTTCTTCTGTAAAAAGCTTGAAGAGAGAGCTCTAAAAGGAGAGAGGAAAGGGTGGATTTTTGAGAGAGGGAGAAGATCCATGAAGAGAGTTTCAAGGGAGTGTGGAGGGGGTTTCACACGATTGCTCCGGCAAACTTGTGTATTAGTACCACCGAATTCAAGGCTCATCTTGAGGAAAGTTTTGGGAAGAAGAAGATCTTTTTGTGTTAAAGGACCTAGCGACTTCGTCACATCGGGGAAGGTGGAAGTATTTTTGTGAGGGCTTTTCCTCCAAGCTATGGGGGCTAAATGAGAGACACTGAATTTAGTGCAATACTCGGAGGATGCCTCCGAGGAGTGGATGTAAGTCAATGTTTGACCGAACCACTATAAATATGGTGTCTTCTTTCCTTTATTATTTCTGCATTTAATTTCAGCACTTTGATTTTCTTTGTGGTGAATTTTGGTTTGGTTTGAGTTTGGATTTTTGATTGAAAATTTTTTTAAAATATCAATTCACCCCCCCCCCCCCCCTCTTGGTTAGCCTTGGGCTAGTTCATAAGGGCTTAACATTCCTAACAAAATTCCAATGCCCTCGTTAGGCTAATGTTCTATATCCTAAAGATTTGATAAGAGTTTGTTAACTATAATGTTGATGATCTGCTACTTCATACTGACCATGATATGAGAGCTTCTTTGGCTCACAATGATTTGTAGCGACAGTTGGTCGACTCGGAACCGGTTCTAGAATTTGAATTTTTCTCTTCATAAGTGGGGACTCTTCTTGCCATCCACTTGAATGTGGATGAATTTCAATGGAGATTACATCCTTAACACTTCTAAGAAATTTTATCTTTGTATTTCCATAATTAGTGGAACGGTCTTGGATCAAACCATTCAGTAGAGATTTGAATCTTCTTATCCTTTTAAATAAGGAAGGAAGGAAAAGATCTTCACAAAACGGGGTAGGAGGAGAACGTTTTTTTATGAAATATGCTCTCTTCTCCAACAACATCAGACATTAGATGAAATCGACTTCTATCCAACTAAGGAGAATTAACGTATGCCATAGGAACTTAAGTGTTTATCTTCTTTACTACTTTAGTTACAACAACAATTAAAGTATCTTCTTCTGACATCTCAACTCTTTCAGCTCTTTGCCTCATCTGATGATTATGTTGAGTCATTGAGATTTAGTCATCTCATGGATTGCAGAACACGACCCCATCTCAAAGTTTTTGAATATGGAGGTTTCATAAATAACTGGTGATTTCTCCTTAGTCATGGCGATTGACTGGTCAAGTGTGAAAATGCAGAGGATTTAGTGGCTTCAGCTTGCAGGGGGCAGCTACAAACCCACCATTAATATTTACTTGGAGTGGCGTTGATATGACAAATTCAGCAACGGGTGCAACCACTTCAACTTGTGGTAAAAAAAAATTAAATATATATAAAAAATAGAATAAAAATAAATAAAAAGATTTTTTGAAGGTTATGAGTTAAGAATTTATAATCTAAATCCTGAATTTAACGCACCCACTCAAAATTAAACACATACAAAAATGCAAGAGTCCAAAACATGCAAATGACATACAAATGTCATATAAAAACGGGCATAACCTCAACCAGACCTAGAACCAAATCGATGTTTCCAGATGGAGTCCCACTTGGCTTTTAAAATAAAGCAAAGTAACCTTGGGTTAAGCTCACTCACATGAGCATAATCATGCAAATAATAGACTCAAAGCAAACACACAAATTTCATACAAATAACAATATAGTATGGATTGACTCGATTGAATTTACATTTATAAATTCAAGCATAAGACATAATAAAACATAAATCACAAAGCATATAAAATATTAAAATCCACAACAAATATTTAACAAAGAAACATCACTTAGATGAAATATGAAAACTTAAAGAAAATTTGAATAAGTTCAAATGAATTTTAAGAGAATAATCACACAAATGACATGCAAATGTCGGATGAACAATAGGAAGAACCCCTATTATACCTAGGACCAAATCGATCCTTTCTGTTAGAATCTCACTTCACTTTTAGGATGAAGCCAAGTAACCCCTAGTTATGCTCACTCGTGTGAGCATGATCATGCATATAGTGAACTTATAATAAACATGCAAATGTCATACAAGTGATAATCCAGGGTGGGTAGACTTGATGGAATTTATATTTATAAATTAAAGTGAAAGACATAATAAAACATAAATCATAAGACATAAAACATCAAAATCAGCAACAAACATTTAAAAGTTCGTAAGGATTGTGAAACCCTAAAGAACTAGTCCCAAGGCTAAATAAGAGGGGGTGAATTGGTTATTTAATTTTTTTTTAATAAATGAAGAGTTAAAACCCCTTTATGCAGAAGTAGAATTAATTTTACTATAACCAAAATTTGATATTTCAAACACAGTTCAAATTATATAAAAGTGCAAAAATAAAAATACAGAAAAATAAATAAAACAAACAAACCAAAATTTATAGTGGTTCGATTAACCTGACCTATGTCCACTCCTTGGAGACTCCCTCTCCAAGTATTGCACTAAATAGAAGTGACTCTCCTTTTGCTCTCACAACAAGGCTGAGAAGCCTATATAGATGTTGTTTCATCTCCCTAGTGCGGTAGAAAACTGTGACCCTTTTACAGACAAAGAATCTCAACTCTATTTTCACCCTCATGGTGATGGTCAGAGAACAATAATTCTATTTTGACCATTTAGGTGACGGTCAGAGAACCACAATCTTTGCTAAAGAACTTCATCAAAGCCATAGAGATTCCAGGCAAATGCTTATAAGGACTAGGCAAGATTCTTGCTTGGAGCAACCTTATGAATCCCCTCATAACTTCTCCCTCATAAAATCTCCCTCTCTTCTCTCACCAAGCTTTCATTCTTATCTCCTTCAGGCTCTCTCAAGAAGACTAAACAGCAAAAGATGTCTCAAAAGAATATTTGAAACCCTTGAATAGAGGGCTTAAAAAAACCCTAAATTTTAAGTCATCTGATTTATGTTCATATAGTACAATACACATATTGTATGATATAATCAGTTCAATTCAAACTCACCCAGCAAGATCGTTCAGATGAACTATTCTACTTTTATAAAATATCATACAATCCAATCCAAACATCGTATGGTACAATATGTAGAAATTTCTTCTGTTCGTTTGAGACGAACCTTGGGATGACCAATTTCGTACATGTGTTATCGTCCAACATTGTGGATATCATACGGTACGATCAGTATAAAAATCATGGATTTTGTTTGGTATGATCCATGGGATAACCAATTTTGTACACTGGTAATTGTATAGTATAAACTATTTCGTACAATACAATCAATTAAAATAATTGTCTATTATTTGATTACATAACATCACAAGATTATTTAAGAAATATTTTAATTAGGATGTACAGTATGATTTAGATCATACTATACGATAAGTACATAATTAATATCTTTTTTAACATATGGCGGCTAGAGTTTTGACAAAGCACAACAGTTCATACAGCACAAATTAAAATCGTATAGTTCGAAATACTTCGTATAGTATGAAACCAATTTTGTACAGTATGAATTACCTAAAAAAATAACTTTCTCAAAAACATTTTCATCTCCCCCCCTGTGTGTGCTAGGTTACTCAACAAAATCATCCACCCAATTACATGATATGACTCAAGAAAAGAGAAAGTACATAATAAAATGAAAATCGACTATAACTCTACTTTACCTAGTATTAAGCTAATCAAAATTGCAAGTTAATGGTAGACTGATTTTCTGAAACGTTAGTATGCACAAACACAAAATAAAATATCATAAGAATAATAGAAAGCATTAAAAGACATAATAATATTTGTTATCATCAAAATTATAGTGCTTGAACACAATTTGCAATAATCTTCTCCTTTTTAATTTTTTTGGTTAAAAACTGCAGAGGGGCCTATGCGTTAATTAATAAAAATGATTACAAGATCCTTAAGGGAGACCATCAACTCTCTAATGCTCAAACGAGCTACAAAACAAATAAAAAAAACCTATGAGCCGATAGTCTCCACTAAGCCAAAATACAAGAGAACCTAGTAACGTGCTAATGAAAAATATTTGTGCCTTAGAAATGAAAAATATTTTAAACTCTGATTTGCTTCTGCATGTTTTAAGTTAATTAGTTGGATTTAATTTTAAAATTGTTTTCTAGAATAAACAAAAAAACTATATAGCATTGCTGCAGTATTTTTGAAAGTATCAATTCACCCCCACCCCTCTTTGTGCATCATGGGATAATTCATTACGGTCTAATAACCTTCCCGAACTTTCACCTATCAACCCAGTTTCTAATGTAGAAGATTTTATATCATATAAAATAGTTAGCCAACCATTAAATGCATAATATACATCTTTTATTGAAATACAAAATAATTTTTTATAGGAGCCAAAATGGCACTTATTTTTATGGTGGACCACATCATTACATATGCTGAGGACTAGCTTTGAGATCAAATGTTCCTAATGATATGGGGAGATAAAACAACCACTGAGGACACTTAACTCATTAAGGAGTATTTGGAGAAGCTAGCATAAAATATGATAGTTGACTACTTGGACTTTAACTCTTTAAAGAAGAGTTGTTTGAAGTCTAAGCAATTAGTATAGCACCAAAAACATCAGCAACACCAAATAATAGGAAAGGGTATAACTACTATGTTTCAATCTAGAAAATATTAGAATTGAGCATAATGGACCTCGTCACCAAGAGAAAGTTGAAGACCACAAATTAGGAAAGTTTATATATTTTTTCTATTAATTATGTGTGTAAATATTATATATCATTTTATAATTATATATGTGCAATACTTAATAGTTTTATTATAAATTCTATGTGTTAATTAGCTAGTAGATAACACTTAATTGATTTAATTAAGTGCCTCATGCATAGAGTGAGTGATTGACCAAGCCAAGTAATTAGGAAGTGTAAGGGTTGACCAAGTATGGAAGGAGGGAGAAGTTATGGTGGTTACTATTATGGGCCACTTCCTTTCCATCCTCTTTTCTTAACTCAAATTGCTATTGTACAGCTTGTATAAATACTTAATTATCTATTAAATGAATAAGATCGATGTGTTTTGTAACTAAAGTTAGAAGAAAAATTTATTGTTTGGAGCTTGGTGGCTGGCAAATTAAGAGTGGTAGGACGATCCTTCCTAGGACTTCTACTTAGGTGAGTAGTGAGATTTATTTTGATTTGCTTCTTACATTTACATTTCTTTAACTATTTAGTAACCATAAATTCTCATTAATAATTCACTTTTCCTTTCTTTACTCGCCCTCTAAGCCCAAGTGAACTAGGGAACTAAATATATAATCACATATGCTTTCCCAAGTATTTAGTAGGTAGGCCATAATGAGTGGATTCACACCCAAAGAACTTCAACTATGATAACTACTCGCATAGGTATTATCAATGCCAGCTTGAAAAAATTGGTAAAAAAGAGTTGCCTCCCAATAAAATGCCAAGGGTTCACACGAACTACTCATACTAAGACCCGGTGAACTTCAACAATAAAGACTACTAGCCTAGGGATCATAAACCCCAACTTGGCAAAATAGCCAGAAAAGGGCTGCCTCCTAATAGAACATCAATGGTTACTCAACACAAAGATTCAACCCGAGACAAAAGAGTTGAACTAAAAAGCAGAACTGATCATTGGGCCCATCAGATCAATGCAAGTATCCAGTGCAATGTATATCATGGGTCATTTAATGTTATAGATGTAACATTCCTTATAGCCCTCAGTTAAATATAGGGCGAAGAGACAATTTTTTTTAAATCTTTTTTAGCACTTTCTAGAGAGACTATTGAGTTAGTTATACACTTTACCCAAACTTTCTTCTTCTCTTTCCATACTTATCACAGGTTCTTAGGTTCCAGTTTCATAAGCTTGTCTATTAGTGGGATCAAGTCTCACATATCAACACACACAAAAAAAAAAGTGTCATATATCAACATATATTGATCGAACAATTCACTCCTAATAATTTTCTTAAGAGATCGAGATGTACATCTCTAAATGATGCAAGTGGGATCTATAATTTTCAAAGTTCTAAATTATAAATATTTATATATTTTTTATTAGACTTTAATTAATTCAAGTGACTTAAAATTCAAATTTGACTTAAAAAATATTTTGTTCTATTCATTCAACTCAAATTTAACTTTATCCAAGATTAAGTCAATAGTTTTTTTTTTTACTACTTCTATCATCCCTATTATATTTCATCTCGTCATCTATCTCCTCCAAACACTGATTGCTTCAGGAAAGAACTGAATAAGGCGACTGCCATTGGCTGATTAAACTTAGCTCAGCATTATATCGCATGCAGAATCCCATTCTAATTTGAAGTAGTCACTTGTCAGCATCAATAAAATGGCAGACTGGCTGTAATTTGGTAGCTTAATCAAAAGATAATATACAAATTAAGGGACAAGTTGCTTACTCCATCTGTAATTGCACCTGTGACTGTTAATGCGATTTGGTTTTGATAATGATCCAAGAAAATACATTCGAAAGAAAACAAATTGCTCAAAGTATTCTTACACAATTAGAGCTAAAAATTCTTCAATTTATCTCAAAATTAGTGCAACAAACGATATTATAAATTACATTAAGACATGTTTACATAATTCTTTTTGGGTGCAAATAACTTGAATGACCTCAGAGCTATTTGGGCAGGGGAAAAATTGAAATGACCTCAGAGCTGTTTTTGGTTTGAATTAACAATTGTGAAATACATTTTTTGGGTTCATTTCTTCATAATTATGTTGCAAGATAAATATAAGAATTTTTACTAAATGGGAATTTATTTTATAATAACTTTCATATATGGAAAGTCAAATAGCCCTATTCTGCCCTTCTAAAGCTGCCATCCAATGCTTAGTACTTCATGATGGTATAAATAAATACAAATATGAATAATTTTAATTATACAAAATCTATTTATTTACTTATACATGAAAATTTGAACATACAAAATAACTCAAGGACATATATGCACACATATTTTTATACAAAAATAATTATTATCGAGTTATTATTAAAGGAAACACAATCATGCTATCTGAAAATAAGCTTAATTGAGTTAAATTATTAAGCCGTCCACACTTTGGCTTCATTTGGAATGACTTTCCTTCTGCTTTTTAACACAATTTTTTAGCTAAACAATGATTTCTTTTTAATGCTTTATTTGGGAATAAGATGACAATCACAAGCAGCTTCAGACTTCATTTGAGATGGCTTTCTAACTGCTTAAAGCAGCTTTTAGTAATTTTTTGTACTTAAAATTTAATTTAAGCAATTAAAAAGCCGTCCCAAACGAAGCCATAGTATCTCCCCGTGAAGAAAAATAAGCAAAGGTAGAGAGAGATCTTCTCCCCATTAAGGTATCCATAAGCACTAATTCATCAAATAAATATTTATAAATAACCACGATAATGAGCAAAATTCCTTTCTTTCTTTTTTTTTTTTAATGCCATCATATAATACAGTCAAGGTATCCCAGTTTTTTCAGAAAAATCATGGTAAACCTTTGTTGATTCATTATACTGAATGTAATGGATCAAGTTCAGCATTCAATTCGACTTCTACTGCACGAAATAGTTCTAAATACTTACAAACCCAATCCAACAAAGGCTTTAAAAAAATCACGAGTACTCAAGATAAAAAAAAATCTGTCCGTGCTGCTTTGTGTATACACAAACAACTATCCGAGGCTTACTCAATCTGGTTCAAATATCAGATTCACATCCACAATGTCTGCAATCAGTTCTTTGTTCTGCAAAAACAGCATGATTACATCAGTCAGCAGATTCTTCAAACGTCGAAAATACTTTATCATGATTTTTGGAATCAGAGCTTTGCTATTCAGAAAAAGAGTGGTGCAATTCAAGTTGGAGTATCTTTAGCCCTCATCTTCCGTGCATATGGCGGTCAGCATTGAACACCATGTCGAGTACTAGGCTATGCGAAATGTTCATAGTTTGGACAGAGGATGCGGAACACTATTAAAGCATATTGGTCACAAGCTACTACAGGTTCGAAGAAAGCTTTATTCGCCGCAAAATATTTGCAGTGCCACACGTTGGATACGGTATTCCATGTGTGGAACAACATCTACTAACATAGGTATGAGTTGCAAAATGTCAAAACAACATCTACTAACATAGGTATGAGTTGCCAAGGAATAAACTACTTCAGATTCGGAGAAAGCATCAACACAATGCAACACAGGAAAGTTGTGAAGGCCACAAGAGATGGCCAAATTAGTTCTCTCTTGGAGGTGACATGAGAAAGTAATGAGGCCATTTGAGCTAGTCGGAACCATCCTACCCTAGAGGTAGAGATAACAAAACCTGAAGGTAATGACAGACCAATATTTGGAAGATCATATAGGCCGGCTAAAAATGGTCTGAGCGGTTCTCCCCTAGAGATTGTGCAAGGGAACTAAATGTATAATCGCAATGCTTCTACCCAATATACTTCCTAGCACAAGGGAAGATGATTAGATATTTAGTCAGTCGATTATAGAGGTAGAATCGAGAGTCCAAGGAGAGTGGGGACCCTATATCTCTGTGAACAGAAAAGGGGGAAGAAAAAAAGACCACATAAAAAGATGGGAGCTTTATTTGGTTCATCATTGTAGCCTATGGCCACACTATAGTCAATGGAATTTTTTTACATTTAAAGCAACAAAGAATACAATATCTTAGAAGGTCTATCTCGTCTTGGTGGGTAGAAATCAGTGGGTGAGTGATGAAGAGGAGAGGGATAATAATATATTACTATTGGCTAAGAGCCGTTATAATTGCTTGGGAGTACTGTAGGGGTGTTGGCGTCCTTTAGTGGGTGGGCTTTACGGGACATGTGTCATCTCTTGGTTGGCATCAGATCATCATGCTTTAGAAGGATAGCAAGCAACAATTTGTCAGATTTAATGTTCATGAGAGTTAACAAAGATGCTTCAGGTTAACAGAGATGCGCATCCACGGGCTCACATTTCAGGAACTTGACTTCTAGAGCACACAACATTATGCATTAAACTTCTTGCATAAGGCTTTATTTCTTTTGATTTTAGACAATGATGTTCAAAATCATTGTTGGTGCGGTTCAAGTTTTTGGCATTGATTAGCTACAATGTGGTGAAGCCTCATAAGACCTCCAATAATCCCTCAATAAGAGATCCATCTCTTCTTTTTTACTATTTCGACGTGGTGTTTGACTCCCTTGAAGAAAAGAGTTCGAGGACCCACTTGGAGCAACCTCATTGCAATGCAACTGATGCCGAGCACATGCACAATCATCAGAGGCTTCATCTGGCAGCTACTTCAAAACTAAGTTGGGCTTTGGCAACATTACTGCCCCTCTCTTATAGTTTAAGATGGGCCCTAATGATTTCCTTTATTAGAAGTCCTAACACCAATTAGTTATAGGAATATGAGTTATCAACTGAGTGCATGAAGTCATACTTCTTTACAGTGGTGTATGAAGTCCACCAATCCATTCGCTTCCAAGAAGAGATTTTAATCATGAACATTGACATTTTGGCTATATTGTAGAGTTGGGGTGGCAAGAAGGTTGTCCCTATACTGAAGGTCTTGAAGCAATTGTAGTTGGTGCAAAGGAACCAGAGAAACCTATTGGGAAACTATAAAGAAGAGGTTATTGGTAAAGGCATTATCACCCAAGAAACAATCGAAAGCTGGAGGAAAAAATGACATTGACTTGGCAACCAAGTTGGCGGCAAAGAAATAGACAAATGTCACCAGCTAATGGTCCGTTGATCCCACTTTGTCGATGGCAAAGGAATAGGCTATAGACTAAGTGGAAATCAACATCAACATCAACAGAAAACGTTGACAAAGATGGGGAGTCCTCAAATGGTCAGGATGTGTATTGTCATAGCAGTGAAAGCCCTATTGTTAGAGGAGAGGGAAATGATGACTCATACAAATGATGATGAGAGAGGCACCATGAAAACATCAGATAAGATAGCGGATCACCTAGTGCTGGAGTCTAGTAGGTGTAAAGGCTTAATAGTTTGTCCTCGCAGTCAATGAAGTGTTCCTAACGAGGTAGCAAGACTACCAATGGCTATTAATCTTTCGGCAGAAGGGGCCCTTAAAAGGAGTCATTCCTTAATTGGAATACCTAAGATCTTTGGAACAGCGCTGGTTAATGCCACGAGTTGATGGCGTTAGGGTTAATGACAACCCTCAATCTCACCGCTAGCCAACTCGTTGGCAGACTTCTCAGCATGGATAAGATTTGACAGCTCTGCAAATCTATCATTGTTGCAGCAAGGGAACAAGCGAATGAGGTTGAGCGACAAAAGACTCAACAGATCATGTCACTTAATTAGATGGTCCGAAAAGGATCTAATAGGAGCATATCAGGTCAGAACAGGTCCAATAAAGGAGCAAACACAACCAAAATGAAGTTGATGGGTTGTTAGGGAGAGTAGCCCAATGGGTATGGAAAACATCAGGTCATCGCAAAACAAGGTAGTGATGTCCCATTGTCAATTATGAGAAGCTTCTTGTTGACATATAAATTTGGTGAGGAATGGAAATTTAGAAAGGAGTTGGCGCATAGCCAAGTGTCTGGTTAATCGAGAATGAACTCTACAACAAAAAGATAAAGAAGGTCCTTGTGTCGCCTCCTGAAAGCTCGCATAGTCATGTTGGCAGCTTGGCTAGTGAATCTTGTTGACCAATGCAAGATAGACCTAAACATTATGACAACATGAGTTGGGCAATGGTACTAAGATGAGGCCTCAGTGATTTAGTTGCTCTCGTTGGTGCGCTCTTGGGAACACTAGCATGTTTGGACTCATCATACTCACATCATGGCTAGTAAGAAAAATAGGTACATCATCATATTCCGATCACTTTGACTCGCCAACCAAAACTAGTGTTGCTAACAGGAAGAGACTGCATGAGACATCCTATCAACTCACCAAAACTAACAACTTTATTTAGTGGATAAGCTGTCGATCACATGATGTTGACCTAATCGTATGTGAATGTTTTTTTTTTTTAATGATAGGGATGGTTGAGATAAGATTAAAAAAAAAAAAACATTGTATGGTCTCGACATAGCACAAGAATAGGAAATGATGATTCAATAGAGGAACCAACTAAAGAGAAAACCTAATCTCTAGATGGAATCACCTGGCAATTAAAATGTCCCATTAGGAATATAGTGGTATCAATATCTTTTTAACAAGATTCATTCCCCTATCTTGCATGAAGGTGTTGACTCGTGGATTTGTGGCATTGCCTTGGAGGTGAGGGGACCTATCTCATCAAGAGATGCAATAAAAGTTGACAAGGTGGAGGTGACAAGTGATAATTTCTTATGTGTTCCCCAGGCCAATATGGTGATGCTTTGGTTGGCAAAGGCACTAGGGAGGCAACCATATGGCTCAAGGAGGGGTGGCATTTAGAGAGTATAAGGAGGTGGGAGTTTTAATCTTGAGATATTTCTTGGTTCGGGGGAAGATCATGCGGCGTCCAAAAAGTCATTTCTAAAGACAAAATTAAGTGAATAAAGAGAGAGTGCGGACCCAACATCTTTTGTGAGCAAAAATGAGCAAGAAAAATATTACATATAATAATGGAAGAATTATGTGATTTAGTTAGGTATCCTATGCACATGGTGTGCAAAAAAGAGATGTTTCCACTATAAAAGGAGCTAGGAAAAACTTCATACAAGAAAGGTCCACCTCCTTCCAATCAATAGAACCCCATGAGTGAGGGATAAAGGAGATGATGGGAATGTAAGATCTCCTTTATATAATTTTAGTCTCAATAGTTGTATAATATCCTTTAAAATCTTAGATTATGCACATTTATAGAAGGAATACAAATTCTTATTTGCTATCCTAAAGGAGTTGTTACAACCACTTCAAAGCAAACAAGAGGGCTTTATAGTCATTTACATGTGGGTAGTAATGTAAGGAGGCCAAGGGTTATCTCAAGGTTGGTGTTGAATTAAATGTTCTATGTCAAGATCAAATGGAGGCAATGAGGTGTCCAATGCCTAAGGAGAGAGCCATCAGCCAGATGCTAATGGAGCACCTAGCTTTAAGTCATTGTCTTTTGAGTTGCTGGGTTGCTAAAATAATGCCTATGAGTGAGGCCTCGGATGAGGCATAAAAGATTTGATCATTGTTATAAGAACAAGGATGTCTCCAGCACGCGTGTTACTAAAGAAGGTCTTTAGGTAGAGAGCTTTTTGTAGAAAATCGATTACGTAGTCGCCAAGGAGGAAGGCATCAACCCAGGAGAACAAATCCTTATTATCCCCCCCTCAAAATCCTATCAAAATACCATTCCAAGGTCGGCCAGAAATTCTATTATGTTTGACTAGTTTGTTTTTGTTTGTATTAGACCAACCTAAACAACATAGAACTCCACCAAAATCTATAGATCCTTAGCTAACATCCTATGCATTAATAACCCTAAACTGAGTTGAGAATGTGTTAGTTTCATAGAGAACAAATACCCTAGTTCTACTTCCTATTTGTTGCTATGGCTCAGTAACCTGTTTTCAGCCCCACATATAAAATCCCAAAAAAAATCAGAACTCCTCAAAAAAATCTAAAATATTTCAGATCTCTTCTAAATGATATTCTTGAGCCCTTCAAAGTAAAATTTTTGAATTCCACCTAATCTACAAAAAACCACACTCACATTCCCATCCTTAGCCAATTTTGGATAGGACTGACCTATACTACTTCAAGAAGCACTTTAATTCACCAAACATTTTCCAATCCTTACCAAACTCTATTGGTTTAAATTAAACTTCAGGACATTACACTCAAGCCCGAGTTTACTAAATTTGAATTTTCGAAGAGTAATTTCCATTGCTTAGAAGTTGGAATTATATTCCTGGATATATTGCATAACTATTGACTTCCCTCTCAAACTTCTTAAAACATTAACCCCATCTTCAAATTAACTCCACAAATTAACTTCAACTCTTCTAATTTTAGAAGAGTTTTTCATCCACCAATTGATCAAAGTAGTAATCTAAACCGCACCACAAACACTTATCAATAGTTTGGTATCAAACCTTGTTTGATTGGTGGACATTACTTGCATTGGAAGAAGGTGGATACCTAAGAAGTGAGAAGCTTCAAGAGGAAATTACAAAGTGCGAAGTTGAAGTTAAAAAAGGGTAATCTCTGTACTTTACATATGGTAATATTCATTTAATGATAATTTATTTTTCATAAACAATTCTTTGATAAATTATATGTTTAATGCAATTCTATTAACTAATGCAAAAATATTATTAGTGACCTCCACATATTGACTTACCCATCAACCGTTAACATTTATCAAATCCTAACTGATTTGAGAGGATCCAAATCAGTGAGAGAGCAATCCACTAAATCATCCAAAACCTCACTTTGATTCCTATTAAAATAAGAAAAAATATCTTTCCCTAATTCTAGTTTAGTTTACTTTTGTGGACTAGTTTGCTTGTAATTGTAATTTAAAAGTTTGTGAAAGCTTTAAAATAATTTCTCCAAAATCATTTGCAAGCATTTTACTTAAATCAACAAGCATTTCATTTAGGAAAAAAGAAAAAATTGCAGAAGTCATATTTAAATCCATAGCATTTATTATTACATCATGCCACAAAAGTCAACTAAACAAGATCAAACAAAATATACTAATAGGAGGATAAATGAGTTGGATCTTCAACCTGATGAAAAGTTTAACAAATTTCAAGAGCTCGTTTTAAACATAACCACTCAAGTTTAAAAGTTCAAACACCTCCTCCAGCTCAATACTGCATTGAAATTGAAACCATAGGGGAAGAGTACCTGGAAAACCTAGGGAGCACATGATGAGGGCATCAGATTTCGACATGTGTATCATCGCCGGGGACGACGATCGACGGCCCTGATTCAGAGCCTTTATTTATGATGTTTTAGTTTCTTTTGTTAGTATTATGTCATGTTTTACGTTTGTACCCCTATGAGGGATTTCGTACTGATGGTAGCCCAAGGGCTTTGTCGTCTTTGTGTTTTATTTCTTGTCAAGCCTATATATAAGGCTTTTTGTCATTGTAATGGATTATTGATGATTGATGAAAAGAAATGTTATGTTCTCTTTGTGAGTGCAACATAGATCTCTTGGTGAGTTCTTCGAGATCTCTTAGTGAGTTCTCTAGGTAATTATTATCTTGAGTATTTTAGCTCTTCATCTCCCTATTTGCATTCTTCTCACAAAATTCTGCACAAGAAGTCCCTCCCCATTACCGCCGGCCTCCCTAGGGCTTCCCCGCCGCCGGCCACACACCACAGCCGCCGGCCACCCACCTGGCCGTGAGCCATCCACCACCCGACCGGCCCTTCCACCTCCACCCAATTCCTATGTGGCATTTGAGGTTCAAATTTCGAATTATTTCCTAATTTGAGATTCTAAATTAGGAAAGTTTTTTTTCTTATATCATAATTGATTCAATTTCAAATTATGATAATTAAGAAGCCTTAAGTAATTTGCCACGTCATCACCACAAATTAAAAGCCCTTTTCCCTCTTTCCCCATTGCTTCCCCTCTAGTATTGCCGCCGGCCCCCTGTTTCTTTGGGATTTAATTATGGAGGCATTTAATGCTCCTCCTATTTGAAATTCCAATTAGTCTCAAATATTTTCCTTCACCCAATCATACCAAAACTGAAAACAATTTCAGTTTTCTTTTCCCTCCCCTCCCTCTCTCTACCGCCGGCCCCCATTAATCCCACCTTAAATTAATTTCCATTAGTGAATTGTTTGCATTCAATTGGAAATTCAAATTTCTTAATTCTTCCCTCCTAAACACTAAAACTGAAATCAATTTCAGTTTCTACCTTCAACTCCTCCTTCTCATCCTCACCATACCGCCGGCCTCCCCTTCCCATCTCCTACCCGCCGCCGCCCCCCCCCCCTTCTCTCCTCCCGGGAGATTTCCTTGCGGCGACCACCTTCTTACCCACTAATGATGCATGGAGATTCCTGAATGGAATTTCGGATTTGAATACGACGGTCACGGACGAGTTGATATTCTCCGGTCTCCTTTCTTTGACGTCGGATTCGACTTCGACGACACCGTCGAGGAGTATTTGGCTCGGATCGTACCCACTCTCATAGAGACCGTCGACGATCACTTTTCAACCTACACTTGGATCATTGAAGGAAGACGCTTTGCAACGCCTCCACGACCCGCGCCACCCTCTTCCTCCCTACGGATCTACGGCACCATCGCCCTAGGAGTGATCTCTTCCACCGTGTGGTTCTTCTTCTCCCAACAAGCCTAGAAGTAAGTATATGAGAGCGGCCTCAAGGTGAGACCATCGCTTTGTTAACCTTGGGATTCTCGTTGATCTTTTCATTGGTTTTACTGTTGTTGAAGTTGTTATTTTCTTGGGCTTGCTAATTTAGGTGTAAATGCTTGCTTAATCATAGTTAATAACGGAGAGTTCCGACAAGCTTGTTTTGAGAATAAGATTTAATTTGTAATCGATATCACTTGAATAATCTCTTGTTAAATCTCTAGATTCAAATCCTGGATTTACATCATATTTGGTATCAGAGCATGGCTAGCATGCTTTGCTCATGTTAGATGCATCCTAGGAAGTCCGTTTTAGATTGCCATTATTCGTTTACAAGCATAACATTGCCAAAACATGTTATTTACTGATTTCATTTGCTGTCCAGTAACTTCCAGCATCATATTTTCATAGTTAACTTGCATGTTTAGGTTACCCAAGTGTTAGTTTGGTCATTTACCACCCACCACCTCACCTAAGTCACTTGCCGCACTTAAAACACCGCTGTCCAGAGTTTTCCTGCACTGTTTAGTGGCTGTTTAGGTGAATGTAAGCCGGTAACCTGCTGCTGTCCACTCACCCAACACCAACCAAACACTTAGACAACTTAGGCTTGTGTTGTAGGTTGCTGCCATTGACATTCCAGCAGCTGTTTGGTGGTTGTAAGAGCTATTTCCAGCAGTTTTACTTTGCTGTCCACCATCCCTAACCCACCCAATTCAACCCCTGTCAATCCCATGGATCCGCAACACCTCCAGGCCACCTTGGACCTCATTTTGGGTCAATTAGGAACTGTTACCCAGCAAGTTCGCAACACTCAGACGGACTTAGCTGATTTTAGGAGGTTAACCAGTGATCGGTTAGATAACATAGAGCGTATTGGGAACCCTGCGATCTACACCCCGTCTAGACCCCATTCGCCTTACAACGAGGAAAACCAAGCCGATCATGGCCACCCTAGAGACCCATACCGTCACAATCCGAGACCCCATCAAGATCCTGTTGGAAATGATAACCCTTGGCGCGATAACGATGCCCAATTATTAAAAAACATTAGAGTTGATGCGCCGACTTACGATGGGACCCTCGATCCCCAAGTCTTCTTGGATTGGCTCAAATCCATGGATAGTTATTTCAAGTGGTATAATATCTCTGAGGCTAGGAAGGTTAGATTTGCCGAAATGAAACTCACGGGCCGAGCCAACTTGTATTGGACCAATTTAGAGAATATGCGCGAGGCTCGAGGCGAACATCCTATCACGGACTGGAGAACGATGAAACAAGAACTCAAGAGGAAATATCTCCCTCCTTCGTACTACCCGAAGCTCCTCGATAAGTGGAATAGATTAACCCAAGGAAGCAAGCCCGTCAAAGACTACATCTCGGCCTTTGACGACTTCCTGATCCGGTGCAATGGCGAAGAGTCCGCCACCCCAACCCAAATCCTTTCTATGTTTAGAGCTGGCCTTAGGGAAGACCTGCGTACGGAACTCTTTGCTCGAGGTATAGACTCTTTAGAGGCAGCCTGTAGCCTAGTTCTCGACCTCGAAGATTCTAGAACCCACTCCCAAACTAGGCACTTTGACTCCCGTTCGAATTCGTATAGAACCTCGTCTGGACAACCTCAATCGTCCAAAGAAATTCCCCTTT
This sequence comes from Dendrobium huoshanense, assembly GCA_016618105.1. Classification (NCBI taxonomy): domain Eukaryota; kingdom Viridiplantae; phylum Streptophyta; class Magnoliopsida; order Asparagales; family Orchidaceae; genus Dendrobium; species Dendrobium huoshanense. Next base: position 47,387,034 of record CM028342.1, read on the forward strand.
CTTAAGACAATCAGTTATCGGGGCTACAATGGTGCTGAAATTCCGAATAAACCTCCGATAGAAAGTAGCCAATCCATGAAAACTCCTAACATCCCGGATATTCTTAGGTTCTGGCCACTCATTTATAGCTCGTACCTTCTCGGGATCTGCAGATATCCCTTGAGTTGAAATAATGAATCCAAGAAAGGTCACACTATCGGTGAGGAATTTACACTTAGCCGGGTTGGCGAACAGTTGTTCCTTCCTCAAAACTTCACAGACTTGAGTTATATGATTGAGATGTTGATTTTCCGAAGTGCTGTAGATTAATATGTCATCAAAGTACACTACTACGAACTTTCCTAAGAAATGCCTAAGAACTTGAGTCATAATCCTCATAAAAGTACTAGGGGCATTGCTAAGTCCAAACGGCATAACAGTCCACTCATACAGTCCATCTTTAGTTTTGAATGCCGTCTTCCATTCGTCCCCGGGACGGATCCGAATTTGATGATACCCACTCTTAAGATCTATCTTGGAAAAGAGAGTGGCTCCAGTCATCATGTCCAACATGTCATCTAGCCGCGGAATGGGAAATCTATACTTGACAGTAATCTTGTTGATAGCGCGGCTATCAACACACATACGCCACGAGCCGTCCTTCTTAGGAGTTAAAAGAGCAGGAACAGCGCAGGGACTAAGGCTCTCCTTAATGAACCCTCGTTGTAGAAGTTCATCGACTTGTTTCTTAAGCTCAGAGTGTTCAGTCGGGTTCATACGGTAGTGAGGAAGGTTAGGTAGGGATGCTCCTGGCACCAAGTCTATCGCGTGCTGTATGTCCCGCAGGGGTGGCAATTGGTTCGGTAAATCTTCTGGGAATACATCCGCAAAGTTTTTAAGAAGAGGCTTAACGGCATACGACAAAGGTACTCCACCTACGATAAAGAGTTTTATGCTATCATTCAATCCCTTAGGTATTGGAGACACTATTTACTACCTCAGGAGTTTGTGATCTTTTCTGACCATGAGGCATTGAGGTACATCAACTCCCAAAAGAAGTTAAATGCCCGTCATGGTCGTTGGGTCGAGTTCTTACAGGAATATTCGTACACTATCCGACATAAGGCCGGAACTGAGAATAAAGTGGCCGATGCTTTGAGCCGTAGGATAATGGTCACGAGAGAAATGAGGACAGAAGTTGTCGGATTTGAGCGCATCAAGGATGACTACCCGGAGTGTACTGACTTTAAGGACATATATGCACTTCTTATGGCAGGAGACAAGCCATCCGTGGATGACTTCTTACTAGAGGGTGGTTACCTGTTCAAATCTCAGAAGTTGTGTATTCCCAACACTTCTCTTCGTGAATTTCTTGTGTGGGAGCTACATGCAGGAGGATTAGCTGGACATTTTGGGCAGGCTAAGACCATTGCAGCCGTTGAGTATAGGTTTTTCTGGCCCAGCCTTAAGCGCGATGTCACTAGATTGATCAAACGTTGTCATACCTGTCAGCTAGCAAAACAAAGGAAACAAAACACGGGCCTTTACACCCCACTTCCCGTCCCAAACCGTCCTTGGGAGGACATCAGCATGGATTTTGTTTTAGGGCTCCCCAAGACCATTAGAAAACATGACTCTATCTTTGTCGTAGTAGATCGTTTCTCCAAGATGGCCCATTTCCTCCCGTGTGCTAAAACCTTCGACGCCTCTAGGATTGCCAAGTTATATTTTAATGAGATTGTCCGACTCCATGGACTCCCAAAAACGATTGTGTCGGATAGAGATGTGAAATTTACGAGCTATTTCTGGAAAACTTTATGGGTTAGGATGGGTACTAGGCTACAATTCTCCACCGCCTTCCACCCACAAACGGATGGCCAAACTGAAGTCGTTAATAGAAGCCTGGGAAACCTCCTTAGGACCTTAGTAGGTGAACACATTAGGGATTGGGAATCCAAACTGCCTATTGCCGAGTTTGCATACAATAATTCTGTCAACCGAACCACTGGTATGAGTCCTGCTGAGATTGTTTATGGCTACCAACCTAAGCAACCCATAGATTTAATCCCCATGAGTCCCAAGATTAGAGTGTCAGAGTCTGCATCTGCATTTGCATCCCATATCCAGGAATTGCATCAAGAAATTAACAAAAGAATTATACAAAGTAATGAAAGTTACAAATTAAACGCTGATCTCAAACGACGCTTCAAGGAGTTCAAAGTTGGAGACTATGTCATGGTTCGGATTCGTCCGGAGCGGTTCCCACCTGGGACCGTTAAGAAACTACATGCTAAAAGTGCGGGTCCCTTTAAAATAACTTCTAAAATAAACAGTAATGCTTATGTTCTGGACCTTCCTGAAGGTTTCAACATGAATCCCACGTTTAACATTGAGGATCTAGTAGCCTTTGATGGACCTGATTTTAACCCAGACAATCCTTTGAATATTGAGCCTTGTGAGTCCATACCTAGTGAGATTCCAGCCTTACCTCCACTCCCCAAAATTCCCACACTACCTAATAGGGAGAAGATTGAAACTATACTAAGTGATGAGATCATTTCCACCAGGGACGGCGGCCGCCACAGATACTTAGTGCGTTGGAGAGGAAAGCCGGAGACGGAGGATACTTGGCTAGAGCGGGATGAGATACAGAGACTGGACCCCGACATTCTGGAGCTGTACGAGAGCTCTCAGGACCCTTACTCGACAGGGTCGAGCTTTCTCCCACCCGGGGAGAATGATGAGGGCATCAGATTTCGACATGTGTACCATCGCCGGGGACGACGATCGACGGCCCTGATTCAGAGCCTTTATTTATGATGTTTTAGTTTCTTTTGTTAGTATTATGTCATGTTTTACGTTTGTACCCCTATGAGGGATTTCGTACTGATGGTAGCCCAAGGGCTTTGTCGTCTTTGTGTTTTATTTCTTGTCAAGCCTATATATAAGGCTTTTTGTCATTGTAATGGATTATTGATGATTGATGAAAAGAAATGTTATGTTCTCTTTGTGAGTGCAACATAGATCTCTTGGTGAGTTCTTCGAGATCTCTTAGTGAGTTCTCTAGGTAATTATTATCTTGAGTATTTTAGCTCTTCATCTCCCTATTTGCATTCTTCTCACAAAATTCTGCACAAGAAGTCCCTCCCCATTACCGCCGGCCTCCTTAGGGCTTCCCCGCCGCCGGCCACACACCACAGCCGCCGGCCACCCACCTGGCCGTGAGCCATCCACCACCCGACCGGCCCTTCCACCTCCACCCAATTCCTATGTGGCATTTGAGGTTCAAATTTCGAATTATTTCCTAATTTGAGATTCTAAATTAGGAAAGTTTTTTTTCTTATATCATAATTGATTCAATTTCAAATTATGATAATTAAGAAGCCTTAAGTAATTTGCCACGTCATCACCACAAATTAGAAGCCCTTTTCCCTCTTTCCCCATTGCTTCCCCTCTAGTATTGCCGCCGGCCCCCTGTTTCTTTGGGATTTAATTATGGAGGCATTTAATGCTCCTCCTATTTGAAATTCCAATTAGTCTCAAATATTTTCCTTCACCCAATCATACCAAAACTGAAAACAATTTCAGTTTTCTTTTCCCTCCCCTCCCTCTCTCTACCGCCGGCCCCCATTAATCCCACCTTAAATTAATTTCCATTAGTGAATTGTTTGCATTCAATTGGAAATTCAAATTTCTTAATTCTTCCCTCCTAAACACTAAAACTGAAATCAATTTCAGTTTCTACCTTCAACTCCTCCTTCTCATCCTCACCATACCGCCGGCCTCCCCTTCCCATCTCCTACCCGCCGCCGCCCCCCCCTTCTCTCCTCCCGGGAGATTTCCTTGCGGCGACCACCTTCTTACCCACTAATGATGCATGGAGATTCCTGAATGGAATTTCGGATTTGAATACGACGGTCACGGACGAGTTGATATTCTCCGGTCTCCTTTCTTTGACGTCGGATTCGACTTCGACGACACCGTCGAGGAGTATTTGGCTCGGATCGTACCCACTCTCATAGAGACCGTCGACGATCACTTTTCAACCTACACTTGGATCATTGAAGGAAGACGCTTTGCAACGCCTCCACGACCCGCGCCACCCTCTTCCTCCTTACGGATCTACGGCACCATCGCCCTAGGAGTGATCTCTTTCACCGTGTGGTTCTTCTTCTCCCAACAAGCCTAGAAGTAAGTATATGAGAGCGGCCTCAAGGTGAGACCATCGCTTTGTTAACCTTGGGATTCTCGTTGATCTTTTCATTGGTTTTACTGTTGTTGAAGTTGTTATTTTCTTGGGCTTGCTAATTTAGGTGTAAATGCTTGCTTAATCATAGTTAATAACGGAGAGTTCCGACAAGCTTGTTTTGAGAATAAGATTTAATTTGTAATCGATATCACTTGAATAATCTCTTGTTAAATCTCTAGATTCAAATCCTGGATTTACATCAGCACATTCAACCTAGAAGATAATTTTTTAAAAAGTTTCATGGGAATGATCAACCCAAGAATCATGAAGCCCTAATTGAACTCCACAAGAAGGTTAAAATTGATGCTCCTACATATGATGGAGTCCATGGCCTCAATAGATTCATAGTTTGGCTTACACAAATGAATGAATTCTTTAATTGGTGCTAAAGGATGCCTAATAAAAAAACTAATTTTGCTAAAATGAAACTCATCGTCCATGTAAAAATCTATAGGACCACCCTTTCGATTAAAGAAGAAAGGTTAAAAAGACATCATCTTACTTGGGTAGAAATGAAAGGAATGCTGAGAGCTAAATACTGTCTTAGAAATCATGACAAGAAGTTACATCAACAGTTGACAACTCTTAGGAAAGAAAATATGGAGATACTTGAGGATTTGAATGCTAGGACCAACTGCACAGATCAAGAGTGCCAAGTAGTAAACAAATTCACTATTATTCTTAGGAGTAAGATTAAATGAGGTAGAGTTATAGGACCCCCAACCCCATGAAGTTGGCTTTCATTATGCTTTACTCCTAGAGACGCATAGGAGAGCAAATTCTTTATCTAAAACTAGGGGCCCAAACTCATCTCATTAATCATCCCTCATATTTTACTTAGAGGTCTACAATTAGACCTAACACCCATTTCATCTAGTACCCAAAATAGGAGTACACCTAAGTCATCCTCTAAGACAAAGAACATAATATATTTTCAAATATCACAAGAAATGTCATATGCAGCACCAGTGTAAGACCAAGATCATGTTCTTAGATGAGGTTGAAGAATTAGAGGAGGAAAACATATATAATGAGCCAAAATGCAGGTACAGGCATTGCAGGCAACATGGTTTAAGAGAAAGCAAGTGAAAATGGGCACAGGCAGTGCAAGCCAAGCGAACGAGTGAGAGCAAGGATGTGAAAGAACAATAATGCAAGGGACCATAGCATGGTGGAGTACAAAAAATCTCCTGCAAGGGGACGCCAATAGTCAAGGCAGCTTCTGCAAGGGCAATGTGAGGAAGTTTATGGGTGAGTTTCTTACCTAAGCATACTCAGCTATATATTCGCCCCAAACCTAGCTTAGAAACTAAAGCTACATTAGAATTTTTCAGCTTTTACTTGCTCAATAAATGAGTCGGGTTTCAATTTTACTTACATATATTATGCCAATTTTTGGTTTGATACTTGAACCCTAAACTAGAGACCCTAAATAGAATATACAATATCCATGGTGTGCCTGTGTGGGCTTCGAAAATTCACGCCCCGGCCTCCCCTACTTTTGGGAGAGTTTTAACGAATTAAGTTATGGCATAAATTTTTAGAAGGCAAATTGGGTTTGAAATAAAACATTACCCAGAGATTTCGCCCTCATTTTGCGAAGAATTTAGATCAAAGTTCTTCTTTCCTATAGGCGCAAGCTCCTATACTTAATTACCTCTCCCGATAACAAGAGAGAACTTTCGATTAAGGCTTGTCGTCAACTAGATATATAGAGATAAGTGTTATCTGGTGCATTGTAACATCATTGGTTTAGGGTATTTGAAAGTTTAACATTTAAAATTAAAATTTCGTCATCTTGCATTTAAAGCGGATGGTGGAAGCACAATCAAGATTCTATGGTTCCATCATCCAGGGCCATCGTGGTCCCTAGTCTACTTAGTCAAAGGAGGTAGTCGATCAAACCTGACAGAAAGAATCTTGTCAGTCAGCAGCCATGGGCTGCTTTGTCCAAGGGTACCTTGTAGACCTGTGATGAATATTTGTCTAAGGGGAAAATTTTGAATCCATCTTAGGCAAACCACCAGGTTCTGAGGTCCCCGATCATAACTGTTTACCTATGGCGTCATTTGGCGGTAAAACTGTCAGTTATAAGACACATGCCACATCCTTGCTGGCAAGAGATTGTTTGAGAATGGATCCTAGTGATATTCTCGACCATGAATTAGCTCTTTGTGAGCTAAAGTGATATTTAAATTTGTCAACCTCGACAAACTATTATGGAGGGTGAATGAACTTTGTTTTAAGTGATACCAACCATTAGCCCACAATCGAGGTGCCTCTGAAACAAAGCATCACAGATATGTTTCCAAGCTCTTATTAACCACCTTTGTCTGCTCATTGGTTTGAGGGTGGTAAGCAGTGCTTCTCTTAAGTACAGTCCCCTACAACCTGAACAACTCCCTCCAAAAATGACTAAGGAACACCTTGTATCGATCGAATACTATCGATTCTAGAATCCCGTATAATTTGACCACCTCTCTAATGAAAGTTGATATCACTGTTTCTACCGTGTAAGGATGTCATAGATGAATGAAATGAGGATATTTGCTTATTTTGAACACCACCACAAAAATAAATGTAAATCCCTCATATCGGGGTAGCTCGACTATGAAATCCATAGAGACCTCTTCCCACACTCTGCCTGGAAGTGCTAATGGTTGTAGTAGCCCCCTTGGAGCCTTAGCCAAATTCTTATTCCTCTGGCAAACTTCGCACCTGGCCACCATCTCCTCTACATCCTTGTACATTCCCCTCCAATATAGTTTAGCACCCAATCTCATGTATGTCTTTTGTACACCCGAATGGCCCCAAACAATGCTTTCGTGGAACTCCTATAGCAAGTGCAGAATATGAATTGTGGTTGGTGGCAGCATGAATCTCCCCTGGTATAGAAGTCTCTCCCCATCTACTGAATAGTAAGGATGGCTATTCCTATTCTTCAGCATATCCTCTCTAATCTTCCTCAGCTCCTTGTCCTATGCACTTTCTTCCTTAATAGCCCCCCAATCCAACATCAGCAGTATCGAAATGACTATCTCCTGGAGCTCCCCCACGCATCTAGACAAGGCATTGCTGCCTAGTTTTCCAGTCCTGGCTTATACTGGATTTCAAAATCATAACACAACATGACAGCGACCTCTAATGCTCCTCGGTCACCATCCTCTTCTCTAGTAAGTACTTTAAGCTCATCTGGTCAGTCCTGACGATGAAATGTCATCCCAGCAAGTACGGTCACCACTTATGAATAATTAATACAATGGTCATCAGCTCTCTCTCATAGTATGACTTCAACCTGGTTCTAATTGTCAACACTTAGCTGAAGTAGACTATGGGTCTGTGATATTGCATAAACACTGCCCCCAACATATATCTTGAGGCATCTATATATACCACGAACATATGTCTGAAATCGGGTAGTGATATGATCGAAATTGTGGTTATGGCGGTCTTTAATCTCTCAAAGGCCTGAGTAGCTGTCTCTCCCCATAAGAAGCTGTTTTCTTTAGCTGCTCTACTAGAGGCCAAACAATGTTGCTATATCCTCTCATGAACCTCTTGTAGTACCCTGTCAATCCTAAGGAACCCCTTATCTCTCTCAGGTTCTTAAGTAGAGGTCACTTCAACAATGTCTCAATCTTTTCCTTATTAGCAGCCACCCCTTCCTACGATACCACGTGCCCCAAATACTCTACACTAGCCTATGCAAAACAACACTTTTTTAGATTGGCCCTCAGCTGATGTCACGTAACACATCCATTACCGCCCTAAGATGCTCCAAATGCTCCTCATTGGATTTGTTATACACCAGGATGTCAACAAAGAAAACCAGACAAACTTCCTAGATAAGGTTGGAACACCTTGTTCATAAGAGAATGGAAGGTAGCAGGGGCATTGGTGAGACCAAATGGCATCACCAAGGAATCATAGTGTCCCTCATGTGTCTTGAAAGCAGTCTTGGAGACATCTTCCTTTCTCGTCCAGATCTAATGGTATTTAAAGTTTAGGTCTACCTTCATGAATACTGTTGCTAAACAAAGCTCATCTAGCAGCTCATCTATCATTGGAATAAGAAACTTTTCTGGCACATTCTCCTTATTCAGGGCCTGATAGTTCACACAAAAATGCCAACTCCCATCCTTTTTAACTACTAGAACTGGGCTAGAAAAAGGGCTCACGCTCGGCCTAATGATCCTTGCCTCCAATATCTCTCAGATTAGCTTTTCAATTTCATCCTTTTGGACTTGGGGGTATTGCTAAGGCCAGACACTGATCAGTGATACCCCCGCCCTTAGTATGATGGCATGCTCTTGTCCCCTTTATGGTGGCAATCCCTAAGGTGACTGAAAGACCTCACAAAACTGTTGTATAATCGGTTGTACTAAAAAAGGGATCCCCCTCCTTCCTCCCCTCTAATCCCCTCTGATGCAAGCAAAAATTAGGAAAAACCCCAATTGTTACAAGCAAATTACAAGACTTGCTAGGAAAGTAGAAAATACACAAAATACTCAAAAATAGACAAAAAACATACTAAAATTCAACATTCATACCAAATTTGTAAGAAAAAATTAGGACAACCTCTAATTTTTGCAAGCAAAAAATAAAACACTTCCTAAGATATAGAAAATACATAGAAATACTCAAAAATACGACAAATTATAATTTATACGACAAACAAGAAACTTTATAAACTTTTAAATAAAATATGACATTACAAACTTATGAAATAAATTCTAAACTTGCATTTCTTGGATCGAGAAGAAAGGTAAAGATGACGTCAAACTTGCGGAGAGAAGAAAGAGGTAAGAAGTCGAGACGAAGAAAGGACAAGCTCGCAAGCTTTCCTAGAAAAAGAAAGGAAGAACGGAACAAGCTCGCAAGCTTTTCCATGAAGAAAGAAAAACCCTCAGGTTTTTAGATCCAAAAATCTCTCCATAACATTCTTAGAATAAAGTACTCTTACCTTTCTGATGTAGGAAAAAATTTGGAAAAACACCAAATTTTTGCAAGCAAAAAGAAAGGTAAGAGTACTTTATTCTAAGAATGCTATGGAGAGATTTTTGGATCTAAAAACCATAGGGTTTTTCTTTCTTGGAAAAGCTTGTGAGCTTGTCCTTTCTTTGTCTCAACTTCTTACCTCTTTCTCTTCTCTGCAAGTTCGACGTCATCTGTACCTTTCTTCTCGATCTAAAAAATACAAGTATAGAATTTATTTCAAAAGTTTGTAATGTCATGTTTTGTTTAAAGTTTATAAAATTTGTTGTTTGTCGTATAAGTTGTAATTTGTCGCATTTTTTAGTATTTCTATGTATTTTCTATATCCTCGGAAGTGTTTTATTTTTGCTTGCAAAAATTAGGGGGGTGTCCTAATTTTTGTTTGCATCAATTTGGTATGAAAGTTGAATTTTAGTATGTATTTTGTCTATTTTTGAATATTTTGTGTATTTTCTACTTTCCTAGTAAGTCTTATAAGTTGCTTGCAAAAATTGGAGTTTTTTCTAATTTTTGCTTGCATCAATTTATAATATAAAAATAACACCCAATCAGCCACCCAAAAGGTAGCCCAGGGAACCGAAACAGTAGCCAAAGGGAGCCAAAACAGCACCCAAAAAGGCCACACAAACCGGGAAAAAGCAGCCACGGGATAGGCAGCCAGGGGAGGAACCGAAGGGGCAGAGCAGCCACGGGACAAACAGCCAGGGGAGAAACCGAAGGGGCAGCATAGTGAACGGAACCAACAGCTAGGGGGAGCAGAACAGTCAACCAAAAAGGGAAAAGGAACCAGTCACAAGAAAAGCCAGGCAGGGGCACCCAAGGTGCAGCAATTGAAGGGGCAAAAGGGGGAGAATGTATCTATTTTGGCATTAAATACTCAATAATGAGCTGAATTTAGTAGAATATAAATAAACTCACAAAAATTATAACCCAACTTATTTTGACCCCTCTTTGCCTACATCACCCTCCAAGGTGTGTAGTTTCACCAAAAATGCTCCTCTTCTCCTGTATGGATCTTACCATGATTTTTAGTGACACAATGGCTTTGAAAAGGCATGCATTTCTCTTAATCACCATCCTCCTCCCTTCCACCATCAGCTCCATTGTTAACACCCCTTAATTCACCTTGGTGTCTCCTAAGGTCTGCAGTCATCTCATCCCTAGTATGACATCAGTGCTACCCAACTCTAATAGGAGAAACTCCTCCCTCACATGGATTCCCTGTACGGTTAAGAATACTCCTCTACCTGTCTCCATCTTCCTTGTTCCCATCATCACCACATAACCTCATGTGTCTACCAATTTCAGCCCTCATAGGTCTAAAACCTGGTTGGAGATGAAATTGTGAGTGACCCCACAGTCTATCAACACAACTACCTCCTTGTCTATCATTTCTTCTCTCACCTTCATAGTGTGAGTCGGAGTAAACACACCACTAAGTTCAAGGAGACCTCTGCCATGTCTAAATCCACCTATTCTTCCTCCACCGATGCCTCATTCCCACCTCCCTCCATAGCTTCCTCATCATCATAGACGGTGAGAACATGAAGAGTTCAGTCCTTACACCTATACCCCATCATGTACTTCTAATCACATCTGAAAAAATAATTCCTTTGCTCACTTCTCCTGCACCTCCGCCTTTATGAGTCGTTTGAAGTTTCACCAGGGCAAATTCCACTGCTCCTCTCCCTCGGAACTTCTCTCAAGAAGGGTACTATTTGGGTTCTAGGAGCTGGTTGTAGGGGCACTCTGATAGGCCCCTCCCATGGTGTTACTTCTGACTTCTTTCTCCCTTTTACATTTTTCCTCAACCCTTTGAGCCAGCTCCATCATCTCTCTCAGCCACCTAGGCCTCAATACCTTGAGTTCTACCTAGGCCTAAATACCTTGAGTCCTAGTAAATGTATCTTATTTTAGTGATTTTTGGTTGTTATTATAGCTTTATATACACATATATAAAAGGGAAGAAAAAAAAAAAGAAGAAAAAAATAAATAATGCTTAAAAAAAGAGGAAAAAAAAAAGAGAGTTTCAAAAAAAGAAGAAATTTTTTTCTCAATTCGCCTGCCAACTTCAACCCACCATATTGAAGGTATATTCCCCCTAAACTCAAAACTCCAAGAGCCTCTTCGATGCTTGTAGTGCGACAAAACCACATATACATGCTTTTGTTAGCATGGTGGGAGGAAGTGCGTCGCGATGCTAGCAACGAAGCGGGTGAAATAAAAGCCTCATTTCGGCATTCGTAGCGCACCGGAAAATCGCCTATATATACCTTCATTGTGGATGGTGGGATGGGAACCCAGTGTGACGCGTACGACGAAGCAGGGTTACTTATAAGTACCCGTACGCGGGGAAACAAATGTTTTTTCAAATAGGTACCCCGAAAGATCCCATACACACCTTTACTGTACGTGGTGGGAAAATGAAGCCACGGTCGCCGTGTATAAGGACACCTACCATACATGCTTTTATTAGCGTGGTGGGATGGTCCAAACTCTTGCAGTTTTACCCCTAAATGGGAGAGACGCCGGGAGGCTGCGAAAATTTGGACTGAAGATACAAGAACTTTGACTAGAACTTGAAGGACAACATGGGTTGGGACTTGAATTTGAACATTAAATGACCTAATTCAAACTTGAATAAATGAACAAAAGACTTAAATAATTTATGCATAACTTGACTTGAATAATCAATAGTGAACTACACCTGAAACTTGAACATAAAGTGAGCTTGATTCAGACCACATGGAACCACTAAACAATGAACTGGATCTCAAAATGATAAAAGCAGTTATAATTTACAAAATAATGAATTCCTATATAAATGGAAATGAATGAGTTTGGGAATTGCATTTGAATAAAGGACTTCAAACATGAGTTGCTTGAAAATCATAACACATACTTTCTCAACACTATAACTCATTCATAATGATTATGTCAATTAAAGTGCAAGCACTAACATGCATAACTCACCCACAACATGTGTAAGGAATGCATGGAGAGCATTCAAATGGAAAATGAGCAAGAAGAGTTTGCAAATGAAGGCCAATAATTTATTATGAACTTGGGCATCCTCAAGTGTATGAATGAAGCATGTAGTAAATGTGACAACCTCTTCAATATATCAAGTTGAAAGTGAGAAGTGGTACTCTTACAATCAATGCAAGTCAATATATAAGAAATCATAATCAATGATGGAGAATGTTGTACGAGACATAATTGGCTGGCATTCAACATTAGGAAAATATACAAATTCGTAGATGAACATTTCACCTATGAATGGTGACAATTAATATACAAGACTCATAATACTCATGCTTCAGAAGGAATTAGACAGTTACAACAAGTACACTAATACACTCATGAATAGAGTATGAAAGATATACAACAAATGCAACAAAGAGATACAAGCATATGAGCTCCTACGAGCTACTATAGAAGACCCCTATGCATCTAATGTGTTGTCCACAAGCCAACCCAAAGGAGTTCTAATGATAAACCACTCACTAGGGATGGTTTGGAAAGTGCAGTAATATGCCTGTAAGCAAAACATGAAGATAAAACTGCTGTGACAACTTTCCATAGCCAATATTAGTTTACAAGCAAATACACCAATCTACTGCAAGTGAAAATGAAAAATATGCAACACATACAAGTTCTTTATAAATACATATACATACAATATATGTCACCTGTTGGTAGATGCAGAAAGACTTCAGTGAATGCAGTATCCTGTAGTCAATTTCAGCCTGTGAATAAACACATCTACATGCCTACATGCATCAATAGTGGGTGTACTGAAAAGATCGAAGACCACAGCAAATGCATAAGGAATGCAGCTAATGCAAGCACACCTACAAGCTGTCGTATTTGTTGTATAAGGCCTGTCGTGTACATCAAATGTCTTTCAAGAGCAAAGTGCCAAAGGACCATAACAAATGCAAATGCTTACAACTTATGGTAGGAAACTCGTCGTACATACAATAGGCTGTATATGAGCAAGTATAAAGGAACAGTAGTAGATACCAGCATTGTAAGTAAAAGCAGTAGATTCGTTAGTGCACTATAATGCACCTGTAAGGAGTAAGTAGAGCATGACAATCTACCTGTACAAAACAACAAATGACTCAATCCATAAGCTGCTACAACGCCACGCCACCAGATACACAACATCCTTACAAGTGGACAGAAGGTGTACGAGTATCGAAATAGAACGTTGTATTCAAATGGTGATCACCCGCACAACTGATTAGCATCAAGATATTCCAAGAATGCCCCCGCACATGGAATATAATATTTATGCACACAGGTATACAAAAGGGGCAAGGCAATTAGAAAACTCGCATGGGCCCCGGCGAGCGTGTTATTGGTACACGTGACATTTAGGGATTCCACGCGGGTTAGTAAATGAACTTTAGTTCGAGCCCAATCCTTATATGTGGATAGATAAGAGTCAATACAGGTCGAACCATTAAATAAATATACGGTTAATGTGTCAATCGGAATATTTGTTTTATAGTTCATATAAGGCCTTCAAAGCCTATGAACAGAGAAATTCATTTAAAAAACCATAAAGCCAACAATGAACCCGATCCTTTGTCGACAAATTGGTAGAGCGGATAAGGTTTAATCCACAAATGGAAATGCCCCCCCCCCCCCCCCCCCAAAAAAAAAAAAAAAAAAAACTTGCATGGGCCCCCTGCGAGCGTGTTATCGGTACATACGTGACATCTAGGGATACTGCACGGGTCCATAAATGAATGTAGTTTGAGCCCGATCCTTCTGTGGATAGATAAGATTCGACACGGTTTGGTGAAAGTTAGGGATGTTAAGCCCTTATGAACTAGTTCCAAGGCTAACCAAGAGAGGTTAATTAGTATTTTAAAATAAATCTTTCACAATAAAAAAACACAAATCAAGATTCACCACAAAGAAAATCAAAGTGCGGAAATTAAATTCGGAAATAATAAAGGAAAGAACACACCAGATTTATAGTGGTTCGGTCAAACCTTGACCTACGTCCACCCCTCGGAGGCACCCTCCGAGTATTGCACTAAACTCAGTGTCTCTCATGTAGCTCCCACAGCTAGGCGGAGAAGCCCTTACAAAATCACTTCCACCTTCCCCGGTGCGGCGGAGTAGCCGGGTCCTTTGACACCAAAGAGATCTTTTTCTTTCTAGAACTTCACTCAAGACAAGCCTTGAATCTGATGGCACTAAGGTGCAAGCTCGCCAGAACAACCGTGTGTAATCCCCCTCCACACTCTCTTGAAACCCCCTCTAAGGATCTTCTACCTCTCTCAAACTCCACCCTTTCCTCCCTCCCTTTCAAGCTCTCTCTTCAAGTTCCATCCAAAAGAACGAAACTACGATGGCTGCCAAAGACACTTACTAAGTGCCTTCTCAAAGCTTAAATAGAAGAGCTCAAAACGAGCTCATTAATTGCAACTTGCCGACTTTATCGTCTAAGCCGATATGTATATCATCCTGGCCGATCAGTGTAAATTAAGCCCAATCAGCCAGGATGATTTGGGATGATCAGAAGAAATTTATTCATATCATCCTGGCCGATCAGTACAAATTGTGGAATATCGTCCTGAACATCGCCCTGAATAAGAGCTGTCCGATGTCCAATCGTCTAGTTGATCGTCCCGATCAATCCTGCGATCTTCCAGGACGATGTGATCGTGTAATCAAATCTTAATTGCTTTCCTTAAATACCAGATTAATTTAGGAAAAATTGTGCTGGATCAGCCAGGCCGATGCACGGGACGATGACCGTGACGATGTCCAAAAATAAGTATACCTAAATAGATCTAGGGCTGATTCTTTCTGATTTGAGCCTATCGTCCTAGCCGATACAAAATCGTCCAGGACGATGTGCTTAATGACGGCTACCTTAATAAGGATGCTCTAATTAGGGTTTCTATTTTTGAAACGATCGTCCATGCCGATATAAATATCATCCCGGATGATGTTACCAAAAACAGTAAACTCTAGAAAACAGTCATAAATTCTCCCAAGGTGTGTGTGCAAGGTTACTTAGCATCAGGAACCACATTGTTTACAATAGACTCAAGAAAGGAAAAAAATACAAACTGACTCAGACTTAATCTACCCAATCTTGAGCTGGTTTGAGTTGCACTCAATCTTGTGGACCTGAAAAGTTAGTAGACAAGTTAGTCGTAGAAAATCATGAATGTTTGCTATCATCAAAATTCTAATCCATGAAAACAGATCCGCAACATTTGGATTATCAAACAGATATACGGTCAGGGTGTCAACAAGAATATCTATTTTATATATTCATATAAAGCCTTCAAGGCCTCCAACAAAAAAAAATTCATTAACAAAACCGTAAAGCCAGCAACGAACATGATCCCCTATCAGCAAGATTGATAGGGTCAACAAGGTTTAGTTAATGAATGACCCCATACACCTTGATGATGGTCGTGTTAATAGAAAATCTCAACCGGAGGGGTCAATTTTAAATATTTCATAAACACTCTCAAATGCTTCCCAAACACTCACAAAATCTAGACTTCTAAAAGCCCCAAAATTCAAATGTTTAAAATCGAAATGAACCACTAAATTCTTAAAGAAAAATCTATCCACCATCCACAACAGTTTGCCGAGGTTGACAAATTAAAAAATACTTCAGCTCACATAAAGCTAATGCCTAGTCAAAAATATCAGTAGGATTCATTCTCAAATAATCTCATACCAGTAAGGATGTAGTATGTGTCATCTAACCGGCAATTTTGCCACCAAATGGCAACGCAGGATAAACGGTTATAACCCGGGGACCTCTGAACCGAGTGGCTCTGTCGCCAAATGGCACCACGAGATAACGGTTATGGCCAGAGCCAATATGTTCCCTAGTGGCATCAAATCCTTGATATATAAATCAATAGGATATAATCGATAGGGCACAAAGTCCTATGTTAGTTAAGGTGGATTCAAATATGTTCCCTTAGACAAATATTCACTCTAGATCTACAACGTACCCTTGGACGAAACAATCCATGTTTGCCGACAAGGATCCTTCTATCAGGTTGGATCGACTACTTCCTCTGACTAAGTAGACTAGGGACCACGATGGCCCGGGACGACAGAACCATGGGATCTTAATCAGGTCCATCATTCATTCCCCCACCATTCGCTTTAAGTACAAGATGGTGAAATTTCAAATTTTAAATATTCAACCTTCCAATATCCTATGCCCATGTTGCTATTATAAGCAAGATAACATGTAGTTCTATTTATCTGATTGACAACTAGCCTTAATCAAAAGTTATCTCTCATTTTTGGGAGAGGTAATTGTTTGAATAGTTGCTATTTGAATGATTTATATTTGTGCAACTTATGTATTTTTGATGATTCCAAACATTATTGTTCAGATGTATAATTATCTCCTAACAATTTAGAAGATTTGCACTTGCTCTTGTGTGTACTAACATTTCAGGAAAATCAGACTCCAGACTACGAAAACTTCAAATCAAATTCAACATGAGAAATTTTGTTTATTTGAAGTGTCTTTTCTTTGAATTAATTTTTGAAAGGGAGTGATTGTAATTGAGTGAATAAAATCACACACACAAACTAAGGAGATCTTGAAATTCTATACTGATCGTACAGGACGATATATATCGTACTGGACGATCTGTCAGTTATCTCCTATAGAGCATTTGGAACGAATAGGAACTTGCTTCGAAAAATTTTTCTAAGTCCTATTCGTCCAGGACGAATTTTTATATCGTCCCCGGCGATGGGCGCTCTGGAAAATTTTCGTACAGACGAAAATAAATTTCGTACCGGACGAACAGCTCTCTGGAAAATTTTCGTCCAGACGAAACCATATTATCGTCCCCGGCGATGGGCGCTCTGGAAAATTTTCGTCCAGACGAAATAAATCATCGTCCAGGACGATCAGCTCTCTGGAAAATTTTCGTCCAGACGATCAAATTTTCGTCCAAACGATAAACCGACTTAGGACAGTTTTCAGCAGTTTCTAGAACCGACCTTGTAATAACCGTTCGTACTGGACGAACCTAGTTCGTACAGGACGATCAGCTGTACGAAGTCATTTCGTACACATATACAAATTGGGTCGTTTCAGATCGTTTAAGTAAAATCGTCCAGGACGATCCACGATCGTACCGGACGATCCACTGCGTACAGAATTGAAAACTTGCAGTTTTTGGGCGGTTTTTCTTGTCTTTTGTATAAATACTTCAAATTAGACTGCCACCCAATCTTTTTGTCACTTGAACTTCGTGCCTATTGAGAGAATAG